>OZ010682.1:7456124-7642468 GCA_963932265.1 Thymelicus lineola | reverse complement strand
ATCACGGTTGATTGTACATGGAAGGCGGCAGTTAGTTGGATCAAACACTACCATCGAGATAGTGCAAGATTTTAAAGAGACCAGCAACTTTAATAGAAGGCCTTTGTCATATCCTTATCCCTTGTTTAGTAATGCATACGGATTACGGACACCGTGAGTCGGGAAAGTTGGTTTAGTTAGCCACTAAAGTTTAGTAAGACTGAATGGGGCTTATGCGTTAATCGTATATTGAAGGTTAGAATTTAGAATAGAATGGAGTTAATTACCGGCTACTTACTACTAATATAGACATATATCGAAACTTCTGCGGAGGGGGCACTGGTGACCTGTATCACAGGTTTTATTATAAAATACCTACTTCAGGCACCAGGCTCTCACAGCTTAGGTTTGAGATTGGATGTAAATTACACTAAGCCATAATTTTGTTATAACCTTTTGTGAGAGCAAATAAATAAATTATTATCATTATTATTATTACTTTCGCGAATAAATTGGCATGAATATAAATTCTATTAATTACTTAATAGTGAAACCAAACATCAATTACTATTAGAGTCTAGAGTCTAGACTGTAGACAAAATCACAAGTAAGAAAGATTTGTGTTGTCCCATTCATCATGTCAAGGTAATAAACGACCTTCCCTATTTGAATAAGTTTTTACGGAGCCGTTTTTGTCATGGAAATTAATAATACAAGTGGCCTATCCGGGCCGATCAGCAAGGTCAAAAAATGAAGCATTGGAGCTTACGATATTAATATTGATGAATATTTTATAATATGACAACATCAGTACATTGTACCTATATAAAATGAAGTGTATGTTTGTTTGAAGAGATTCAATTCAACTATTGCACGATTTTTCATAGACTTTTTGCAGAAGTTACCTAATTTGCGTAGAAAATTAAGTAGGCCTGTACTGTAGGGGCGTAACAAGAACAAATTATAAAGCGATTGGTAAAAATTGTTTGGAGTGCGGTTAGAATTTAGAATTAGAATATTGACAATATTTGGATCGCTTACCTAGTTAGGTACTTAACTTAATGTATGTATTAATTAATTTCCGTACCTTAATTTATATCACCCTTTGTTATCGCCATCTCTTAAAATATTAAATCAACGCTTGTAATATAAAGCTATATGTACCTACTGCGGCGTTTCGAAACGAAGTTGTTAATTACTTAATTTAGATTCATAGAACCACATAAAAATAAAGTGCACCTGGTCTATAAGTAGAATCATGGATTAGGATACATAATATTAGATGATGCCCGTGGCTTCGCGCGCGTGGATATTGATTTTTTACTATTAGATATTAGATGATGCCCGTGGTTTCGCGCGCGTGGATATAGATTTTTTTACTATTAGATGATGCCCGTGACTTCGTGCGCGTGGATATCGATTTTTTACTATTAGATTATTAAATTTAGATGATGTCCGTGGCTTCGCGCGCGTATATATCGATTTTTTACAAATTTTCCAGGATAAAAAGTAGCCTATGTGTTAAATTGTTAATCCAGGGTATAGGCTATCTCCATTCTAAATTTCAGCCAAATCGGTTAAATAGTTGTAGCGTGATTGAGGAACAAACACATCTTCACAAACTTTCACATTTATATTATTGAATAAATTAGGACTATCACTACATTCGTTAAACCTTTTTTAACAGACTTCAAAAGAAGGAGGAGGTTCGTCTGGGTGAGGAGGAACTTTCGTCTGGGTGAACCGATTTTGATGATTCTTTTTTGAATCGAAAGCTGGTGCTTGTCGTGTAGTCCCACTTAAATTTTATCGAGATCTGATAATGGCATCCATGAGAAAACAATAATTATGTCTTAAATTTTCATTAAGTAAGTGCGCGACAAAATATGGATGTACCTACTTCATTTGAAGTCGGTTTTTTTTGTTAAAATTTTAGATTATAACCTTTTTTGTACCGAAATATAATTATGTCAGAATCACTTCTGACATTTATTTCGGTACGGAAAAGGCTCACGTCAAACACTTGTTGAAATGTCAATCCTCGCTCAT
Source organism: Thymelicus lineola (assembly GCA_963932265.1). Taxonomy (NCBI): domain Eukaryota; kingdom Metazoa; phylum Arthropoda; class Insecta; order Lepidoptera; family Hesperiidae; genus Thymelicus; species Thymelicus lineola. The sequence continues at coordinate 7,640,440 of OZ010682.1, read as the reverse complement.
TTATGTTCAATGAGACAAGAATGAAAAGTGAGGCCGAATGACGTGTATGTAAAGGTCGTAGCTCACTTATACGACACCGCTCCCACCCAACCAAAGTATGAGAATTCAAATATAAACTTAAAATCGTGCTCTGTAGGTACAACTATTGAGTGGCAAGGTTGCGGTTAGCTCGCTTACCGCGCGCTGGCTGCTAATTTTTGTTGTTACTGTAAAGTGCACCTACAGAGCACGATTTTAAGTTTATATTTGAATCCTCATACTTTGGTTGGGTGGGAGTGGTGTCGTATAAGTGAGCTACGACCTTTATTCGTCGACGTAGTTAGGCAGTAGACTAATAATGTTGGGTTGTCAAGCATCGAGACTTCAAAGGTCAAACAAGACAACTTTTTCAATACTTTTTGAAACATTGCCATTGCCAATTATGTACTCTGTGCCATTGCTTTGATAGCTTGTTTACATACTGGATTACACCTAATAGTATATAATTATCTAGGTAGGTACTAGATAATTAGGTACGTAATAAAGCAATTTTGTGATTGAGTATAAAATTACAACATAGTCTGATTTAGTAGCTCGCCCAAATTAAACGTGTTTTATATCGCCCAACAAGGCAATACTGTGAGTACTGTGACATTTAGTTGTATATTATTTATAAATCATGTCGAAGTCATTATAGGGGCGGAGGAGTGGTAGAGCGTGACCATTACTTTTTTCGTACTTAAGTTCCGGATATACATATTACTAGTATATAAATCGTTACTGTTATTTCTTGATATGAAAATATTATCCAGATTGGTGAAATGTTATCCAGTATCCTGCATTTATTTTATTTATTTATTTAAAATTTATGTCACCATATAAAAAAGGATGAACAAAGGGCAAACTTAATGCCTAATGGCATTGTCCACCAGTCAACCCTGGGTGGATGTGGAAAGAACTGATGGCAGGTGTTTAAGGTGTGTGCTGTTATGAACACTACAGACAAATCCGAAGTTCATAGCGCAGTTGACAGTTGGTAGTATGTCTTTTGTTTTGTCATACCGGATCTTTATTTGGGGTGACATGGCTTAGAAGCGGGACAATCCCCTCCAAATGTGAGGCGTATGGTTACGCTAATACCATAGGCACCCTCGCTTCAAGCGCCAACGACCTTGCAAGGTCGGGAGCTGCCCCAACTGTAATTATGCTGACACAATATGCTTCCTTAGTAATGTTATTTTACGCAACGGAACATTAGGTAACTTTCGATTTGGGTAAGCAAGTCAAGTTACATTAGAGGAGAATTGATTTGATTTACTCCTCAAACATCTCAAACTAAAAGAGTAAAAAGTAACCTTCCTTAAAACAATGTTTTATGAATTGTCCGATAATTATAATTAAATGAGTTAGTCAATTCTACAATCAAACCACGACGGATATGTTACATCAAGGCACACGCGAACCGGCACATGAACTAACTCATCTGTGAAAGCCAACAAGGAAAACATACATGGAAGCATCACGTAAGGTTTCGTGGTCTCATTTCTTACGAAAACATTTATCTTGTTAACAAACTGACCCTTCACAAGATCTAGACATAAGAAAGTGAATCCCAACCTCTTCTTTAGATCCCATTACTTACATTACACAAGTTGCTGCGGTTGATGTGTTTTTTGCTTTTATGTAAGATAAAGTATTATTGCCTTTAGAAATAATAAAAATATAGTTTTAATTATGTAACCAATTTTAAGAAAATAGTCGATAATGCGACGGCTTAATGGGACTGGTGGGATAGATCCAGTGTGTGCACAAGCAAATCTTTCGTAAACGTAAAGTTTTAAGACCGTGAAACCCTGAAAAGAGTATGATTTACTTTTATTTGCTTTTCCCGTGTTGTAACAAGAGAATAATCTCAAAAAACATACCCGTCCTATCAGAGAGAGATACAGGGTTGCGTGGAATTGTTCCGTACCAAAATCTCATCGCTAACTATATTTTTGGGATCTCATTTGGGATTTGCCCCGTGATTAAAGAGCCCCTTATTTTGCCTTTCTCATGAGCAGAATTTATCCAGGCCTAAAATAACGTTACCCTTTGTACACTATGAACGGGGGTACAAGCCGATTGGCACCGACAGTTTGCTTGTTCACTGTTCCGCTTGTAGCGACAGGAAGACTTTTGTTCTGGGTGATATTATTGTTCCTCTATAAATAAACAAGTAGGCAAGCAAGTTTAAAGGGTATAGAAATCAATAACTAAATACAAACACTAGCTTTTGCTCGCAGCTTCGCACGCATAAATTAAGATTTATGTTATTTGTACCCAAGAAAATTAAAAAAGTGAACTATTTGAAGTACTTACGTTGCGGACGGTATCGACATTTGATTAACTTGAATTGTATAAAGGAGTAAATTTAAAATCATCTTAATTTTATAAATATTTTCGTAACTTGCATTTTTGTAATCATGTCATCAATAAAGGTTCATGCCCGAATCATTGTTAGATAGTAAATAAGTTAGGTAATAATGTAAAGCAAGAATATTATCTAAAATAGGAACATTTGAACAGGAAACATTTTATAATTTTATTATGTAATATTACAAGCTTTTGCCTGCGGCTTCGTCCGCGGTAGAGTGGTTTGCAAAATAGTTTTTGTTTAATTTCGGTATCGTATTTTTTTTTTCATAATTCATTTGTTTACTTTATACCTTCGTTTTTGGGTCACAAAAAAGTACATGAGTACCAAAGAACAATGCCAAAAAATTATTTTTCATTTTTGTTAGCGTCTTAAAACGTCAGCCGTAAAACGTATACCGAAGCAATTCAATTATATTTTTACGTATTTTAAAATTAATACCTGTACCCGTATTACCCAGCGTAAAATAATTTTATTAATAAGTGATGAATTGACTCTATTAACAATGATGTCAACAATGTCCATTTTCATTCGGGCACTCACTTCGATACATAGCTTGTATCAAGCAAGATATAGGGAGACTTCTGGCCAATATTACAGACAGAATTTCGTTATAAATGTTGGTATGACAAATGTAATGATGTCAAATTTCCATTTCCGGTTGTCAATCAAAAAAAAGTCAGAATAAAATAATGGTAAAAATTACAGGCAGCCGTAAGTCTCCCCTCCTCTATGACTCAATGGTTATAAGAATTCAATCTCAAAATACTTTGGTTCTGGGGTGTGTCTGCTGAAAATTCTTATATATCTAAGCTCAGAAATTAAAGCGGCGATTTTTAGATTTATTTTTATTTTAAGACGCTAAAGTTGAAAATGAAATAAAACGATGTATGGCAGTTGGGCATTGTTCTTTCAACTCATTTGGTGCAGTAATTTCAGAGTAAATTGGCTGTGAACGGCGGTGAAAATCTTTATAGGTAGTAAGTAAGTTAAGTGGCAGTGTCATAGGCTAAAAGAAAATTTATCCAAACTTCGTACAACGTAGGCTCTTAGGGATAAATTCTCACATTTGGTACATGTAATGTTTTTTGATATTAAATGACTATTATTTTTTAAACACTTATCAATTTTACACAATTACGCAACTTCTACGCATTTTTTAACGCAGTTTCAAAACACGATAGGTACCTATAATAAAACTAAGATCTTTTAACAAATACCCATTGAACGTAATTGAGAACATCGTCAAACGCAGTTAGTGTCAAGATTACTTTAACGTAAGTAGCCATTTCCTCATATAAATCGTGTCGAGAGGAAAACGCTACTTCAGAAGGGCAGTCGCATACTTAAACAACAAAAATACGCGTTGGTATTAAATTCAGTGAGCAACTATAAGATACAAGGGCTCATTCAAGATTGCCGCGATTGTCCATTTTTACCCGACTGCGCCAGGAGGGTTGTTTTTCGAGAGTATGTAGTATGTTTGTGATATGTGTATGTATGTATGTATGTATGCATGTATGTATGTATGTATGTATGTATGTATGTATGCATGTATGTATGTATGTATGTATGCATGTATGTATGTATGTATATTCTTTAGCACGCTCTGCAAAATTGATCGATTTTAGCTTGAGAGGTGCCGTTAGATTTGTCTTAGGTGTGAGACAGACACTGGGTATATCAAAACTAAAAAAATGCCCGAGTTTTGGCGCATTATCGAATAGATATTCAAAATGATTTTTAGGTTCCTTTCATCATTTTTCGTCTTTCATCAGTTTTCATTTCGTCTAATAAAGAAGTCAATGAATCCTAACTAAAAAGTGTAAAAAAAAATACATTAAAAAAAAAACAAAAAACCCGACTGCGTAAAAAAACTGAAAGAAAAAAATAAGCCCAGTAGTTTAGAATATTGTTAGAAGTACATATTTAATACTGAACAACTAAACCATAGAAGGATTAAACAGTCGGGCTCGGGACCCATTTAAATACAGGGCTGTTTGGGAAAAAAACAAACAATATTAGATTGGTTGAAGAATGGGTCCCAAGTCCCAACTGTTAATCCTTCTATGGTGTAGTAACGTTGTTCAGTATTACTTTTAAGAACATTCTAAACTACTGGGTTTATTTTGTCTTTTTAGTTTTTTTTTTACGCAGTCGGTTTTTTTTAATAATTCTTTTTAAAGCAGTTTCTTATTTTGATATTCTGTTCTTATTTTGATAGCAGAAAACAAGTAACAGATAAAGTACGAGTATATGGCCTAATTTTGAACGATGTTACTTCGTTTCGAACGACTTCAATTCATAGTGTATTGTTACGTGTGCCCTGACAGCTTGATACCATATCGTGACAAAACCCAATTTGGCGATCATGTGTTTTAGAATTATCCTTGAAGGGCGAATAATGTACGTTTCGAGTTTGGACAAACCTATGAGTTTCTGTTACGTTTTATACATTTGTAAACCTTATGACAATGTTAATTTTCAACAGATTCCTACATTATTCTCCAGTTCAAATCTTCCATTTAATAGTCTCAAGTTTTTGGATCCTTTCCTATGTAGCCTATTTAGGTCATCTTTCCGCCAACGCATCCCCACCGCCAAGCAGTTTCAGCTTCCACCTACGCTGGATCTGTCGTGACAGACTTCCATGGTCCAGTTTTCACATTAGTTTTCCAACGCTTTTTTACGTTTGTCTGAAAACTAGCTACAGGTTCTGGATCTGTCGTGGCAAACTTCCATGGTCCAGTTTTCACATTAGTTTTCCAACGCTTTTCGACGTTTGACTGAAGACTAGCTTTAGGTTCTTCAATAAGCATAGCAATGACATTCCAATCTTCTTCTGGAATTTTCCACTTATTCTCAATAACCTATAAAAACTGAATATATTATATTGCTTTGAATATAATTCAAAAATTTTCCTATTTACTCAGACATATTTGTCGTTACGAATTTTTTATCAGATAAAGTACGTAGATTTACGTTTTGCTATCTTTAAAAATAAGACCTGACAGATTTCTGTGTCATCGTCGGTCGGACAAACATAAGAGTTATCGTAAACTTGAATCATTATAATTATTAGTCCTGCTGCCTGCCACACGCCGCGTCGCCGTGGTCATGTTCATACATTCTAGTCCAGACTTTCTCAAATTGTACCATAATGCCCCATTGAGTGGGCGCTAAAGAACAGGGGGTGGTACGGGTCGTTAAAATATTTGGAGGAGCTGAGAACATTCAAGCGAGCTGAAGAGACTTAAGGTCGTAGCTGACTAAAGGTCGTAGCTCATTTATACGACACTGATCCCACACCGCAACTGCACAACACCGCCTGTAAAGCAAGCAGACAACTCGCTTCCCCGCGCCTACTGCTAGCAGGCTACACGCTTCCCCGCGCCTACTGCTAGCAGGCTACACGCTTCTCCGCGCCTACAGCTAGCAGGCTAAACGCGGACCCTGCGCCTTTCACACGTATGCGACGGAGCCAGTTGCGACCTCCATCCACCCGCGCACGTACGCCGTCCGTTAGCGAGGTTCAAGCCAGCAGCCGCCGTGCTCAAATCATGCGGGCCGCTCGCTTATGTGTGCGGTACGCCAGACGTTAACTATTGAGGGGCAAGGTTGCGGTTAGCTTGCTTCCCGCGCGCGGCCTGCTAATTTTTGTTGTTACTGTAAAGTGCACCTACAGAGCACGATTTTAAGTTTATATTTGAATTCTCATACTTTGGTTGGGTGGGATCAGTGTCGTATAAATGAGCTACGACCTTTATACGACACCGCTCCCATCCAACCGAAGTATGAGAATTCAAATATGAACTTAAAATCGTGCTCTGTAGGTACAACTATTGAGTGGCAAGGTTGCGGTTAGCTTGCTTCCCGCGCGCGGGCTTCTAATTTTTGTTGTTACTGTAAAGTGCACCTACAGAGCACGATTTTAAGTTTATATTTGAATTCTCATACTTCGGTTGGATGGGAGCGGTGTCGTATAAGTCAGCTACGACCTTTAATCTATAAATAAAGCAATTAATTAGGTATTCTATTTTGCTAAATATTGAATCTATTTTTATTACTATATCTATTGTGTTAAATCTAAATTGGGTTTTATTGTTTAATCTCGGAATAGGCTGTTCAAAGCCGCTGCGTCCTCTCTAATCTTCTCTCAATGCCAGAGAGTGAATGGAGAAAGATATCATGCGCGATTACAAGGATGAATTTCTTAAACCTCTAAACACAGTGTATGGCTAGTATGGCTACCTATACAGCTTAGATTAGCCATTAGTGAAGTCCTCATCTGGAATACGACTAACACAGGCAGTTCACAAGATGGTTCTCAAGATGGACAGCTTGTTTTTATTTATTTATTTTATTTTGTTGTTGCGTCAAGATACTGCCACGCTCGCGGTAACTGGTATATCTAAGTTTTGATAAGTGGTACTACGGGATAACTACGGCAAGGTTAGAATTTTGATAAAATACAACTTACGGAAGCGATACTGTGGTTTCGCGAAGCGGAACTGAAATCTCAATGGCTCAAGTCAAAGTACGTCTCGTAGACATGATGTCGAATTTTATTCAGGTTATTATTTCTAGTTTTAGTAAATAGTTGCTAGTAATACCTAATGATATGTAACTAACATTTATAAATCTTATATAAAAAAAAGCAACAACCCATAATTGTCCCACTGCTGGGCTCGGGGTCTCCTCTCACAATGTGAGGGGTACAGGCCATAGTCTACCACGCTGGCCAAGTGCGGATTGGTAGACTTCACACACCTTTGAGAACATTATGGAGAACTCTCAGGTGTGCAGGTTTCCTCACGATGTTTTCCTTCACCGAAGCAAGTGATAATTAACTTGTAATACGCACATAATATTTGAAAATTAGAGGTGCGTGCCAGGTTTGAACCCGGGCCCCCGCGTTCGGGAGACCAACGTTCTAACCACTAGGCTATCACTGCTTTTAAATATGCTTGCTTGCTTTTAAATCTTATATAGTATACATTTATATATTTAATATAACTTCCACCCAGGGTTGACTGGTGGACAATGCCATTAGGCATTAAGTTTGCCCTTTGTTTCTTCTTTTTAAGAGGTGACATAAACATGTAAATAAATAAATAATAAATAAACTTACCATATTGATTAGTTACATATGGATCACATAAACTTTTTATAACTTTAACAGAACGTGAATCTTCACACGAACTACAGCGGATTTATCGATAGCGTGCTCGCCGCAAAATTAATGTGTTTTGTGTTTTAAATGTACCTAATGCCGTCAGTCTTCGACTGTCGATTTTATGTGTTTTTTTTGCTTTCTGCGTCACCTCCAATTTTTCAGTTTTCAACTTCATACAAGATAATTGTAATATTTGAATAACCTACAACCAAACACAATGATAATGATAATTTTTCGAAACTGGTACGAGTAATATAATTGATTCGTCCGATTCACACGGTGTTATTTAACTTTGTTTTTATTTTATATTTAATTTTCAACACAAAACTTTAATGGAAAATAATTAATTTTTCGTAGCAAAGGAAAAGTGTGTTTAAATTTTACAGCTCAGGGTTTTTTCATTGAGCAAATTGATAGTTGTTAGTGTTGGGACCGAAAACTTCGGAGTTTAAGAGCCATTTCGCGGTTAGACGCGCGGAATGAAGAATTTGATGTCAAAAATTAGTATCATAAGAAAGATATTAATGCTGGCAAATGAACTCATAAAATAGATCAATCCTTCATCTTGGATCTTCATTTACCGGAATTTTGAAAATATTAATTTGTTTCTGCGTAACTGTCAATCTAGCATAACTATTTTTCAGCAAAAGGACGACAGAGTCAATTTCATACACTGATTTTCTTTATTAAGTTTTATTAAATTGAGTAAAAAAAAATGTCTAGAGAACACTCATATATTATATTTTGCATTTATTACAAGGGATATACGATTACTATAATATTCGTTTCAAAATTAATTCAATAACATTACCAATTTTCATGGTTTATGCCATGACTTTACCATCGATTTTTGTATTCAATAAAGCGTATTTCCCATCAAAAATTTATGTAGTAATAAAATATGGTCTTTGTCAAATATGACACGTAATTTTTTTTATCTTACTGCAAAAAATAATTTATTAAAACGAATTTACTTTACCATATAAAGATACGCACTGGCGCGAAATCAAATCAGTCGTGCGGCAGCACTCTTGGACGTCGGACCTATGTCAATTTTTGCTTTAGCCATCTAAGGAATAGATTTCGTAAAAGTAACGTAATTATATTGCCATTGAACAGTCTTGATCACGTGAGAATTTTTAGTTACAGTCAATTGTATTATTTTTAGTTTTCTATAATTTTCAGGGTTTTGTAGTCAAATCGGAATCATGTCTAGTCCGTTCGTTATTTCAACCGGCCGGCTAGCCCGTCCGGCCGTCAGTCCTTCCGTCCGTCCGTCTGTCCGTTCCGTATGATTTTTTCTTCGTCTACCCCTTAATGTGGGGTATCGTTGAAAAGGTCTTTCAAAAATATTATAGGTTTCAAAAGACCATTTTTCAATTCAGGGGTCCGTTTGCGTAATATTCTGCTTTAAACATCTTTGGTTTGAAGAAAACAATAGAAATTAAGTAACTATTTCTTTCCAATTTATGTAGTGTAAGTAGTAACGGAGAAAATCACGAACATACATATGTACAAAATATAACTATATCTATACTAATCTATACTATTACTATTGTAATATTATAAAGCTGAAAAGTTTGTTTGTTTGTTTGGTTGAACGCGCTAATCTCAGGAACTACTGGTTTGAATTGAAAAATTCTTTTTGTATTGGATAGTTCATTTATCGAAGAAGGCTTTAGGCTATCGGATTTTTGGAAATTCAACCCCTATTGGGTTGGAAGTCACTGCTGTAATTTGAAATAAAACATTGTCCGTTTTTAGACATTAGTTACTGTTTACAGTATTTATGTTTTTTGTTATATGTGTAAATTACATATTTACATAGAAAAAAATAATAAATAATTATAACTTGTATACACATACCCTTTATTTATACAACTTTTAGATCAATCTGTACTTTATAGAGTTCCGTACCCAAACGGTGTCAACGGGACCCTATTGCTAAGCCAAAATGTTGGAATGATAGAAGCTCCGACATTAGTCAGCTATAGTCACTTATTATTAGTCAAAGATAATACATTCGTTGTTTGGAAACTCGTGCACCCAAGTTCCGTCAACTCCCCAAAACTCACGTATCTCAAATACACAACACAAATACAAATCACCCTCTCATTTTTTCCCTTCACAACCCCTCGCCTCCCCCTATACCCCCCCCCCCCTCAGTTCTTCACCCAAAAGTGAAATTTTGCGTCGTGATAATCTGGGAGGCATCCGGGCAAATACCGCACTCATCAGGTAGGCGCAGATCGGCAGATCAGGATATCGGGATATAGATTTTTGGAAAACCGGAAATCCCGGATATCTCGGAGACGGTGCGTCCTAGACAAGTTCAGACGGAAATTTCAACCCCCTTTAGTAAACCCCCAAACCTTATTGCTAAATCTTACTGAACCCACTTTTACCCCCCCCCCTCCCCAAATTTTCCTAAAATACCATATATCTCCTAAACGGTACGTCCTAGACGATTTCCGACTGAATTTCCATCCGCCCTGTGGTACTCATACTTGCAACATTACCCAATCTTATTGGGCCCAACCTTAACCCCCCCCCCCCCTCCCAAATTTTCCGAAAACTCCTTATATCTCCTAAACGGTGCGTCCTAGACGATTTCCGAAAAGATCGAGTAAAAGTTGTAGCCCATAAAAAGATTGACATTTTATGTGCCATACATTTTTCTTGTAGAGCAAGTGGTTTGGGAGGAAAGTGCGAATTTCGTTTCTCATAATTTATTATACTAGACTATTGTCAATATTTTGTTTTGTAAACCAACAGAAAACAATAAAGAATTCGTTTTTAACATTCAAAGAATAGTGTTCTGAATATCTTCTTTTTAAAGCTGTAATCATTTTTGTGTATGGATTGTATTTACCTTTATTTTTACGTTATCTTTTGTATCACGGTAATGATTAGGGTATCGAAAACCGATCCTGTTTTAAATTACCGGGATTTTCGGTACTCGCCTATGCTGGAACCGGGATTCCCGGGATTTTCAGTTCTTTCGGGATTATTTTACCACGGCTTTCCCCGCGTGAAAATAGTTAGTATCGCGTTTCCTATTTTATCTCTCAGGAGCATTAAATAGGGAAAAACTGTTTTCTACCCAAATCCGTATAGTCGTTTGCCGTGATTGAGTAACCATCATACTATTATACCTTACATGCAAACATAAGTTTCGTATTAATTGTATGAAAGCAACACAATTGTATTGCACAATTCAGCACTGCTTGGACGAGAAAAAAGAGTTAAATCACCTTCATTTATATTAGAAAAATATCGATCTGGGTTGTGTAAATAATATTATATTAGTATAGCTGCTTCATGTAGCCGACGTTCTGAATATCTTCTTTTTAAAGCTGTAATCATTTTTGTGTATGGATTGTATTTACCTTTATTTTTACGTTATCTTTTGTATCACGACGCGACATATTTTTATTTCCCAAAAGTTCAGAAAATCCCGGTTCTTTTATTTTGTTTCCCGGTTCTTTTATTTTGTTTCCTGGTTCTTTTGAAAAGTACCGTATTCCTTTGTAAATCCCGGGATTTTCGGTTCCGGGATTTCCCGGTTCTATACCCTCCGATTGATTTGAATTTAGGTATACCTATGTATTTCGACGCGCTGCGAATATCGCAGGCAAAATGGACGCATATTGCATTTTATAGATCACCTTGAAAAAACGTGATTTTTAATTTTTCACGTTGATTTGCCAAAATATTGATTTTTGCAATATGCATCTATTGGACATCTTTATTGTGATGTACCTAAGTAGGTACCTAAAATGTATTATGTAAATAAGTTACCGATAATGGTACTACTACATTGTATTCTTAATTGTTATATAAACTTATATTGTCACAAACGAAAGTATCAAGAAGATTACTCGCACAGAACTGAGGTCAAGCGCGACGCGAGCCGCGCGAGGCAATATCACGCCGTGGAGCCGCTTCAAATACCTATAGTTTATCAACCGAGTTTTGCGAAATGGCTCTTAAGCGCTTTTCTCATTTCAAGAGACGACGTCGCTAGTTCAACCTATCAAAACAAATATAGAAAGGAGATCCTCATTGGTATTCACGGTGCAGGTCAATTGCAATTCAAGATGCACGTCTATCACTTTTTTCGCGGCCGTCAACGCATGAAATTGCCTTTGGAATGTAGAATATCCGTGATCATGAAGATCCGTAGTTACCTATTTGTCTGGGTGTAACATTGCTTCTAAGTAGATACATAACACTTACTTAGGTAGAAGAATTCAAGATAATTGATAATGAAGAATAAAATAAATTCATTGTAATAAAGATTCATAACAAAGAAGCATAGAACATGAAATTTGGTTACATGGTATTAACGTATTTTTAATGATTTACTTAATTATGAAAATACAGTAGTATTTTAATAAGGACGTAAACCGTTTTCTTTTCCTTATCGCAGAATTTTCTTCATAAAATAATAAAACTGATTTCAAGGCTTCCGGGACACACACACCCTGTATAAACGTAGGTTTATTTTAGAAGGCTAAAAGACACTCCGGTTTTGAAGTAATTTACAGTTCCCGACGGATTAATGATAAAATAGCGATGCAATATCGATCAAGACTGTTCGTTTGAGCTCAGAGCGGATACTTTATTGGTTGTAGGGTCTTTTATTATTATACTAGGGTCGATTTGCTGCCGAAATAAATGTAAACAAACCATAAAAATCGTTTTCTAGGGTTTCCACCAACTGACATGAATTTGTACACCAAATGCGTTTTATTTGGACAAACTACTCACTATGGTATTTGTGACTTCTTTAATAAGTACTTATTGATCGATAACAATTATAAACTCCGAGTAAATGTGGAAACAAACAAAATTAAATAACTCTGTCATCATTCAAACACTTTGCTGTGACAACCTTATTTCCATGAAGCAATTTGAAACCTTTCAACATATTGTACTATTTTGCGTATGCCTATAAATAGAAATGACTACCAAAATCTTTACAGACTAATGGTGCTAACATACGTTGCAATTTGGTAGTATTATTTTCCGAAGTACGGAATATAAGTAATCTGTGGTATGGACGACACTGATTGGCTGACGAGTGACGACCTGCCTGACGTCGCGTCGCGCGTCGTCCGCCATTTGCCGAGCCTTCTGTTTTGTTTTTATGATAGTGTAGGTCTTAGAATAAGGAATAAGTGTAGGTGATTGTTTTGTTGTCGACTTGTTGTTAAATCAAATAATATCTGTTCTTGACTGTCGTTGCAATGTGCAATCAACCCGGGCCAAGCGGCATTGACGCCATAAGAACAATCTGAACATTTTCCACTCGCCGAAGAGATGTGGCCAAAAGACCAATATTTATACAAAAAAGATGTGGGATTAGAAACTGCTGAGACCGCTGGTGTTAACCTGACTACAGTGTACCAGGTAATAAGAGATTACAAAGAGGAACACCGAGTACGCTCACCACTTCCATCTCCAAAGAGAAGTAAACAGAGACCAACTTACAGATTTTGAATTGAGTGGGATTCGTCGCAAAGTATATGAGTTCTTTTTTAGAAATGAAGTACCTACCATTCAAAAGGTATTACAATCAGTGAATGACCCCAAACAACTCGCAAACTTCAAACGACAAGTATTTCGGGACATATCAAGCAAACTTAAAATAAAATATTTGAAAAGGTCGAGAAGTTCTCATATAGAAAAACGTGAATGTTATGTGAAGGCGAAAATACTTATATCTCATCGCTAAAACGAGCGAAGAAGGCATAAAATATATTATACTGATGAAACATGGCTTAACGAAGGTACATATTCACTAATTTATATAGGTATTATTTAATAGATATTCACAATCAATCCTTTTAAAATTAAAGCTCCTCGTAATTAATCCAGACTATTAATGCCTTGACAAAGTGTGACTTCAATGTCTTTGAGAACTATTATGCAGGTTTACTTGCTATTATGTCTTGATATATGCCTATCCGCACATGGCCAGCGTGGTGGACTATGGCCTGAACTTCTCATTCTAATAGAAGACCCATGCTCAATAGTGGGCCTTGATGGGTCGAAATTATGATGATGTCTTGATATCATAATATGACAGTAATAAGTAAGAAAGATTTAATATAATGTTTTAAGCAACACTTTAATGGAGCTAAACCTGTGGGTAAAGTTTTGTAAAAAATATAATATAATTACGTGATAATCTACTTCAGATAATATAATATATTTATTCTCATTTAAAAACCATACATTCTTTATTTTTTAGGTCATACAAAAAGTAAGGTCTGGCAAGATTTGAGCATTATATCAAGCCGTGAAGAGAAGGGAAGTGGTGGAGTATGCTACGGGCCTCCTCAATTGTGAAGAAGTAATTATATATGTGCAAGAAAGTGGCCTGCTACAACAATCATTTATGCCAGACTGGACTGCTCTATCCAAAAGCAGAGTAAATTAGCCATAGGAATAAAATTGTATAATGTATAATCTAATAATACATAAGTATAGATTAAAATAAAATTGTTACTAACAATCTGTGGTTGCACCAACGTGTGATAAAGTTTTGTATATTTATTCATGTTTCTATTGCTGTCCAATGAATTTGAAGAGTTTAAAAATTTGTAGTGTCATTTTACTGTAATAGTCATATTTGTGAAATCATAATTTTGAAATAAAATTGTAAAAAATATATTTTTTTGTTATTTCACCCTATCACTATAACTGCAACCGTATGCCACCAACAACTCAGTGGCTCATAACAGGGCACAGGTCTCTTCATAGCTGAGATCTATGCGCACACCTCAATGCTGTTCAGTGCGGAGCACCTCTATTGAGAAGGGAGGTTAGTAGGCAATCTTGATGCTTTAATAATGTCGACTATTTAACTAATGAGAATATACTGCTCATAAGGTCGACCAAGAAGTTTTTTTTGCCACTACAGTCGTTTATTCATTATTCCAAATGCCGGCCGTACCATAGCAAGCAATGCTGAACTTACTATTGGAACTCGCCACCTCTAGAGGCGAAGCTCTCGTGGTCCCGTTTTACAACATTATTCAAGTAAAGTATACATAAAATAAGTATATTAGTAGGTATAGTAGTTTATCTTTGAAAGTAAAACAATGTCATTACGTACGTAAACTATTTTAAGGTTAGGATATAAAGGTTTAAATATGAAACCAATATTTATGTTACTATGCCTTTTAATATATTTTTTGCATTAACTTATCATTAAATTAGTCACTTGATTTATTAATAGCAACGATAAATAAATAAAGGAAAAAATAAATATACTCATAAAACCACAAAAAGTTTTATGTCCCTGGTTGTCAGTGGTTGCTATGCAACGGTTTGTTGTTAAACATTTCGGATCCAAATCGCCCCTAGTATAGGCACATAGATTGCTCTTTACTTGCCATATAAAATCAGCCAGTATTGGAAAATGTCTTTAAATATCAACATTTCAAAACAGTTCCTTATAAATCGTATAGGTACCTAGATACCTTTATGTTAACAGTTACTTAACCTATTGTGTAATTACAAAATTACTTGCAAAGGCGTATGTATGTACTACCACAGAATGTACTACATAATTATTGTTCAAAAGTAATTCAACTTAAGATTAAATTAAATTTCACTTCTTATTAAACATACACATCAACGTCAGTCTGTGCCATTCATAGCCACGTAACAAGTTAAAGGAATAAAATGAAATCAAAAATTAAGTTACTCCCCAACTAGGGTTGCCACCTTTTTTTGAAGGAAAAATAGTATTTTTTTCAAAACATTGCAAAAAATATAGTACTATTGGGAAATTCGAGGAAAAAAATAGTACACATTTATTTTTAGTATTTATTTTTCCACGTGTATTTCTTATTATTCTTAGCTTTAGTTAATAAAGCCTTATTATTAAAAAAATATAGGAATCTGAGCAACTTATATTCATATTAAAATAAATAAACAATTAGTTCTTTTATTAAATTTATAGAGGCCTTATTCCTTTCTTCTCGCCATTTTATATTCATTACGGAAAAACATATTTGCGTAAAAGCAGAAGTTGCTGGAATAGAAAGTAAAAAGGAAATAATTTTAAATATATTTGTTAAATTTGTATCAGTTTTTAAAAAGCATTTGCCATTTTTCACCAGTATTTTTAGATTTAAACACTTGTTTGTTGCTTATTTTTGAAATAATTTCACTAACCATAATTAATTCTGAGTACAAATTGTCAGCATTAATATTTAATTTAGTAACTAAATTTAAAGAATCCAATATGCTCTCGATTTGTTTAAATTCAATTTTGGTGTTTAAATTCAGAAATTGACATTGGTTGAGCCAATTAGTTGGGTAAATATCAAACTATTTATTTAAATAAAATATATTAAACTTTTTTCAATAAACAACAAAAGGTTACTTGAAATCTTGTAACTTGAAAGTTCGGGAGATTTTTCTTCTATTTTATTAATTTTACTATTTGTGTTATACCTATCCAAAGAAATGGTCTGATTTGCGATGCTCTAATTCATTCATTAAGTTTTTCATAATATTGTAGACATCTAAAATGGTGATATTATTTCCTTCTAGCAACTTCTTAGTTTTGTTGAATCCATGCAAAATATGACTGACAAAATGAAAATAAATTTCAATGATAGTTTGCCCTTCTGTTTCATCTAGCAAAAGAATATTTTGCAAGATTGATGGGTAGTCATCCTGTAGACTAACAAAATAGTTTCTTATGGGTAACCAATCCAGCAATATATTATAAACACAAGGTATTAAAGAAAGCCATCTTGTGCCTTTTTAGTTCATGTCATTGTAAGATATGTTATGTTTGACTGTGTGAAAAGTCAATGCAAGCTCTGCAGGAATTATTGCATCGTTAGAACCAGCTAAGGATGTGGAAGAGGAAGAAGAAGAGGGTGTCCCTAGAAATTGTTGCAAAGTAGAAGCAGCCCTTCTCACTTCACTTTTATTTTTGTGCTGTTTGGTTTCACTATGTTGTTTCACCTGCAAACAATCAACAAACAACATTGACACACAACAAGCCCCATCTACCGATGAAAATATAGTATTATTGGTACTATATTATTTTTCTATAACATATAGTACAATTGACTGAAATATAGTACGATACTATATAATATAGTACGGGTGGCAACCCTATCCCCAACTCAGAGTCACTAACGCATAACGGTTACTTAAATCGCTTTTTAATACAGCATTTGTATGGTGATTCTTTACTGAGGAGTGATTGAAGTAACCATTAGTGACTCTGAGTTGGGTTTTAGACATTTTAGGCACTAAAAAGGAACTTAAAAGAAAAGGTTTTAGAAATGTCGCTTTGTTTAAAAACAAGTAATTACACAAATTATTTTTTACATTCTTTCATTTACAAAAATACTGCCAAGCGTAGCCGTAGCACGGTTCAGCTCAGTCCTAAATAAACAATTGAAATGCGAATTAGTATCTTTAGTTAAAAGGCTTGCAGCCTCCGTTAAAACGAATGTAAATAACATTGTTATTTTCACCTGCCTTATTAACATCATGTTTACTTGTGGTTTGTGATGACGGGGAACAACAGCGTAAGGCCGAAGCTGTGGCCGAAGGTCCGACAATAAACAATGATGATACAGCGCTAAGCGAATAAGTGAATTAAAACGAATTAGGCCCAATCATCTGGGTCAAGAATACTCTGTGCGTGCAATCACACAAACAAAGATGAACTTTAATTTAATTTGATGTAGATCAATGAATAATTTACACTAATAATACTAATCAAGCTATGACATGTTATAAGGTTCATAAGGTAGGAATTGTTCTTTACTGCATTTCAATAGGGCACTGTGTTTTTGAGTTCGTGTCAGTTGTCCACCTTAAATAAATTTAGAAAATGTTATTAGGCTTTCAGTCTGGAGATTAAGTCCTAATCCGTCTTCTGTCGATTTATTTATTGTCCGCGCCGTCCGCATCGCATTTGTATGAAATCATAATTATGAGAGCCCGATGCGGATGACATAAGGTCGTAGCTGACTTATACGACACCGCTCCCATCCAACCGAAGTATGAGAATTCAAATATAAACTTAAAATCGTGCTCTGTAGGTGCACTTTACAGTAACAACAAAAATTAGCAGCCCGCGCGCGGGAAGCAAGCTAACCGCAACCTTGACACTCAATAGTTGTACCTACAGAGCACGATTTTAAGTTTATATTTGAATTCTCATACTTCGGTTGGATGGGAGCGGTGTCGTATAAGTCAGCTACGACCTATATGCGTCGCCATGTGTCATCCGCATCGTCCGCACGCATTTCTGAAAATGCGGAAGGTATCCGAAATGCCGATAGTGTTGCCATGCCATGCCACGATGCTTTTGACAATGCATTAGGAGGAACGTTTCATAGTAAACTAATCCTGTGAGGAGATTTCGCCTTCGTGTTTATGCCCAGGTATACATCATTGTTTTCGGACATTCGACAATAATACACATATAATGGCCAATACTTGACGATTGATAGCAAACTATACCTATACACGGAAATAAATTGACACAGAATTAGTGGGATTTTTTTCCCATTAGTATTGTCAACAAGACATTAAACTTGACACAGACTTAAACAGGACTGTAAACGAATGACATCGCACCGTTTTACACTTTGGTTGGGAAAAACTGCAAAAATTGTTGGCAATACTAAAATTTGCGTACGGCGAATCCGGACATAATATTATAATTAACTATCAGATGTTTTACTCTGGTGATTATTCTTAATTGACAATTTACAACTAAAAGTCTATCTCATTTCAGATGGACGCTTTGTAACTGAAATTTTAAATATATTAGGAATAAAATTCAGATAAGAGTGAAAAATAATAATAACAGTTTATCTGTCACATAAGGCTTTCCTTTCGTGTCAATGAAACAATGAAATTAAAAAATCAGATTACTAAACGCTCACGTTATCGAGTTTCGCAATGAACGAACATCGAAAGCTACGAATCAATCTGTTCTAAAATTAAGCATATTTTAATCTTTTATCATGTATAAAAATAAACGGATCTTTGGCATGGTATAGATCCGTGAGTCTGCGCCAGCTAATAGTATACAAAACTTCCGGAAGAATATTTGACCTACTGATCGATTTCCCGTAGCAACCGATTGACTATAATTGCATATCGCGTAATTAAGCTTATAGACAAGTGGGAGCGTTTAAGCCAAGAAAAGAGTACTGGAGACTCTGGAGAGAAGCCTTTCAGAATCCGGAGGCAAAGCGGCCTCCGCTACGGCTTAACGACTGCTGTCTTACGATAATAACCGGGACCCACGGCTTCAGGTCCCCTCCGAAGCACAGAAACTATCAAGAAATATTTGCCATTAGCGGTCACCCATCCAACTACCGATCGCCATATAAGAATAGAAATCATCCAATTTAAATAAAAAGAAAAATCGTAAATATCATTACAAAATGATAAATATCATTAAAATATTTTTTCATGCCTCGCAAACCAATACAACTTTTAATAAATGGATTTTAAATCAAAGGGTCAATTAATTGTAGGGGGGCCAAAATTACTAATGCTTACCCTATAACATTTTCTAAGTAGGTAATGTGTGAAGCTTTATCTTGCTCTAGTGGAGGAAATTATAGTGACATATCCGGAGTAGAGACCTCCATATTTATTTTATTTAAACTTTATTGAATTCATACACGAAATTACAATGGGCATACATATACATATTATTTTTAAAGACGTGAAATAACTGCCTTCTGATATGTAGTGGGCGAGGTGTGGCCTTAATTTCTCTTATTCCGAAGAGACCCCGAGCATTGGGACATTGAGTAGGTGATAATGATTAATAATAATAAAGTGGTATCTCGTACCTACCATGTAACCCATTCTCCACTCACTTTTCGAGTACTAAATATATCTTTGACAATTATTTACTGAACAAAGAAAACAATTATGTGTGCACTTAATAATTTCTAACGTTAGACATTGGATAGTTATTATTTTTGTTGGATATGTAACCTTATCAATAAACAATTGATATGGTCCTTACTCTGAAGTATATTAGAAAGATATGCACTATACACTTGTTTATGGAATATTTCATAATAGATTTTAAGATTTTAAGACGTAATATTCTTCCATACAATCAATAACTTATATGGCAGTTATTGGCTCTATATCACAGTCAGAGTCAGATGACTCATTTGTGACCCTGCCTGTTGGTCAGAGTTGTTTTGTGTTACAAACAAAAGACATTAATCATTATTAGCATAATAACACAAAAGGCATCAATTGTTATCATGCTGCATGAATGTTTGTTCTGTAACTGGTAGACAGTATTATGTACATGTAACAGGAAAGAAAGATATTAGATTTGGCCATATTAGAGACTGTTATAATATAATACATACAAACATGTCATCTAGAAAATTACGTGAATTGTATCTTCAGTATTTGGTCTATCTAAAGGGTGAGTTTTCCTTACTGTATTCAATTACCACTTACCTTTGAGTTGGATTGTTATCAGGTAAAGTACTATTAAAATTAAAGTTTTAAAGTTAATAAAAAAAATATTATTACGATGAGTGTTAAGCCTAACAGCTGCAGAAGGAAGCAAACTATAAAACTAAAATGCTGTTCCGATTTAAGCTTATTGTTAGTTTGAAGGTATGTTCCTCCATATGTTAGAAACAGAATATGTCAATTTATAGGCTTGAAATTTTTTATATGCATTTAAAAGGTAGTTATTGTCAACTACATTTTTTCTGTACAGTATGGGGCCTTTTGATCAATTTAAACTATAATCAGTTCATAATGAAAGAGCTGCTTAAGCTTAATTAATAAGTAGAGTATAATAAAAGAATGCTCACTGCACATTAGCATTTGCAATATGAATACATAACAAATGTGTTCACAATTAAGTGATGTGAAATATACTTAACGTCTACTCAGAATTCACAGTTCATTCCCAGATTTATCATTCAGAGACAATTAACTAGGTATATAGTTTAGGTTTAGAATAAAGAAATTCATCTTCTTTTTTGATGTACTTACCTATTGTTAGTGCTAATCAGAGTAACTTTTTTGAAGATGGTATTCATTACAAAAAGTACTCTATTTCCAAAAAGTTAGCAAATGACATTTATAGCCAATACCTATATGTAATTCTGTAACACAATGTCACTCCCATCATCATACATCACAGCTTTCAAATGAAGTTTTTAGATATTTAAAAGCATACATATGCATGGCTTTATTGTGTTTAAGGCTCAATCACATCTTTGTACTGCTTATTGATATATTTAATAAATAGAAGTACCTAAATCAGGTTCAACAAAATAATATACTATTTTGAGGGTTATCGGTGTTGATATTTATTATGCCAAGTGGTCATTTTTATTGGAGGCTGCTGTACTCTGAACAACCAGTTGTCAGTGTATTTTATTTGACTGGCTTCCACTACCCTTCTTGCATCAATCGTGAAACATTTTTGACATGTTTTATTTGCAGTGGCTCAGAAGTGAACTAAACAACACGTGAATTAGCTACGTTCTTACGTATTTGGAGTTTAATAAGCAGCCTCAATAAGTGGTTTGGTTATCTAATGAACCCGACGTTTCCTATTACAAGTACCTACCTTAATGTTTCATAATAGCTCAAAAGTTCCGCGCAAGGTCGCTTATAACATTTTTAGAAAGTAAAATTTACCGTGTTTATGATCTCAATACGTCGTACTTATATTTCATGTAGAATACCTACGTCTTTGAACATTGTCGACGAAAATCCAAGTTGGTGCTTTAAGAATGTATCCCAATTAGGCAATTAATACATATTTCTCATAATACTTCATCCTAATATCTCAGCTACGGCAATTGAAGCTAAACCAGTTTTGTTATGAAATACTGCTTCGATTTTAGCACATCAAACCGAGTACTGTGTACCTATGTCAAAATGACAACTGCAATGCATCGTATGGGTTTCTTTCAAAATAAATAATATCTTAACGTTTTGATATCATAATGCTATAGAAAGAATTTGTAATAAATATTATTTTACTTACGTTTCAAAAGTACACTTGAATCCTTTAGGACAAATTAATGCTAACCAGAACAACGAAAGAACGAGAACCGTCCTTTGTGAAAGGATCTGAACTGAACACAATTTTATATTCACAAAAAAGATGAAAAAATTTTGCACTTTGTCCACAATATCGTATCACTAATTAATACATATTAATATAAATGTATTTTCCCTAAATCAACACTTCACAACACTGCAAACAATTTTAATCTCATTCACACTGTATAGCTATGTGGCAAGCAAAATCCTTCTGTATGTTCTGACTGGTATGATGTGAAGTTATCAACGAAAGAGAAGCAAAACATTACAAAACAGCTGATTATCGATAATAGTGACATCTTGTGTTCAGTTGATAATAGTTACGCGGCATAGCCCCTCCTTAAGGCACCTTTAAACGTATACTAAAAAAGTTTGTCTAGTGCCCACTAGATGGCGCTACAATAACATAACAGTTAAGAAAGCGAATTACAGAGGGCGTTGATGGTATATTAACAAAAATAGTTTAATTGAGGTTTATTTTTTATGAAACCAAATTATTTATTAAACAGAATTAAATTAAACCACCGTTTACCTACTGCCAACTGCTGTTTTTAAATTAATCTGTAAAAATGGACTTGGGCAGTTCATTGAATCCATTCATAGATAAAATATTAAAAAATATTTTAAGGTACCTCCCCTGCAGGTAAAATAATTGTCAGAGTGATTGGGAATATCAAAATTGAAAAAAAAATGGCTCTATACTGTATTTTCTTTTCTCAAAACCCATCGATTGGGGTATCGTTGAATAAGTATTCAAAATGATTTTTAGGTTCCTTTCATCATTATTCGTTCTAAGCAAGTTCTAAGTAACAGTTTAGGATATACAGCAGTGATAGCCTAGTGGTTAGAACGTTGGTCACCAGGGACCTGAGTTCAAATCCTGGCAGGCACCTCTAATTTCCAAATATTATGTGCGTATTATAAGTTAATTATCACTTGCTTCGGTGAAGGAAAACATCATGAAGAAACCTGCTCACCGGAGAGTTCTGTTCTCCATAAAGTTTTCGAAGGTGTGTGAAGTCTACCAATTCGCATTTGGCCAGCGTGGTAGACTATGGCCTGTACCACTCACATTGTGAGAGGAGACCCCGAGCCCAGCAGTAGGACAATTATGGGTTGTTGCTTTGCTTTTGCTTTTAGGATATAATAACGATTTAAAATTGTTTAAACAACCATTCTCATTAATTTATTAACTCCCTTAATGAAATGACAACAATGCGAATTTTTTCATCTAATAAAGAAGTCAATGAATCCTAACTAAAAAGTGTAAAATTAAAAAAATAGTTAAAATAAACTTGACAAATGCGAGTTAAATTCGCTTGGAGAGGGTTCCGTACGTTGATTATGTATTTACCATTATTTTATTTATTTATTTATTTTTGTACACGAAGGAAATTTTACAAAAAACAACTGATAGACACTATTAATTGCACAAAGGAACTGCTTATTTCTTTAAGAAATTACCATTATTTTTCTATTTTATTTATTTATGCCGTTTTTTAAGATCATAGACTTCTCATAGGTTTTCCAGTAATATTGAAGTAAAGAACTATTCTCTCTAAACTATTCTCTCTCTTTTATTTTTTCTAAACTAGCGTCAGTAGATATAGTCGGACATAAGGGGAGGGGGAGGGGGGGGGAATGGTCTTGAATAATTTTAAAACTATCCATTGTAGAACTAATAACAAAAATATATTTGAGATCCTTGCAACAGGCCCTTTCATTGCAACAGGATCTTGTTCCTCGTACCTACTTGCTAACAGTTATAATTATGTATGTCACGCACCGTGTTCCTAACCCAATGGCACAGTGCGTGAGTCCACATAACATTTCGGTACAGCTGAGTAATTGCCGCAGTTGTATAACATATTAGCTGTCTCGGCGAACTTAGTATCGCCTAACAATCAGTGAATGTACTTTTTTTTACCCTCTTCCTCTCCCTCTCCCTTTCGATTTTGTTCGAGGTTTTCGAGGTTGTTCGAGTACCTATTAGCGAAAGAAACTCACTTACGTGCAAGAACCCCTTAATTTTTTCTAATTAATATACGAAAGCAGTCGGTAAGCCATACCGAAGCCTTCGGTATATGATCTTCTGATGCTTGGGTTGACCAGTAGCCTTTCATCATTATGCAATGGAGCAGAGTGGTGACTTACTAGTAGACCTTATCATTTCTGATAAAAGAATTGTACTATGATCTATTGGGATGAAGCCATATCACAAAATACGTATATCTCTCTATTTCCTGGTTTATTCGGTGTATTCATTTGGAAGTTTACCTTGAGTCTATGAGATGTGAAGGCCCTTGTAATTACAAGTTACCGTAATTATTCTTCGTTTTAATTGTAGGTAGGTATACAAATAATTATAAGAGTACTTTAGTGTGCTGTGGTACTTGCGGTACAAACACATAGGTTACCTGATCGCAAGTCGCGTTGCTAATGGACTGCCAAAAAGGAAGCAGAGATGAGGGAACTGGCTTTAGAATAATCGAAACAAGTAAAAACATTTCACGGTAGGAGTTTGTTTCTCAAAAACAGTATTACATCTGCATCGTGTGTAATGTTGCGTGCGGCGTGTTATTGCATGAGTGAATAAAGCAGTAGAATATTGATATGTCTACAACTCACTGAAAAATTAACGAAGCTACATATTAGCATCGGATCCAACTCGCATTAGTATAATAATTACATTATCAACGCATTGGATTCTAGTTTTTTTCCAACTTCAGAAAAGGAGATTTTACAATTCACGGTAATTTTGTTCACTCTGTTACCTCAGAACTTCGTCATTTTCAAATTGCTCTCTGAAGTAGATAAGCGCTAATAAACTGTCACCAGTCTAAAAGAAAGAACTGGCTCTCAAGCCTGAACACGACACTGCCCAAGCAAGAGGGTGGTTGCCAAACAGGCTTCATAATCCTGACATAATCATATTGATAAATAATACTTATTAATCCTTATTTGAAGGCTAACCAAGCCTTAATATGCCTTATCAATAAGCCTAAGGACCGGCTTTTGTCGTCTCTTCGACATAGTATGTCGTCATGGGTCTGAGATCGGTGTACTAAGCCGTTCCAATGAGGCTAGTTTTTTATGTAACTAATCGACAAACAAACAGATGAGTCACCTGATGGTAAGCGGTCGTCATCACCCATGGATACCAGTACCACCAAATTAATCACCGGTCGACTGGCCGCAAAATACCTTACCACCATGCAAGTAGGTGACGCCAGGATTAAAATTGTTGGTACAGAAATCAGCGCCCTGACAGGAGAGAAAAGTGTTCAAGAGGAATTTGGCCTTTGAGGGCTTCAATCCATTACTGGCCTACTTCTGAGCATAAGTCCACCACGCTGCTACATAGTGGATTGGTTGAGGATGAGGGGTTAGTGTCTTACCCAAGTGTCAGAAGTTTTCAATTTTCATAGCACCCTAGGGCTTCCGACAGGGCTGATGTTATGATATGATAACAACTGAGGCCGACGGTTTTATGTGTCCTCCAAAAACGGAAGCGCTCAAAAAATTATTTCCACTACCGGTCACTCATCCAACAACCGACCGCTTACCGTTGCTGACCGTTGCTTAACTTTATCGATCACTTAGGATCGTCACAAGCCGCCGGGCCTTAAACGCTCTCTAGCGGCCTTTGAGTATTAAACTCAAAAGTTGGATAATGACACCCCTGCAGGCCCGCAGGTATTAGATGTTAGAACCCTGTTTCTTATTCATGTATTCGATCTTAATGGTGTTTAACATTATTCATCATGCTCTAAGAAAATACTCTGTACGGATACGCGGATATTATAATCTAAGTACTAACAAAAACTAAAAAGACAGAGACTAAAGATGACAGAGCTTCTCAGAAAGAAACTTGGAATAAGCTTCCAAGGAGTCTTTTTAATTATCTTAATGAATTTCTTCACCAATTTTTGAAGAAGGAACGTAACGCGAAATTGAAAAGTATTTTTAAATTTCAAGAGCTAATGAGAGTTTTTGTTTTGTTAGGACCTTGCTTCGCTTGGATAAGATTTACGACTGCAAATCACAGCTGCAAATATCGTATTCAACGGCGTCAGTGCAATTTGTATTTTTACGTCAGTTCGGGTCATTAGTAGTCCTTGTGGCGACGCACGTATCGTTTGTTAAAGCGCAAAGTGTAACAGTCTTATATCATTTTGGCCACGCAATTTGACGTAATTAGATATTACATGAGCGCGCGCAACGCACTGCACGAAACTGAATCAAACAAGGAAGAGGTAACGTTATTCAAACAGTTTTGATCAATGAGCCGCAAATGTAACTTGTACTAGTTGTTTTTAACCGTTTGTTTTTATGGCCGGCAGATACTCGTTATGAAAATGGGTATGGCTGCCCATGTATATTTACAATACCCGAGGAATCAATATCTTTGTTACTTTTTGGATGGAGGAGAGACCCGTGCTCAATAGTGGGCCATCAATGGGTTGAAGCAAAGCCAAGCCAATATTGTTACTGGTATCTTTCATTCCGTGAAACTCACCTGGTTAGCTCCTCTGAGCTGAGTCAGCCGCTATAAACAATTTGTCGTGTTCCGGCTGGGTGCTTCGAAGTCAGTTCCTCTTTCTCTCTCTCTTGTTTCTTGGTTGGCGGTATATCGGTGATGTCTTGACTGTTACTGATAATTAAGTCCATTGTCCATGGGTGGTGGAGCCGACTTGCCATGGAGTGGATCGATGACTCGCCTGTCGACTAGTTACATAAAAATAAATGTGTGTGTACTTATGTATACCCGGTTTACATTATTCCAGTCCAGTAATCCAGCAATGGACTGGATTGTATTATTCTAGTCATTTAGAAGCTGTGACAATGATTTCAAGAAGAAAATGTATCAAACGGCATTGGATTGGCCGTCTATATTATTCCAGTTGCACTGGATTGGTCGCACTGGATTCAAAAGTAGACCGCCAATCCAGTTACTGGACTAGAATGCTCACTGAATTCAGTGCATTACAGTGTCGGTTTACATTATTCCAGTAGCAATCCAGCGCTGGATTCGATCGTTGGAATACTGTAGACCGGGCATTATGTTAAAATCCCCATAGTCTCTAGTGATCGAATGTAGGACTGAGGGAGTGTTCTGTATAATATGTCTGTCATGTTAATTTTAATCTTGAAAGTAATTTGCTAAAGTAGTACAATCCTCAACGAATCCCATGTTATTTATTTTAATGAGATCCTTCATAAAGGATAACTACTACATTTTAGTTATTATGTTGGATTCAGATTTACGTGGACCAGTTAATGAAGGACATGAACTTTTCCCGCGACAGAATTAGCCTCATATCCATACAAAGTTCACGTTAATTTATACACCACCCGTTCGAGTTTGTGTTTAGTTTGCGAGTAATATTTGCATAGCATAGGTAATGATTCTCATAAAATCTGGTCTAAAATGTTGTAGGTATAATGGGACCGGTTTTTTATTTCTGTTCTACAATAACTACTTAAATATATTTTCATAGGATTGTAACGTAACAATACGATTTTGTTTGTTTTGAATGGTTTTGTCAGCAATTATGTTAGTCACATGGATATTGCTTAGTAGGAAAATTATTTTTCCGTGGTATTACCAGTAGGACCAAGCAGTAAGACGATGAGCGATCAATGGCCGTTCACAGTACGACATGTATTCAATTTCCTATGTATAACAGCGAACCAATTAGGTATTATTATTTGGGTAAAAGTCAACCCAAGTGTCGAAAGCTATTTGTCACTAGAAAGCCTTCAACTCTGTCTGAAGACTGCTATCCTAATGGTAACAATCGGGACAGAGGCATTCGTGCCCTGTAAAGCACGTATTCATGAAATTTGTACACAAATGGTCATCCATCCCACACATGACTGTACACAATTTGATTTTATTATTGAGACAGCTTTTGTCCAAAATTCCGGATCTGTATTGTCAGTAAATTAATTAAAAGTCAGTAAATTAACAGATCGCAGATGCTATTACAATTAGTGTATAAAAATTCGTGTCCTTCGCTTTTGTTGCAAACCTATGCATGGATATTATGGTAAGTATTCGATGATTTTTGCGGTTCATTAGACGAAAACTAAGGTACCTATGTCGTGTTTGATTTCGAAATAAAGCTAAGCTAGGTCGCGGTTTGAAGTAGGAGCACACCAGTAGTTATATTACATTTGTATCTACAATTAGGTTTTGCTTAGTTGTGTTTGACGATAAAGTATATATTTTGTCAAACAATATAGAGATTTGAAATCGGCCTGTTTTTATTATTCCTGCCTGCAAAGCGAGGAATCTTGGGTTCGGTTTTGTGCCGGATCAAGTCTGAATAGGTCTTGGGGTCATGTGTTATGGTTCCACATAAAATGTAACAGTCATAATTTTAGGCACCTTTTATTTTACTTACGACATCACTAATCTATTAGAACATATTCCACTCTGTTCTGATGTGGATTAGTGTTATTGAACTTTTTAAAGAAAGAAAGAAAGAAGGAAAGAAAGAAAGAAAATATTTATTTTGCTAAGCACTGCAACAAGTTACAAAATTTACACTAAATAAACCATTTACAAAATATTATAAGCTATGAAATCGATATAACCTGCTGCAGCACTGCTCAACAAAAAAGGTACGCACTCAGCATTTCATTTAAAGGATTTTCTTAAGTATTAATTATTTTTTTAATAGGAATAGCCGGCAAACGAGCTGACGAAACACCTAAGTAAGTAAGTGGCCCCATCTTATCTTATCATATCGTCACCCATGGACATCAGCAACACCAGAGCAGAGGCATCATTGATACGTTGCCGGCCAAGAAAGGCAGAAGAAACAGAAAGAAAGATCTAATCTTACTTTTATTGATACTAAAGTGTTAAGTCACGTACCTAATTATAAAGAACATTCCAACAATTAGTAAGAATGACTTGTTATTATTTAGGATCAAACCCTTATAAAATTACTTTTGCTTTCTCTTTATTTGTTTTGGAGTGAGTATGTACCTACTTACTTGGTACATGTAAGTGTTGTACCTAATAGTAATTTGTATTTGTGTGAAGATACATATGTTCATTATAATATTTAATGATCTTAAGTATTAAGATCATAAGGTAGATTAGGTAGGGAGATTATAAGGTAGTATTGAGGTACACATTTTGTTTTTTATTATTTCTCATAGTTTTTCAAACAAAATTCAGCATCATTTCACAATAGAATCATAAAGCTTTTATTAAAATTACATTTATAACAAAATAAATTATCTAAATCTTTCAAATAAATAAAGTAACTAATTGTGTTGTTGAATTATCATCTTCATGATTTTTGAAGTTTTTTCCTCCGCCTCGTAATTCATATGTGACGTTATCGCTCCTATCTGAAATCATCGCAAGTATTATTTCCTTAGTCGTGCGAGAGCCTCGTAAATAGGTATAAAGTGATAATTTGTCTGGAATTGATACAATGTAATTAAACTGTGGTAAATTTATTTTATTCCATTTAAAAGCTAAAACAAAATGTATTCTATTGCGAGCCGCGTTGGACAGCTATTCAGACGTTACAAATTATTAAATTATTTCCATTTACTTAAAGATATTTTGATGATTACTTCACATTTATTTTCACGTTTCTTTTTTTCCTTTATTTTTATAATAAATCAAATTAAAAACTTGGATACTTCTCCGTTTGGTGAAGGATTCCATTTTGAATTTGAAAGGTCAATGAGCAAATAGTATGGGAAAAAACCCACCCAAAATGAAATTGTGATGATATTATCTATACTAATATTATAAAGAGGAAAGCTTTGTATTTTTGTATTTTTGTATGTTTGCAACGAATAAACTCAAAAACTACTGAACCGATTTTAAAAATTCTTTCACCATTAGAATGCTACATTATTCCTGAGTAA
Source organism: Thymelicus lineola (assembly GCA_963932265.1). Lineage (NCBI taxonomy): Eukaryota > Metazoa > Arthropoda > Insecta > Lepidoptera > Hesperiidae > Thymelicus > Thymelicus lineola. The sequence continues at coordinate 7,610,852 of OZ010682.1, read as the reverse complement.
CATAGGCTATATTTATTTTTAGAAAAAATTAGGAATCCTTGCTAAAACTTCAGTAACGTGAACCAAGGTGTAAAAAAAATTGCTTAAAAATTTCTTTCATCGCATACGCTGCAGAAACTATTGACGATAGAATAAAAAAATGTTCTACAATATTAGAGAACATATCAATATCTACAAAAAACGTCGCGATACTATATGTCCAACTATTGTAGTTATGTCATTATAACCACTTTTTACATTTTAAAAGTCAATAAAAAAGCTGACCAACATCAGACCATTATAACCATACCTTCGTATTAATCCTTATCCAAATAAATCATTTCATATTCAAAACTGTTTCAATACCTATTGATAACTTTTTGAATTACTCAAATCGGACATTCCATTCAGAAGATATTGGAAAATCATCCCCAGGGATAAAAATAACGATTGGAAGTTACTTAAATACAATCCAATTTCGTCAGTTTTAGAGTTATAAACATGAACATTTTTATGTAAATTCATAGTTATAAACAAAAGTTAATTTTAACACAATTTTTTGGAAAATCATCTCCTAAATGGTTAATTAAGGGGATGCAAATTAGTACGGCAACTACGTCAGTTTTGAAGTAAGAAGGGTGAAAATTTGTGCTTATATAAGAAATAAGTGTATCACGGTTTTTTCAAAATTCATCCCCTAAGGTGTAATACTTCGTCATTACACGCTTTATTAATAGCTTCACCTGTATGTTTGTAACTTCTCTTTGGATTTGATTTTGACCCACTTCAAACGGTCAGATTTCTTTCAAACTTCGTAGACTTATCGAGGACCAAAGAAAATTCAATATTTAAAGAAAAAAGAAAGAAAGAAAGAAGGAAAGAAAACCCTAATTACACGCTTTAATTAGCTTTAAACGGTCAGATTTCTTTCAAACTTCGTAGACTTATCGAGGACCGATGACAATTCAATATTTAAAGAAAAAAAAGAAATAAAGAAAAACCTAATTACATGCTTTAATTAGCTTTAAACGGTCAGATTTCTTTCAAACTTCGTAGACTTATCGAGGACCGAAGACAATTCAATATTTAAAGAAAAAAAAGAAAGAAAGAATAACCTAATTACACGCTTTGATTAGCTTTAAACGGTCAGATTTCTTTCAAACTTTGTAGACTTATCGAGGACCGATGACAATTCAATATTTAAAGAAAAAAAGAAAGAAAGAAAGGAAAACCTAACTATACGCTTTAATTAGCTTTGAATGGTCAGATTTCTTTCAAACTTCGTAGACTTATTGAGGACCGATGACAATTCAATATTTAAAGAAAAAAAGAAAGAAAGAAAGAATAACCTAACTACACGCTTTAATTAGCTTTAAATGGTCAGATTTGTTTCAAACTTCGTAAACTTATTGAGGACCGATGACGATTCAATATTTAAAGAAAAAAAAGAAAGAAAGAAAAATCTAATTACACGCTTTAATTAGCTTTAAATGGTCAGATTTCTTTCAAACTTCGTAGACTTATCGAGAACCCATGACGATTCAATATTTAAAGAAAAAAAAGAAAGAAAGAAAGAAAAACCTAATTAAAAAGAAAGAAAGAAAGAAATTATTTATTCTGTTAAGCACTGCAACAAGTTACAAATTGAATCTTAGTAAAACATTCATCAAATTACTATAAGTTGTTACAAACACATAACCTGCTGGAGCACTGCTTAACAAAAAAGGTACGCACTCAGCATATGCCGCTGTGAACCACGGCTACTGATTATCAGTACAACCTTTATTGTATCGCAGTAAACTACACGCTAATACGCGTGTAATTACACACTTTAATTAGCCTTAAACAGTCAGATTTCTTTCAAACTTCGTAAACTTATCGAGGACCGATGACAATTCAATATTTAAAGAAAAATAAGAAGGAAAGAATAGAAGAAAAACCTACGTGTAGTACGCGAGTGATAAGTTATACTTCTTTGGCATCATTAAATAAATATTTAACACTAGCTGTCTTGGCGAGCTTCGTATCGCCTAATAATTAGTGATTCATGTACTTTGTTGTTACTTTTAACTTTTATAGTTTTGGTAGGTTTAACAAATCAGAGACCATTAAATTCCCTCTCTCTCTCTTCATCCCGCTCCCTCTCCCCCTCCCTCTCGCCCTCCCGCACCCTTTTCCCCTCCCACTCCCGCTCGCTCTCCCCCTTTCTCTCCCCTCCCCCTCCAGCAAAATAGTATATATTTTTTTGTTTCAATCAGAAATAAAATTGCGTGATATTTGCCTGGACCCCCCTCTCTCCAACGTAAGATTAGATGAGATTTGACTCGACCCCCTCTCCCCCTTAAAAATCTCACGTAATTTATGGACGCCCTTTTTAGTTTTATTAAACTATTATTTATTTTTGATCTCAGAAATGTGAAAATTAATATGTAAGCATATAGTTAGAAACAAAAATGAATTGTTATAGTTGTAACACGGGGAGGAGAGGGGAGCAGAAGCGGGATAGGGAGAAAGAGCAGGAGTGGGAGAGGGAGCAGGAGCGAGAGAGGGAGAGGGAGGAGATATGCACACAAAAACTATAGCGGCTAAGAACGGCTGTATCGATTTTAATGATCTCTGATTTGTTACATTCTAAGGCGATACGAAGTACGCCGGGTCAGCTAGTATATAGATAAATGTCTCAAGATTATCATGGAAAGGGTCGATTTCTTGTGGCATATTGCCACATTAGAAAAAAACTTATTCTTATTTTTCACATTATTTATTCAGAGTGATCAATATCTACTATGATTTCATCTAAAAATACCGCAGGGGTTTCGATTCCAGGGATTCGATGGACAGGCATACTGGCATATATTATGTCGCAGGGAAATGAAGGAATCCGTGATTTGATAAATTACCTAAGGGATATGATCAAATCCCGCAAGACGTTAAAATGACGTCTCATAGGCATTCCAGGGTTCCCTTATCCACCTTCCAGTTCAGATCCTGAACATCAGGTGAAATGAATACAGCTAGTATAAAGGTGAGTCTTATGAGCCCAATGTAGAACTATTTAAACAATGTCAACCAACAAAAATGGTTTACTAAATAAATACATTTGATAATTACATACACATGCAATTGCTAGCAGCGTAGTTACCAGTTTATTTCACTATTTCCCTAAGATAACTTAATGATTTTACTGAAATTCTCAAATCAACGGAACATTCTGTCATCTTACGGGATTTGATCAAATCCCATATGGAATTAATATCTCAATTCGTCCTATTATTAATACTTTATTGTTTACTAAGCCTTGGTGCGAAAGAGCTCTATCAACTCAAGGCACCAAAACCCTTTTTTAGCTATTTAACATAAGTCAGAATGACAACTATTATAAATTTTTTGAAACAATATATTTTTGGTTCAAACTTTGTTCTCCCAGGGATTCCAAAAAAAATAACCACATAAGTTAATTTATACTCTTTCATTTAATACCATATTCATTGCCTGCGACCGGGTCGGATTACGCCCAATGACCTCAGATTTCGGCTATATTTTCTGACGTCATTGATGACATGATATGATTACTGATGTCCATGGGCAACGAAGCAGGCTCGTAAGTTCGATTATCGGCTTTACTTAAAAAAATTCTAAATAGTGAGATATTACGAAAGCCATAAACCTTATAAACATAGAATTTTTTGTTTGACCTCGTCTTTTATTAATTAACTTTGTAAGTGTTATTCATTAATTATTATCGGATGTAGAGTTCAAGTAATTACATTCATGTACCTTAAGTAAATGTAAATATTCTTGAGATTTTAATCAAATATTTACAAATAAAAACGTCTCTAGCCTCACTCTATGATTGGCCTGGGCATGTCTAAAAAAACTTGCTTTTGAGTTGATGTGAAAAATGTATCGAAATAAATATATTATAGCTATTAACATCTTCCCAGTGATTGGCCTTTTCATACCTCCCATTAGTTTATTACGACCCCACTTCCCGAATAGACGCCTTTCTGAATAGTCCAATGCTTTCATTCCCTCGAACTCTATTCATTTTTTCTTTTACAATCTATCAATGCAGCTTTATTTTCGGCGAAGAAATTTTTCGTCCAAAGGCAAATTTTTATGAATAGAGCTTGTAACAATGTCGTTTAAAGGCTATTAAAATAATTTTATAGACGCTTGACAAAGTGTTGATAGTGGCGGGAGTGCCGGAGTAGAGTAGAAGAAAAGCTTGTCTTACTATAATAAAACTCAAAGTGTCTGTTTGTCTGTTCGGGCATCACATAAAAACCCTTGAACGGATTTTGATAAAAAATGGTGAAGTTGTTACTGATACTCTGGGTCATATTTTAGACAACTTTTCATCCCGGAAAATTAAAAGGTTTCCCGAGAAAACAGGATAAAAGTTTGAATAAATTAAAACATAATTTCCGTATGCAAAGCTGCGGGCATCAGCTAGTTGATAATAAAATTGGTGTTGTCGTTATTTATCAAAAATAGTTATGAATCTTAATAGCGTTCTATTTCTAAATTATACCTTTCTGTGTAAACGTACCTCTTACTTATTTTATAGAATGAATTTTAAATTGAAATATTTAAATAATATTTATAAATGATATAAATAGTAAATTATCGCAATCGTTAATCTTTTAAGTTTTTATCAGCTTACGAAATCACAAGATCCTGTAGTAAAATATTTTACGAAAGCAAATTTTGTGCCGCTCCAAAAATTTATGTTACTTATCTTTTTACTTTTATTTACAGACACATGCGGTATAAACGTGGCACTTAATTTTATGTGAATAAGTTTGTTTCGATGAAATATTTTATTTGATTGCTAGGTTGTTTAATGTAAGGTTATTTCGTTAAAATTTTCAAACTTTGAAAAATAACAACTTAGCTTCGTTTTTGAACTGCATATATCGAGGAGGATTGGTTTCGATTCAAGGATAGAAAATGCTCTTCAGACGGCAACAAACAATAAAATTCAGGTATTTTTTTATTAACGCTTAAAAGGGTTTTTGGTATATTAAATTTTATTTAGATGATACTTAGTTGGAATCTGAATTTTTGTACAAATACGACGATCCTTACCATAATCAGACTGAGTTAGGGGTCGTTTGATTTCGGTAATACATAATTGAGGACAAAATGATAATCTACAGTAAGTTTGTAGGGGATGCACAGAAATGAGGATACAAAAGAAGATGAGATAAGTACATTATTATGATTCCTAATAATGGTTTTTGGGATACAATTGAGTTTGTGTGAAATTTGCATACAAAATATCGCGTGTTACCGTAAAATAATTTTTTTCGAACTTTATTGTCCAATGTTGTAAACAATTGTTACGGACTTTACGTAAGTAATTTTGTCGAAAAAATTGGGTCAAAGTGGTTTATTGGATGAAATATTTAATAAATCCATGATTATTCCAAATAATAGTAAACAACGAGTTCTAAACAACACTGTGTCAAATCTCTAACAAGTTAGCGTGTGGTCGGCGGGCTACGGCTTGTCGTTTCCTTGAACTCGGCTATCGATGCGTTTCGTGTTCGATGCCTGCATTGTTGACCATCTTCCCTCCCCTCGGCCCATCACTAGTACCACTGCAGTCTATAAAAGAATTCGTAAACAACTCCTTGTCATCTGTGAGTTAGTGACTGCTGCTTAGTAGTGTTGTGTACAAGTGACCTTATCGAGGTATTCTAATTTGTTCTAATATTTTATGCAACTCAACTGATTAGATTAGGTGTTGTATACCTACTTTGGAAAGTTGACTTAACAATTAGTAGCAAATGGTAACTAATAAATAATAACAGGATTGTGGATATTTATTGAACGCATCTAATAATTTTTATATGAAAAGAAATAAATATAAATTAGGTCATTATGTATAGCTATGCAATGACCCGCATAATATTGTTCAATATTTAACTCAAAATTTTACACATTAAGATTTTAAAACAAAAATATCAAAGTGGCTCTATACAGGAGTATTACCATACACATAGGTATGCTAAAACTGAAAATATGTAGTTACCTATGATTTCCAGTGCACAACCATGTATCCAATGAAGTCTCTTTAAAAATATTGTGACAAAAATGTCACATTTACAATGTGCTAGTGAAATAGAGGTAGAGTTTCAAACATTCGAGGTTATGTTGGCTTAATTTTAGAGATACTTAATTTATATTTTATATAGATTCGTGGAACTATATCTATGTAAATAGATTTAACATAAGTAAACAAGACATTGAATGTCGCGCGGATTTCTAACAAAAATACAAATTTTATGTCTTAATTTCTGCGAAACGCTCCCTTGTTTTGCAGTTGAAAATTTCATTATAACTTATTATTCCAAAATTTTAAAAATTGTGTATTTCAGTTAATTATGTCATTTGTGGAATTGTTTACTAATTAGTTGTAACGGACAACTTTAATTCAAATCTTTTTTTAACGGTTAAACATAATTATGTATCTAACCGGTATTTTTTGTCTTAATAAACATTTGGATTAAATGTATTATATTAGGTAAATACAAGTATGTTCTGTGGCCTGAGACATATTAAATTACTAGTTTAATTTTTTTTGTCTATTAATGATGACAGCTGTTTACACCTTAAGCAGTATTGCGGGAGTAGAGACATATTAGAGTCGGTCAAGGATCAACTAGGTATTGCAATGTGATGTTAATGAGATACGCCGTTTTAGGAGTAAGAATCGCTAATGAAGTTTTTTCTTAGACTGTTTTACGTAGCCGATAGTAAAAACACTCGTTGAAAATAGCTGATATAACTTGCCTGTATTTAGTGATGTAATTCATTCATATCGTAATCAAACATTAATTTTAAACCAATCAGTTGTAGTGCAATCACCTATGCATGAAGTTTGTGGTATTCAACAATAGGTCAACAATAACCGTATACCTAAGTCTATAATTATGCTAACTTTTTAATGTATCCCTCGGAAAAAACCACATACTCAACTTAGCAAGTGGAAATTGATGTGAAAGCGAGGTGAAGTCGGTTAAATAATCTATTATTGGAAATAGGTACATTTTATTCTGAAAAATTCAAATAATTTAATTTACATTGTATATAAAAATAAACACATAAAAGTAAAATTAAAATAAATGTATATAACTAGGTCCCTGCGGCGCAGCATTCCCTCGCTGTATAGCAATGCTAACACGCTGAGCAAGAAAGCTGCCAGCTCTAGGGTCACTCGTCTTTTCCTTTAATTTTTTAGTGATTTCTCTAAAAAGATAGTGAGCGTCAGGACCCCACGGGCCAAATTATTATTTAAATCTATTATTTCATTTATTGATTTGGGTTTTTGATATGTTTTTAAGTGTTATGTATGTTTAAGTTATGTGTTTAAGTAAATATACCTTTTGACAGTACAATGATCTCAAGCACATTGCATTGTGCAACTGATGTAATGTTTACTTCCATTGACACGGTTCGAAGTAACAGGTGCCTACACGATGGAAGCAATAACAACGATCGTAAGGAAATCAAATTCAGTTGTTGTATTCGAGAGTTCATTAAATAATTCTTGACAAAAAATACAACAAAATTAGAGATAACTCAAAAACTGCTCGTCAAATCTCGTTTCAAATTTAAATGGGACCACATGACAATCACCAGCTATCGGATTTAAAAAGAATCATCAAAATTGGTACAGTCAGTAAAAAGTTATGAGACTTAAAAAAAATACAGTCGAATTGAGAACCTCCTCCTTTTTTGAAGTCGGTTAAATATATATTTACTAAGTAGTAGACTGCAATAACACTTAGTATGTAACTACTACATTACACAGCCAAATACAGCCAAAGGCCAATGAAATTTAGAATAAACTGCAATTGTTATTGTAAACTAAAAGATCAAATAACACATGAACAACAAAATTCCGAGGATTTTATTATATCAATACGAATAAATGACGCACAACAAACAACAAATAGGATTTACAATAATAGGAGTGTAAGTTTATTACGTAAAGTTTTCTCTAAGGTCTAAAAATCGATGCAAATATGTACTTATCGTGATAATAAATGTACTATAGTAAAATGTTTACAATCTACCATGAGTAAAGTTTAAAAGAAGCTCTTTATAACTTTTTACAACAAGCTAGTTACTGTGCATTTCTATGCACAACGCACTTTATGCACATCTCGATGCAGTTCAACCTATCTCTCTAGATAGATTGAACTGCTTCGGTTTTTGCGTTGTTCAAATAGATTTGATAAACATTTGGTAGGTTTCATAATGAGTAACTATGTATTTATCGGTGTAAAGGTAAGGTCGTTGTAATTGTTAGTTATAACATAGAGGTGAGGAAGCAATGAAACTAGAGGTTATTGATGCTTACTGACCTTGCTGTCTTGTTTTCGTAACAACTCTAGTCTGATTTTATCTAAAAAGAAAACACGACACTGAACTAATTCATGATTAATAGACTAGATGGCCGCCTAAGCAGCCTGAGAATGTCTCTAGGCTTTTAATTATTATCAATGCTGCAGGACGAATGAAATAAAATCCATTCAGTTATTTTTCGCTTTTTTGTTAACCGACTTCAAAAAAGGAGGAGGTTCTCAATTCGACTGTATTTTTTTTTTTTTTTTTTTTATGTTTGTTACCTCAGAACTTTGGACTGGGTGAACCGATTTGGATGATTTTTGTTTTAATCGAAAGGTGGTGCTTGTCGTGTGGTCCCACATAAATTTGAACGAGATCTGACAATGGTATCCATGTCAAAAGTACAATGTACTTCATTTGAAGTCGGTTACTTTTTTGTTAAAATGTTAGATTATTCCCATTTTGTAGATAAAATTTTTGGCGTGGCAAGTCCTTTGCGGACAAAGTAAGGTAACCTACTGATAAATATCAATATCTTGTCTATTCGTGATTAAGTATCATCTTTCGATAATATCATTCTGTAACTTATTTTCTGAGCAATTTCCTCTCTCCTCAGTCGTTCACCCTTGACAGAGTGGTCGTAGTTGAAACGATGATAATCATCGATAATCATCGCTTATTAATCTACTCCAGACAGCAGCCCTTGCGATGCGCTTCCACTTGTTGCAGTCTTCAGCATTCCTAGAACGTTATAGGACCATGGACCGCGTGATCGATTCGCCCATTTAATAACTAAACGACACCAATTAATTCATTAGATTTTTTATTATGCTACTGCTCCATCGTTAATGTTTAGTATTAAAGTCTATGTTGCGCTTATGTGTGTGCAAAGTTAAAAAAAATAACGATACAACAAAGATGTCAAAAGCAGTTTGTCAAACAAAGTTATCTATAATCGTTAATAGTGTATACCTTCTATGTGTTCCATGTTACTTAAATTCGGATACAGCCGAGATGTGTCGTATCCGCATTACCCTTTTTACTATTTCAGCAACATCCAAATAAATGATAGTTAAGCTTGTGTACTTTTCGTGTTCGCTAACCAGGTCGCTAACATTTGTTTGATTATTCTGTACATTGCTCGGGTATTACTTACATTACGGCAGCGGTCCTACCGCACACAAGCCATGTAGATGCATTTAGTATTGCACTCACGTGTAGGTTGGCTTTCTGCCAGAGTACTGCAATCTGCGCCCTAACTCTTCGTAGTTTTTCCTACTTTACGTTACTTGAACACTTGTTTTTCTGTATTTTAAATAACTACAGTGTTTTCATGAGTGGCTGTTATTATTATGTATTTACAATAAGCATGCTCTTTAAAGTTTTTAAAGGAGTACGGAATGACTGTTTTTTGAGTAAGAAATTAAGTTTTTACCAGAAAGAAGGTCACGGAATATCTACGGTTAAAATTTTGGAGAACCTGAAAACAATTTTAAAATCCAGACAAATTAATACATGAATGGACAATATTTCTTTGACTTTAACTGCCTTTGAGGTTATATAAAAACCCCACAATTCGTTTATTTAATTTTACGATAAATTTAGTAGATTTGGAAGAGGAACGAATGCATACGAGAATGATCTGAAAAAGATTCGCATTTTACAACCTTTATTTAACTTGCAGTTGCAATGCTTGTTACTTTGTAGATTGTGAGTTTGTTAGTTTGTTGGTGTCAAATCTTGTAAGCTGAAATTCAAACTATTTCTCTTATTCTATAGAGCGGTTGTTTGCATATTGCATTGATTTCAATGGCAATGCATTTTTAAGATTAGCATGACATGATGCTACGCTCAGGGTTTGTCATTTGTCTCCATACCAGGAGGGAACTCCATCGCTGACATATAACTTTGTATACGCAATCAATTACGAGTATGATAGCTGGTTATAAATTCTATCAGAGTCTGACTCCCACTCCCAGGTAGACTTCAGGCAGAGGCAGAGGCTGCAACAGTACAGCACAGTCATCATCTTTTATAGTTATATTTTCTAATAATTTACTTTTTATTGGAGTTTAACTTCTTTAGAATCGATTTTCATATTTAAGCCCACGGTATGAAATTTTGTGAGGAGTAAAATCAAACTTTCTCCTTTATACGTTGTTTGTAATTCGTAACACAGAATGTAGATAGTGTTGGATGGCTGATAAGTTAGTTACATGTATGCTCTCACTAGACCAGTGATCTTCACTTAACAATACTGGTGACTTCTTGCTTTAAGTTGGCATTGTTGTACTGCAGCTCAATCAGAACCATGCAGTCCTCTACCATCATCGTATTGCTGTGCCTCCTCGCCGCGGTGCTGGCCAGTCATCACGAGTCTCCCGTGGAAGACGCCCTGCACTTCCCTCAGGACTCACTGGATCAGTACGACACTCCAGCCCTCGAGAGGAGTCCGAGGACAAAGAGAGGGCTGTTGCTGCTGAAGAAAAAATTACTCCTGGGTAATGTATAACTTGAAATGTACAATGTAATGTGTTAACACTTCATCGCATATTCAACAGTCGTAATACTAATAATATGAAAGTAAAACATGAAAATTTGTGAAGATGTTTGGATGATTGTCTTTTGATCACGCGCTAACCTTTACACGAATTAACTAACTCAGATGAGTGCTACGTCTTAATTAATCAATCTTGGCCATGTCAAGGATAAGAAAATAGATTTTATCACGGTTGTATACTCGTACATTACCGGTAATTGGCATGATTGAGACGTTTATATGTTGTGATTTCGACTTTTGAATCCACCCCTCTTTAGTCTGGTCACTAGCCATAATTGTCCCACTGCTGGGCTCGGGTCTCCTCTCACAATGTGAGGGGTAGAGGCCACAGTCCACGTTGGCCAAGTGCGGATTGTTAGACTTCACACACCTTTGAGAACATTATGAAGAACTCTCAGGAGTGCAGGTTTCCTCACGACGTTTTGTTTCATCGAAACACCCACTTAAAAGGATTCCCAATACTGGAGGGCGCTCGCATATACACCAATAAGATACCATAAGTTAAACAACAATCCGACATTTATTTATATAAAGAGAGAATAGAACCTATGGTATCAATCAGGCAACTTTTAAATGTGCAAATGTTGCTTTAGCCAACGAGTCGTAAACGTATTATGTTGGTACAATGTAAAGTGGCAATGAAAACCAAAAACAACTGTTTATCGAATCCGTAATTGGTCTTAGCACATGCTATAAGTGTCTTATAAATTCTTAAAATAAGGGAAGTCGCTTAAACATAATGCAGTGGGTAGCTTATTAAATGATTTGGCTTCACGCCACAGGGGCTTAAGTGAAATAGAAAAGCTAGGCAACTCTTTTTGCCTATAATATACAAGGTCTGGGAATTTTAATAAAGATCACTAGCTCATAGGTATAAATTATTTTACGATCAAGGTTATCTTAATTCATAAATTGATCGAATCGCTCTTAATCGGGTCATTGTCAGATGTCATACAAGTTTATATGATAATGGTTTGCATATGCATTATGCATTCGTCACAAATATTTCGTCATATGTATCAATAATTTATTAATTTCGTCTTCTCTATTCATACCTACAAATATTTTTAATTAAGGACACATACTTACTTATCTAATTACTTAACTTTGATAGGTAAGATTTAGGTATAGCTCAACCTAGAGTCGAAATACTGCGGTCGAATAGCTGTGTAGAGAAAAAGAAGTAGGTCCTATCTATTATTACATATTACGTATCTATTATATGTATAATAAAAGTAATAGTAATTTCTATATACAAACGGGAGATTAGATGCTTACTGTAAATATTATATTTCGTATCTCATGAAGACTCTCTCTCAGTACTCTGTACTCTGTAAGATTAAATATGAAATAAGTATGAAACTGTTTCATACAACTTAGTGCTAACGGATTCTAGTCAGGCGATGATACTCAAGGCGGTTTATTATTGCCATTATACTTGTTTCAGTAGTTTTAGTATGTAGTAGATGCACGGGTTTAGTTGTTACATTTGTTATTCTAGTATCTAATTTAATTTTTCAACATTAACTTACATGGACTTTAGTTAGATGAAAGAGTATTCTTATGAATTGGTGGTTAGTTATACAATTAATTTTAAAAACCGATTTCGTTATAAAATTACAGAAACAGATGACAAAAAGATAAAAGATACGACATTTTGTTGCCTTTTAAAACAAATATATATTGATTCCGTATAGTGATCACTGAAGTATAATGTCATATAACAGACATCTCGAATAAAATGTATGTCCCGCCCGGGAGGTTCGATTTCCAAAATTGAGCCCCCGCTCTCGTTTCAAAATCGAACGAATCCATTTAAGATTGAAGCCACGTGGCACCAATGCATTGGAACATACATGGTGTTCGCGGTGTCTGTTCTATATTCTAGTAATAATACTTCAATGATATTGATTAAATTATTTGTTCGAACAGGAGCTCTTGGACTAAAGGCTGCAAAGATCGGTGCCGTCGGAGCTGGAGTAGCGGGTACAATCGCGCTCAAAAAGAAACTGTCAGTACCGAAAGTCCGCACGGAAATTAAATATGATACTTACCGGTAATAACCTACTAACAATACTAATTTTGTTAACATCAAACATCAATTGGCAGCTTAGAGAAAATGTTTTAGAACATGATTTAAATTGCCTTCGTTTTTCACATTACTCGTATCAATTTTTTATATATTTTTGTTTAATCGTTAAACATTTTCTTTAAAATGCCAGAAATAATATTTAATTTAATAACTAATGTATTATTGAAAAACATATTTTTACTAATGATATAAACATATAATTTTTATTTAATTCTATTTAACATATTTTAATTATTATTTTATTTTACATTTTATTTTATTTTACATCATCTTACGCTTCTTGTAAATTATGCTTATTTATTATGTATTTTGTTCGCTTTTAATCATTCTGCTTTTCCCGCATTTCAGCCATTCTCCGCCATTGGTAGAAGTTCACAGGTGAGTAATAGTAACATGAAAAAAGTCGAAAATAAATGGAAATCATTTTCTGCAAAATGGAATAATTTAACGTAAATAGATTTGGATTTTATCCCTGTGGTTGACATTTAATTCATTTATTTTATAATAGAAGAAAACGCAGAAAATAATTTCCATTTATGATATCATTCTAACATTACGTTATTATTGTTCAACATTTTTCACTCATCAATTTCATACGCAATAATTTAGTAAAGACGTTTTAAAGATCTTTGAATTACTGCTTTTGAAAGAGCTTGAAAAGGTCAACGACTTTTTTATCCGGCTAAGACGGCTGTTTTCTTAGTTTACGACACTACGAATAGTGTCATATTATTATTATTTTGCAACATCAATTTCATACGTATATCTTTTAAGTGGTTCTATTATAATATTATTATGTCAATTAATTATTATGTCAATGGTCAACAAGTAATCAAATGTGCCATTTGATGAGCAAGTGATTATCGCTTTCCATTTGCTGCCCCTAAAACCCTCCTAATAAATACAAAAGTATCACCGATGTGCTGTGGATTGAAAAAAAAAACAGGTTATACTTCTTTTAAGTGATTAATAAACTGTACTTAAGATTGATTATTATGGACGCAAGTGAAGTTTAAAACGAGTGATACATATTTTCTTCCACACAAATATATCGTGAGTTACACTTACATGATTTAAATAAAGCCATGTCAGTATTTGCTATATTCTTTAACTGTACTAGTCAGTCAAGATCGTTAATATTTGATTTGACTTGGCTTGGTAAACAGTAGAGTTTGCTAATTCTTCGACTGCGACCATCGTTATTTACATAAGACGCTAGGGACCTGTTCTGTTTATTGTCCGCTCTTACGTAATTAACCAATCCATTTTTGATGAATAATTATGATAATAATAAATTAAAATAATAAATATTCAGCTTACATGTTTGGAAAAACCTCTTCTTTATGGTTTTAAAGCAATGCGGATTTTTTGTATTTGAAAAAGAAATGGAGGAATATTAATCTATGACATTATTTTAAAAGTGTATATAAGATCTATAAATCTTGTATCAGTTTTTTATTTAAACTTTATAACACTAACTACTATATGGTATAAAAATATTTTTATTTTATTTGAAATATAGTAAATTAATCTTGATACTGAACACGGCACCAAATAATTATTAAAAAAACATGAGAGGTGTCAAGGGACACCCGGATGGAACGAAGTTCCTTTCGATTAAGTATTGTTTTGTTGTACAGCGCCATCTCTGTAAAACTTAATTAATCACGCTAGCGTGATCCAGAAAGTTGTACAGTTCAGCGCCATCTCTGTAAAACTCCCTGAATCACTTCAAAAAAAGTGTCGTCATTCGTAAAATCAAAAAGTGTCGTAATTTTCCGTCTAGCCCCCTTTCACAACGCGCGATAAGGAACTTCGTTCCAAAAATATATTTATTGTGACAGAACCTATGTACTACTGATATATACTATTACATATATACTACTAATATGTCTCAGAGATTATCTAATAACTTTTTTCTTTTTTTCAGCTTCTCTGGTTAACGCAGTCTCGCAACGTACCAGTTGCCGATTTATTAAATTGTAAGAGAGTATGTGAAGACGGGGTGGGTGTAGTGTTAGGTGAACTTGTGAGGCTACACATATGTTTTTTGAATTAAACATCTGTTACTATTGTAGTCTAAGCGTACAGGTACAAGCTCTGCCAGAACTGTCAAACAAGATTTGTGTTTCATTTATGTATTGAATATATTGAACAAATGTTCAAATTATTTTGTTGTGCAAATCCGTGAATTACTTTTGAGCTTGATTGTACATTTGAGGCTGATTATGTTTTGGAACAATCTGATGCTCAATATTAAATGGAATTAAAAGTTGTTAAATGTTCAATTGAATATTGAGTGTCAAAAACTTTTTGTGATTCTTTAAATATTTACAGTGTATTTTTTGTCTTTATAAATTGTATAAACTTGTCGAGTCGAGAGTCATAGGCAAAGTTAGTGGATTAATTTATGACATTATTTGAAATGATCAATTTTAAATGAATTCAGTTTTTCACAAAGACGGTGTTAAATCTCATTGCCATGGGTTAGGTTTTTTTTTAATTTTAGGGTTCAATGTTAAATAAATATTTAACTCAAAAAATAAAGAAATCTGAATGGCACTTGAATAATGTCACTTGGTATCTTTTTTGTGGAAGATCGAATAAATGTTAATCATACGAGTATATTATGTTGAGTATGAGTAATTATATTTTTTTTATTAGTGACGTCTCATGTTCAACTTTTGTTTTGTTGTAAAACATTCATAATAACAACTACTATTTTAGTCACCTGTCACATCAATTAAATAATAATGATCCGCTAAATATAGATTCTATAGTACTCGTATATTCGCGAAGTGGCCTTCCATCTTAAATTTCACATCCAATCTCACAGGGTTGCCATAAACGGGTCCGATTAATTTCAGGGATATGTTGACGTTTGTTATAATATTTATAACAAATCGCGTCCCAGTAGGCTAGAATATTAGAATAACTTTTTGTTAATAAACAATTATATCTAATTGGTTTTTTATTTATACATTTATTTATAAATATCTCTAATGACTTAATATAATTTTTACTATCATATGTAAGTGTAATTTACCACCCAAGACTACATTAACACTTATCACGTAGTTATTTTTTAATGTTTATCAGCCATCACAGTCATGTGAGCAGATAGAAAAAAATGGAATCCGTATCACTTATTAAAATATAAAATGTATCATTTTATTAGATATATTGTTATACTTACTCAACTATTCAAAACAGGTATATTACCTGTCAAGGATTTGTTTAAAATGTAACTTAAGAAATTATTCAAATTATTGGGCTTTTCCTAATCAGTCATTTGAAGTCGGTGGGGTCAATATATGTATTACACAATGTTTTTGAGTCAGGTGAGTCAACTTATAAATTCGCATCTCTGAAACCTGATTCGTTAAACTAGTTACTGTACTGATGTCATGCTTTTTCTATTTAAACATCGGTGAAATTTATGGTTCTAATGTAACTAATAATTTATTTTCCAATTTGGATAGTATAGGCATAAAACTTATAGTAACGTGCAATATCCTTAACGGTTATATCAAGATGTTTGATGGAATCATTATTCCGTCGATAACTCAGAGGTCAGGGTCTGTTTGACCCCAAGGTTGCCATCTATCTTGGATAGGAGGAGTGCGCAGAGGATCTGCGAATAAGAGCCCAAGGCAAAGGTTAGTAGTTGAAATAGTAATTTATTGGCAGCAATTCCATGCAGCCAGACTGCTAAGAGAATGAACTTATTATATGAAATAAAATTAATTTCCTGTAAAACATAGTTGGATATTTTATTTATCTACCCATAAAAATAGTGGAAAATTCGATTATTATTATTATTAATCCTTTGACGAGTTTTGAAGTTGAGTACACACGAGGTGAGTAAATGACAGTTTATAATAATAGAGATCTGTATAAATAAAATGAACCGTAAAAAGGGTATTACGTACCAATAATAAATAAAATATAACATTCAATAATACCTAGCTTATTACATGTTTTATTTATTGAACGGCAAATGTTAACAGAATTTTGTTTATTATTTCAAATCTATTTATATTATCTGTGGATAACAGTCCAATTGTAACGTTTAGCTGCAAGCAGAAATTGGTTACTAATAATAGTGCCCGCATTCGAAACAATTGCTACGAATTTTTTTCAAATGATTTTATAATTTTTTTCATATTTCCACTGTTTTGTGTAAAGAAATATATGAAAGAAGCCTACAAAGAAAGAAGAGAAAGAGAGAAATAAAGAATCATATCCTTAGAGAAATTGGATTTCAAGAAATCCTATCCATACTTGAGTTAAGATCTGCTTCTGTCCTTAATGTCTTTTATATAGATACTAGCTGACACAGCAAAAGTTGTTCTGTTAAAAATTCTCTGGATATGGACACCCTAATCACCTAGTGGTATGAAATATACGACCTTTTCTCATATTTACCAAATACGTATACACAAAAAAAATTCATAAAAATCGATCGAATCGTTTCGGAGGAATGCGACCACAAACAGCGTGACACGAAATATACCTATCTATAATTATGTATTTTGTTGGTCAATGAACGAGGTACCAATTTGAGATTATTTTATTTCTTTATAGGTCATTAAATTTTGTACTCTTGCACCGAGAAAAGGTTTTTACCTGCTTGTTTAGATCAACATAAAACAATCAGCTGTAAATTATTTTGGGATAAAGGATTTGAAATATGAAATGTCGATCTGTTTTTGTTAGAGTGGCCTTCCATGGTCCACCCACTAATTCTTGACAAAAAATAATCGTCTTCAAAATTAAGGGATAACTCAAAAACCACTTCAGATCTCGCTCTCTACACGACAAGCACCAGCTTTCGAATATAAAAAAAATCATCAAATTTGGTACACCCTGTAAAAAGTTACGAGGTAACACACATAAGAAATATTAAAAAATAAATAAAAAATACAGTCGAACTGAGAACCTTCTCCTTTTTTTTGAAGTTGGTTAAAAATAGTATGCCACGACCCACGACTCCCAAGCTTCTTGCTATTAAAAATAATAGAGTTATACGAATATACATATGAATGATGAACGGCGAAAAACGCCTGGAAATAAATATTGCATCTACCGCATAGGTTTGAAGTTTATTGAGTAAACTTGTGTATAAATAAAAAAAATTCAGAATCAAACTATTCATTACGTTCCAAAGATTTTGAATTTGAATGATTTTTTCATGATATTCTTCAAAACTATAATGATTATCTGTTTTTCAAAAAGGGCGATAAAGCCCTTTTGAAGAACTACAGGCCAATCGCACTTCTGAGCCACGTTTATAAGCTGTTTTCGAGGGTGCTCACAAATCGCATTGCACGCAGGCTTGACGACTCCCAGCCTCCCGAACAAGCAGGATTCCGGAAAGGCTACAGCACCATAGACCACATACACACACTGCGGCAGATTATACAGAAGACCGAGGTATAATCTGCCGTTATGTGTCGCCTATGTGGACTATGAGAAAGCCTTTGATTCTATCGAGACCTGGGCAGTACTAAATTCTTTTCAGCGGTGCCGGATCGACTACCGGTATATCGAGGTGTTGAAGTATTTGTACTCATCAGCCACCATGTCCGTCAAAGTACACGACACAGCCACGAACCCCATCCAATTGCAGAGAGGTGTCAGGCAAGGGGACGTTATATCCCCAAAACTGTTCACCGCTGCATTGGAAGATGTGTTCAAGCTGATGGAGTGGAAACGACGTGGCATTAACATCAATGGCGAATACATCACACACCTGCGATATGCCGATGATATAGTCATCCTGGCAGGATCCCTGGAGGAACTAGGTATTGTATTACATGGACAAGACGAAAATCATGTCGAATGTCCATGTCACACCCGTACCGGTTGTTGTTGACGGCGCTGCTCTCGAAGTTGTAGACGAATACAATTACCTGGGACAAGTGATCCAGATGGGTAAGTCCAACTTCGAGAAAGAAGTCACTCGTAGAATCCAACTCGGATGGGCTGCGTTCGGGAAACTGCGTCATATCTTGTCGTCCAAAACACTACCTCAGTGCCTGAAGTCGAAGGTGTTCGAGCAGTGTGTGTTGCCAGTGATGACATACGGATCCGAGACGTGGTGCTTCACTATTGGCCTAATCCACAAGCTCAGGGTAGCACAGCGGGCTATGGAGAGAGCTATGCTCGGTATTTCTCTACGTGATCGTATCAGAAACGAGGAGATCCGTAGACGAACAAGGGTGACCGACATAGCTCAAAGAATTAGCTGGCTGAAGTGGCAATGGGCTGGCCACATAGTGCGAAGGACCGATAACCGTTGGGGAAGAAAGGTCCTCGAATGGCGCCCGCGTCTCGGAAAGCGAAGTACAGGACGCCCCCCGACAAGATGGACCGACGACCTGAAGAAGACAGCGGGCATCCGCTGGATTCAGAAGGCTCAGGACCGGTCAGAGTGGCGCAAGTTAGGGGAGGCCTATGTCCAGCAGTGGACCTCCAAGGGCTGATGGATGGATGGATGGATAATGATTAGAAAGCAGTGTCTAAGCCATATCTGCAAGGTTATTCTGTTTTGTAACTCGACAGCGGAATCCGCGATAAGTTTCAAAATTGAAGTTCGAGTCCGAGAACTTGATATGTCATTCTCTATTCATCTATTACGCACTTGCGAAGTGAAGTGAGTCTCGAACTCGAACGTCAAACGACTAAAAATATGACAAATAAATATGTCATTGTATAATCATCTAGTAAGCATTTGCGAAGTGAAGTGACTCTCGAACTCTAACTTCAATTTTGAAACTTATCGCGGATTCCGCTGTCGAGTTACAAAACAGAATAGCCTTGCTGAAACCTTAATTTTTATAAAGGTATAATATTTTAAACTCAAGTCATTTTGACTTGGGTTTGTGGTGTGTTTTGCTAAAAAGTTTAGTCGTGGCCACGATCTATGCCACTGAGTCGAAATATTGGTGTACAAAATATTTATTAAACTTTTTGGTATCTTACAGATTACAATGCATAAGTACAAAGTCGGAGCTGAAAAGGCAGGCTTTAAAATTACACCCCGATTTAATCCCAGTCAACCTTTGGGCAGTGGAATAGAAAAGTAGTAATAGTGTTAAGATGATATTGTATTACATTAACTAACTAATAAGTGATTTATCATATTTTTTAGATATTATAATGTTTCTAGTACGTAGAATACGTGCGTAGAAGTGCGTAAGTGCCTTGTATTGTACACAATGTAAAAAATCTTAAGCTATTTGTTAAAAGTTTTTAAAAATATTTTAATACATCGTGAAAATAAGATAACGTACAAAAAATGCGTATATCTGATGAAGCACGCTTCCTGGTCTTTATGGTATTTCAATATTACTCTTCTCTCATTTGTATACAGTTCCTCCATTTAATAAACTGCCGACTCGACCTTTAAATATTTTTACGGAGCCATAGTAGCTCGCCATTGAATGTAAGTAAGTAAACAAAATTTTATAGGGACTGAATGAAATTGTCCAATATTTAATATTTTAAAATATTATTGCAACCAATTATATTGTATGTATAAAAAGAGGATACCCAATGTCTGTAATTTTCTTTGAAATGAAATGAAATGAAATAATCTTTATTCATGTAGGTATCACTGATACTCTTATGCACGTCATTTTTTTTAATCTACCAGCTTTTCGGAAAGGTGCTTTGTCATGGAGGAGAAGAAAAGCCGTAAAGAAACTCCTCAGCACATCTTTTAAAAATAAAACTTATATCTATTACAAAAATAGGTATTCTCTAACCTGTGCAGAACTGGTTGCCTAGCTAGTCATTTCCAAGCATCCTTGTCATTTAAATATTCATTTATGCTATAGTAGCCCTTGCCTATGAGCTGAGCCTTTACACGTTTCTTAAAAGATTCCACTGGTAAGTCACGTATTTGTTTTGGGACTTTATTATAAAATTTTATACCTAGTCCCATAAAAGAACGTTGCACTTTAGAAAGACGGTACGAAGAGGTAGCCAATTGATGCATCCTTCTTGTTTGACGATTAGAAAAATCACAATTTTGTTTATATGCAGTTATGTTATTCCGTATAAACACTAAATTATTATAAATATATTGAGAAGCTACTGTAAGTATACCTATTTGTTTAAATTTGACTCGCAAGGACTCCCTTGATTTTAGTTTATAAATAGCTCTAATGGCTCTTTTCTGTAATACAAAAATTTGTTCTTTACCGGCTGCTTTGCCCCACAGTAAAATGCCATAAGACATAACACTATGGAAATATGCAAAATAAACAAGCCTAGCAGTGTCGACGTCAGTGAGCTGCCTTATTTTTCTAACAGCATAAGCAGCCCTAGCAAGTTTAGTTGTGAGAGATGCTATGTGCGGGCCACATTGCAGTTTACTATCCAAGCTTTCTCTTCTTTAGTATTTCATTCTGCTAACCTTCAATCTCCTCTCACCATTAGGAGTAAAGACCATCGTTCACCACGTTGGTTAACTGCTGGTGGTAATGCCCTCGGAGGGATTATATTAGTAGTATTGATTTTAATTGTTAATAAATACCATTATTACTATTATTATTTCTCCAGGGGTTTGCCTGGATAGCTACCACCCTCGAGCATTAGTCAGTTGCCAAACGACTCGTCGGTTCCGGCTGGGGGCTTGAGAGCCAGTTCTTTCTTTCTTTTTCTTCTTTCTTTCTTGGCCGGCAACGCATCAGTGATGCCTTTGGTGTTGCTGATGTTCATGGACGGCGATAGCCACTTACCATCAGGTGGATCGTCAGCTTGTTTGCCGGCTATTTCCATAAAAAAGTGGCTGATTTCACATATGTATTTCCAGAAATATTACAACCATTTACAGGTTTTCACAGTGGTTGTTTCAACGAAGAAAATAGTTATTAATAATAGTTATTAATACGCTCAACTAAGAAGAGATTGCGGTGGTTACAGAAATCGCAGTCTTTACGAAAGGCTAAAGTTTAAATAAGGCCCACTGTTTTACCTCATCTACATAGTTACGTTCACCTACAGTAATAAAATCGGCGACAAAGTGTGAAGTGAATTTTCACTTCATGTCAAATTACCGTGGCATTTTAATTGATATGGACACCCCATGACGTGAAGTAAATACTGCCAATTTGCTGTCGGTAATTCATTACAATTATTACTAGGCGACCTTGTTGCAAAGGAACTCGGAAGCTGGCCATGTACGGTGAAATGGCCCAAGATTCGACCCTCAAGAACGTGTCAGGGGCCCTTTTGCTGAGGGCCATTCACCTTGCTTTACGCGAGACAGCGAATTATTACTTACTACAGATGAATGACCGCATCACTATGTTTTGTGTGAAGATCCTACGAGTATGTTGATCGTGGAATTCTTTTACCAAGAACTTGAATTTATCGAATACAATAAAACAATATTAAGATAAATTGAAACTTCTAAGTTATATTCAGTTAACGTTACGAAGAAAATATATTAATATTAATTATTATAATTCATTTTTACCAGAAAAATCAATGTTTTTGTTGGCTTCAACCTATTAATGGCCCACTACTGCGCATGGCCGCATGCGCTTGGGGAGCCCTAGAGCATACTTCACCACGCTGTTCCAGTGCGGATTGGTGGAGGGGTTAGTGGCCAACCCGAGTGTCGGTAGTTTTCAAAATGATATGCTATGCTATCTTATGATAACAACCGGGACCGACGGCTTTAAGTGCCCTCCGAAGTACGGAAACGCTCAATAACTTTTTGCCACTAGCGGTCACCCATCCAACTACCGACCGCGCCCGCTGTTGCTTAACTTTGTCGATCGCTTAGGATCGACGCAAGCCGCCGGGCTATGAGCGCTTTATGTTTTTGTAATTTAGCTAAATTTCTTATTTATTTATGAGTTAGATCATTTTCGCTGAATGCCTGTTATTTTCCCGTATTGATCCCACATTTTATAATTTGTTAAATAAAGATCATGCATAACCAAGGAATGAACAATCTTATAAAAACATCTGTCGATACTTATGTATCTGTGTCTTTGAAGATTAAAGTTGAAATGAAAGAAATGATAGGAAAGTTGAAACTACTCGTAATTTCCGTACAGGTAAAATAAAACTCACTGAACAACGTGCTGTAATAGATATCTAACGTTGCCGCGTTGTCGACTAATCTAGGAGCAACATCGTCTAATTGAAAAGAGTTGCTTTTATAAAAGCGTTAATCGATTTACTGAACTCAATGGTAGCGCCATTCAATGTAATTTTATTAAATGTTAGTTGTAGGTACTTACTGTGAGTTTTGAAACTGATACAGTTTCGGAAAGGAGAACCCCAATTTTCGGCCTCGAACCATATGTAATCTGTGCTAGAACATCGGACTAAACAAGAGTAAACTATATACCAAAAAATTCGTCTTATTTATAAGATAAACATATTTAAATCTTAGCTTCAGCTGCTGTTGCCAAATGAACAAAATAATGCAAAAAAGTTTTCACAGTATTTACCTCATTACATACGATTTTATAATCGATTGAATCGATTGATAATTATCGATTGATGGAACATAAATAATATATTTTATGTATTATTTATTGATTATAATTATAATATAATTAATATATAATATAATTATATAACATATTTTCGTATTCCATATAAATCAAAACTATGTAATATATTATAATTACCATTTAATCGTTACGCTAATTTTATTAAATTACATTTCGAATATTTTGACATCGATTAATAGATTGACAACAAAGATGATGTAATCCCTAATAATGTCATATTGGTAACCATAGTACTTATAAATAACATCACTGTATTGTCATATTTGTCATCGATCTTTCATCTTTCTACGCGTGTCCTTGTATATTTTTACTATCAAATATTTTCAGCGTATTTGGAGTCCAATTTACTATTGAAACTCATCGACACGCACACAGTGATTTTAATTTTCTATTGTATTCGCTTTCGTACTTGTGTTTTGGTGAATGTGTTTCGCAGTTTCGCTACAATTTCTTGCAAACCAATACTATATGAATATGGACTCCTTAATCGCCTGTTTTGTGACTGACAAAGGTTCAGAATAAGTCCTGAACACTGGATAATGTACCCTATACATCTTTAGAAGATCAGGAGGTTGCTGTGGCTATACTTACAATCTCTTACAATGAGTATATTATGGTATCTTGATTGGGCAAGGTACCAACGAAATATAGCGCCTCCTGCACAACTAGACGAAATATTAATATATTATAATGATAACTAATAAAATCTCTTGAAATATGCAATAGCTTTTATTATACAACCTTTTTATGACATTCGTTTTGGGTGAAAACCATTGAAGTAGTAGGCTCTATAGTATAATAGTCACCCGCCAACTTAGTTTTAGCCAATAAACTCGTAGTTTAAGTGTTAGTATTTTTGAGAAACTTTTATTTTTATTACGTTTGTAATGATTACTCGTAGGTATTTGGTTTATAGTAAGTGTAACATACATATTAAATAGCACTGTGATACGAGTATGACATAATCATAACCTATAATTAAGGTGATTCATTCTAGGATTTCCTTAGTTGGCCATTGCTGCCAGCCGTGAAAATTGGGGAAATTAAACCTTTTGCAATGATCTAATTGACAGCCAATTTCCAGTCTTGTCTACCTAGGCCTGAGTTTCTATGGAAGCTGGGGTTCTCCTGTTTTTAACGTTTATAAATGAACTGTAGCATAATATTACACTCCGACGACGTGAGCCGATAAACTGCGGTCAGTTATAGTGCAAAAATTATATTATTATTATAACATCGAAATATTAGATTAATTTTATTTTCATATGGTTTAAACTTCCTTTGAGTGTTTTAACCTTTTATTAATAAATTGATGAACATTAACTTATTTACTTCAATTCATGGTTATCACGGTTATGTAGTGAATCAAGTTTAAATTAAAAAGTTCGATTTTGCGTTCTGATTTTGTTATTGAAAATCTCAGAACAAGAAGTTTTCGTGTTAACTGCAAAGAAAGAAAATGAAATCGTGGCACCACAGTTTCAGAATGTTCCCCTAAACATCTCCAAGAGCATTGGGATTTTAGGTGCCGACAGTACGAAAGAAGTCCAGTTTAGGGACCACTTGGAAGTTAAGGCCAAAGTAGCTTCAAAGAAACTGGGTGTCCTCAATAGAGCACAGCAGTACTTCACATTCGAACATAGGTTGCTGCTCTAATCGTCCCCGCAGACGGGCTTTACAAACGCCGCCACAAACGCGCAACGAGAAGCTGAAGCGGCCACAAAGGTGGCTGCCGCGAGCACCACCGCTGCACCGCACTAAGTACGTATAAAGCACAAGTCCAACCTCATGGAGTACTGCTCCCATTTTTGGGCTGGAGCACTGACAACCCAAGTGGAAACCCGTAACCGGATTCAGAAACTGGCTGTTCGTACTGTCGATAATCCCAAGCTCGCCTTTTTATTTCCTTAAAAAATGACACAGATAATATCTTATTTTTTGGCGAGTTTAATTTTAAATCAATGCCACTCCGGGGACAAGTCAGTGAATTCGTTTGTCACTCGACCTTAACACATTTCTTTTAAATATAAAAGCTGTTTGCATTTTGGCAAGCATGCACGAAAACTGCTTCTTAAAGCAGATTTTTACTTGTATCAAATTTTTCCTTCTAACTTTTAGATTTTCTATCATATTTGTAGTTTAAGAAATTGTAATACCAATTTTATTCCTGTGTAAATAATACATTCTTTTAATTAGTGTTCAATCTTGGTTAAAAGGAGACGAGGTCATAATAAGCTTTATTCTGCGAGGACTCTAGTGACTCTACATATTTAATTATTGCATTTTATATATTTAAATATTGCGAAAAGATCGTTTATTATGTTGTAGGTAGGTAGGTAAATTGAAGCTTACCTGGTAATGAGATTTGAAAACCATAAATGGCTAAAACTTAGCTTACACAATTTCTGTAACTTCTTATTTTACTTATGTTCAATGATTAATATATTTTAATTTTAAGGTTCATGAAATATAATAATAACAAGAGTACATTAATATTAATATGAAGCATACTATTTTAGTATAATACAGATGGGTATAGATTATTAATTCGTGTGTAAGTAAACAACATTTAATTCTAAAACAAATATTTATTTGCTCGAAAATCCCAAATTCAAATATGATCATGCTTAATCATTTAAAATTTTTTTGGCAAAATCTAATAGAAATTATATAGTGAAGCGTTCCAGTGCATGAAGAATTAGAATTTTATTGGATTCTGAAATTCTTTGCTCACATCAGGTGCATCGTCTGCTGGTTGATTTATTAAAAAAACTAATGGATGATTATTTACTACTGCCCATTTATACATACACAAGTCATAACATAACATAATTATATTTATTAGAGTTAAATAGTTCGTATAAGACTGAAAATTTTATAAAAAAATAAACATACTTAAGTACCTGTCTTGTCTTATGTTTATTAACCAAGCAGAGTTTGTTTCTGATTTCATATCAGTTTAAACTTTACTTTTAAATACTGTGTGATGAAGGATTACAGTAAGTTCATACGAACTTACTGTACCAGAAAATTGGTCACCGGGCATATCCATCTATTCTAAAGCCCACGTTAGACCGCGAGTGGGAAAAGATTAACGAAACGAGCGAGTAATCAGCTAATATATAAATATGTTAAAGAAAAAATTACTCTAATAATATCAATGTGAAATCACCTTTGGATACATTGAATTGCGATCGAATTTTGTCCGCAGAGTGGGTTTCTTGCTTTAGGTTTATCAGCATTTCAGAAACCGGCGGTTATTTTTCAATTTTATGTACCACATAATTTATATCTCATACAGTCTTAGTAGTCGTATATTTAAGCCTATTTATTAAGTACGAAAGATACCATGCACACACACGCGCACACACACACACACACACACACACACACACACACACACACGATTTCACGCACGAACGCACATGGATTATCATCATCTTTTTCCTTTTACTTTTATTTGTCTTAATTATGATATTGTTGTCTTATTTATGGGAAGTTGTTGATCATCCACAACACAGGGTATCCTATGTAGGATCAACGTCTTAAGCATAAGATACCATTGTTATTATGAATATTTAACAATAAATAAATAAATAAAATAAATAAATTTTATTTGCTCCGTTCGTATCTTTTTTACTTGGAATGTCCTTTTCGCCTGTGGTCGAACACCGGCATGACGATGTTCATAGGGACCGCACCTGTGTATTTATTGTCGTGTTCTGACTCGTAGTCGACCTATAAAAGTGGCGGGCAGGATCTGTCCGGACAGTACAGTGTCGGTTTGTGACAGTGCCATACTTAATTAAACAGGTATGTTGGCCCAATATTCACAATACACTTCGGAAAAATATTTATTAAGTTATTTTTTAATGATCTTTAAGTTATTTTTTCTTTATATCGATTTCGACTTGGCGCGTAACTAGATACTTAAATATTTTCAAGTCCTTCATAGTGGGTATTTTATGTACTCGTAGTTTAATGTAGTATTAGCTTAATTTTACTGAATATCTCAACACACTTACTTAAAGTAACAGTGCGTTTTGTTAAACTGTAAAGAGAAGATAATAAAATGTCTAACTAAACTATTTATCAGTGTTTATTAGTATAAATATTATTAATATAAATATCGATTAATATAAATTTCATTAATTCACTCCTGTACAAAGATTCCTGGTGGCTTGGACGATTGACAAACATAAGTAAATTGATATAAATATTTACAATTTGAGTACAAATATTTTTTTGTCTGTCAGATATATCTATAATAAAATTATTGAAATAATGAAAGTACTTAATTGAAGTCAAAGTAAGTGCCTGTGTCCTCCACCAATCCGCACTGGAGCAGCGTGATGGAGTATGCTCTAGGCATCCTCAAGAGGAGAGACCCGTGCCCAGTAGTGGGCCATTAATGGGTTGAAGCCAAGTGTGTTATGGACGGAGAGGTAGAATCCTATCATAGATGTACTGACAGACTAACAGTGGAGTCCATAATATTATATAATATAATGAATAGGGTCTCACTGGCACCCCTGGGTGTCAACTCGTTGAGTGTTGTTGCCCGTGTCCACTATATGGATGTTCAAACCAATAATTATGTAAATTTTGTTTCTAAAGCATTATAATATAGCATTTATTTAAAATTTAGGTCGTTTAATATTCAGCACTATTTATATATTATTCGAAACAGACTCATTACAACGTTACTGAATATCTAGCCACTGAATAGAATAAGTTTTAAAGAATGTGTTTGAATTTTGTATCTACTCTTATCTACAGCCTTTGTAGTTTTAATCAAAAGTGGTATAAAATAAGGAAAGACATTGACTTCGGTCTTCATGTCTGAATTATATAACGCGACATCATTATATTGTACCAATAATGATTTCTAATATTTTTAAATCAGCTAAAGTCAAAAAACAAAAGATAGGATAGAAAAAAATCATTACCATAAACGCAAAGAGCTCTTCAATGAAAAACGATGTTTTGTATTATTTATTTTATTTGCAAGTTTTCAATTTTATCTCAAAACAAAATTAAACAGCAACATGAACTATTATTAATAATACGTAATCATAATCTTGTAACAATAATTCTTTATTTGAAGGAAACATGAAATTGTCACTGGTTGTGGTTGGAGTCTTTGCGGTATGCGCAATCTCCCTCGCCGAAGAAGCAGGACCGCTGATGGCTCTCCTTCGTCCGGTCGAAGAGTCACAACTAGTTGCAGTACCACAACCACGAGAGAAGAGGAGTTTGCTTTTAGGTATGTTCATTAGGACTTGAAGTGGAAAGCGGGTATTCCCTGGTTTCAGGATCAGGAACAGTCAAATTAGCGCACGTTAGGGAAATCATTTCCAAAATCGCGGCCGCAGACCGCAGAAGTTACTTACGGCCGTTCTCATGAGATAAAAATAATCTGTCTAAAATTCTTAAGTCAGTGGTAAAAATTTACGATTAAGTATAGTGTTAGTATAGTGCCATAATGTGGATTAGTGGAGGGTATAACTATTCCCTATACATCCACAAATGACAGTAGTTTTTATAACGAAGGCTTCAGAATACAGTTGTTCTGTAGTTGTTGTAAGTCATACCATTTGAGCCTCAATGGTATTCAATGAGAATGATATATTCGTATAAGTTATCCGACAATAATTCCCGTATACATAACATTATTATTATGCACGAGACCCACAATTGGTAACTAACACGATGTTGCCAACCAGCCCCGTAGACTACAAACTTTCTATCCCCAGGGATTGACTGTCTGACTCTTTGCTACTGCGACGACATTCGTAACTAGTTGCATAATTATGTAAATGACAAGAATCTGGATGGTTATGACAATTGCATTATACAATTTGATAGTGAAATATTAGTACAGTTCCCTTGAGTCATCCGGGATAAAGGATATCGTATCATTTATGACCATAACCACTCCTACACCACAGATTGTTAATTATTCTAAGGATTCTGTATACCTAATAACAAGAAAAATCTTTTGGGATCACTCGACTTTTCATCCATCTGTATCCTTCTCTTTTCGTACTTACACTTCTTCGCACTTAATAAGAGATGCCTGCGAAAAGTTTCATGCTACGTCCCCTGGTCCTGGATGTTATTGTTGTTGGCCGTTGTCTATCAGTTAGTAATAGAGCGTTTGAATGTAAGATAAATGTATGATCTGTGAACCAGGTGCCGGTGTACTCGGAGCGGCCGCGTTGGGAGCCGGGCTTATAGGAGCTAAGGCTGGTTTCGTCGGTGGCGCTCTCGCGGGCGGCGCGCTGAGCGGCAGGAGCTACGGCGGCTGGGGCCACGGCGGGTACGGCGGATACGGCGGGTACGGCCACGGCGGGTACGGCGGATACTATGGCGGCGGATACGGCGGGTACTACGGCGGTGGCTACGGTGGTTATGGACGCGCATACAGGTATGTATACTTTTAGTGAACAGTTACATAAAATATAAAAAAATTGCATGAATAAAAAGCAAACGTCTACAATGTTCACGTTTATAACATTATAGAGTGAATGAGGAAAAATCTGAAGACTGCAAATATGATATTGAAAACGAAATTATTAATTGAAAATTAATAATTTTGTTAATTTTTTTTTTTTTAATTTATCAAAATCTACCACGAAATCATTTCAGAGATAGATTTTTCAAATAAATAGAAAAGTTACATGTAGTGCATAAACTACTAAAAATTATAATTTTGAACGTGCAATTCAATGAACATGATTTCTGATTCGAAATTTAATTATTATTTTAACCACTAATTGCGAACGATACGATAATGGTGGTTTAGCGTTCACATATTATGCCACTGGCAGACATTACTAAATTCGTTTTTGAATTTAAAATATAACGTTTAAACTTTGATTACGTTATGTGTTCATTGTATAATGCTCAGATAATAACATGATTTTGTTTAGTTGACTGACAGGTAGAATTTCGTGATTTTTAATTTGTCCTATTATACAATATTTTAATTTGTCGTAGTATACAATATTACGAGTATAAGTAATTGAAAATGCTAGATCAGAGGGTTTGTAATAATTATACAAATAATATGTAAAAAATTGGTACAAAAGATATGAATAATTAGAAATTGATAAGCGTATTGGGTGAACTTCCTTTTAGCATACCTACCCCCGATTGATCTGAATTTTAGTATACCAACTAAGTATAAATAAAAAATAAAAAATAATGTTTTTTCAAGATGACCTTAAAAATAAAATATGCCGGTATTTTGCCTATTATTATCAGCGCGTTGAAATTGTATGTATAGGTATACCGAACTCAGATCAATCACTATGGTACTGTTACCAATCTCGTGAAATAAGTTATAAATAAAAAATTCTAGGACGACATTTATATTAACTTCTGTTTGTTATAGGTCGTACCCATCAACTTACTACGTGTCGGACCCCTGGTGCTGATTTAATGAAATTTGAGCTTTACTGAAAAATTGTTGTTATTGATAAGTGTTGTTAAGTATATTAGGCTATCAGTGAACTCGCGACTGGTACAGTCGTGCACAGAGAAAATTGCAAATTATAGATACTTTTCTCTCAGCTCGAGTGTACATGTATGTTGTAAAATAAAAATTTAAAAATAGTCAAATGTTTTTTTTATTTATTTATTCTAGGCCATTATGTATTCATTTATACCTACATTTGGGTGGTAGGTAAATGTTTGTTCTCAGTCATGAGTGTTAGTGATCTCATTTGTGTTGTCCGTGGCACCCGCAACACAGGGAATCCAGGTCTCTTACTAATCCCATAAGGAGTTGTTCTATGATGGGTTTCAGTATCAGTAGTCCCATGGGACATGAGACCTATATTTACTGGCAGAAGTCCCAATATATTGTCGAGTACTTATACCACGTCACCACCGGGATGGACGGAATTCCTAGTGCTGTTAATGTTTTTTGTTAAAGTAAAAGTTTTTCATCTGTAATTAAGTTTTCTGTAAGAGTTTCTTCTGCATTATGGCGCACCTCCCCGGGTCGGTATAGCGTGATTTTATGACAATCGTAAAAATTCATCCGCAATGAACGCGTAAACAAGCAACGACGATAATACCCAATTGTTCCCTAGCTTTAGGAAGATCGTTTTATGGAGGTATTTCGAGCTTTGCCGCTAAACATAAAGTAAAATAAGAAGGCGGAATTTTCCGAAGACTACCGTTTAATCTAAAAATATTAGTTGGTTTAATAAAGCCTCGTTTGAAATTTGTTTTATTTAATAGCATATCAATTACGGTATTGTATTAATTAAAATAAAAGATACAGTAAAAATAACTAAAACTAAATTATTTATGAATATTGGCAAATCCGGTTCTTAAGATACTTGCAACATTAATTTCGTCGTTAAAAATATTATTTCACTCGTACCTATCATTGAAGAAGCAAATAAGCATGTGTCCATAACCTTGCAAAAATGCAACTAGAAAATATTTTAAATTTTCGCATCACTATCACTTTGTAAATCCAGATATACATATTATATTATAATACCTATATCCAAACATACCATTCTGCTATTTGCTGTATTTTTTCTAATTTAATGTTATTCTTAAGAAATTCCAAGTTTGGTGTAATTCTAATTCAGTTAGGCATTTAGGTTTTGTAATCAATTTTATTTCATAATTTTACTCAATTTACATTATTAAAGACTTGGAGTCTAGACAGAAATAAGCAGCAGAAAAAAATACTTTTACGTCCAGTTCTGCTTAGAGCGGCTTCTTGGTGTAATGTAATGTAAGAACGGTTCATAAAACATAATATCTACTTTGCGGGATAATACAATAACTCGTTGGTAGAAGTGCCGAGTCACGAATAACTATAAAAACTTTTCAAATAAAGTCATCGGGATAGTTGTTTACACACTTTGTAGGTATATTCTTCATTCGTCCAAATTAAACTTTGTACGTTTTTGCTTAGTCGCCATCAATGCTTGATCTCCCCTAACTTTTTTGTGAGTGACATGAGATAGGTTCTTTGAACTTTGTCTAGAGACAGTTATAGTTTCAGTAACTTTTAAATTCAATTATAGTTAGAAAAATAAGCAGAAGTGAGCAGTGGTCATGATTGAAATTTATGACAGGAAGTAATAAGTTTTCTGAAAAAATTTCGTGAAAAGAAAGCTGACAAGGAAAGGAAACAGCGACGTACTCGTAAATGGGAGATCCTAATAAATAAGATCAACCAAAAGAATATTAAAATCATCTTTGTCTAAATTGCAAAGTACCTATGTATACCTATTACATACTTGCAGGGGAAATAATATCTTTTTGATATTTAGACCCATAGAACTTGAATTAAACCACTTTATTATAATATTTATGCGGCGTACCTAAGAATTATCATTTAACTTACATCGTATTCAGTTTGGCATAATTGTGTAGTAAATATAGGTACTTAGAAAAATGACTAGTTTTCATTAGCCAAATGGTTGCTTTCTGCTTGTTTACATCGGAAAGCCTATGTAAGGCCTAAACACGTCTATTTACTACATGAATGTCAGCAATTGTCGCCTAAACAGGTAATCATTACTACACGAATGTCAGCGATTGTCGATACCCTTCAATATCCATTAACTCGCCATTCAAGAAAGCTAAATGTGCCGTGAAATAGGGGCCATCAATTTTTCAATAGACAATCTACCTATATCATACCATATTTCTACTTTTATTGGTAGGTTTAATTTTAAGACGTTGTTCGTAAGATCGTTCGTACATTGACCCTGCTTGCACGTTTTTACCTTTTACGGAAACGGACATATAGGAAAAAAAACAACATAACATACTCTGTTTTTTTAGATGTATTCTTTGAAAATACATAATTTAAACATTAATGCCAAAACAAATTCCTGTTAACCATTGATATTTTTTATTACTATCAGTTTTCGACTACTTAAAATCCCGTTTATACGAGTACGTATTAAGTAGCTAAATTTTAAGTGAATAGGTAATTTTTAGTGCACGTCCAAACATAATAATTTAGTAAAGCTCTATAACTCATTAAAATTCTTCACAACCTACTTAATTACTTAATCATTTTACTAAATTTTAACTTTAAAGTGCCTGTTCAAACGTGTTAAGTGATAAGCCCCGCCGACCTACTTAACAGATAATAGAAAAATTTCTGAATTACTTATATTTACTTGCGTACTAAATTTTTACTACTAAATTGTCCATTTACACGTATTAATTTACTTAAAATTTAGTTAACTACTTAATACGTGTAAACGGAACAATTAGGTAATAAACATTCAAATTCCTTTCTTAAAGCTGTAATCTTAATCGGATGTAATTTTAAACAGTTCAACTTTAATCTCTCCAGCAAAATCCGCTCTGTATTAAAAGTTTTTCCAACTGGTTACGGGTCAATTTCATTTCTCCCAACTATGTTAACTCATAAAAGTGTCATAATAATAATATTAATCTTTACAACGTTCAGTGGACAATAAAATTATTAGTAAAGTTATGGAATGAGCGGCGCAACAGCAATTAAAACTTGTGAGTTCCATTGGATTTTGTTGTCGTGATTTTGTTTGGTGCAGAAGAAATTATCTTATTTAAGTAGATTTTTAAAGATTGTGTAAGTATTCCAGTTTTAACTGCGGCAACGTGGCAATAATGTAAACTTAATGTTAAATTACTATACTGTACAATAACTTATAATGTTAAATTAACGTATAACAATAGATCACATAAAAATTACTTTTAGAAGATTGAATGCGGTTTGGAATAAAATTGAACTCCAGAGGTATGAGAGAGAGTAGGTATGCAACGTACTATCCTTATTCATAAGTTGCAATTACTTACTTTCTCAGTTTCTCATACAAATTGATCAAAACAAGAGTGATGTGTTTTCTTTGAATCGCTCTAGTTATGAATAGGTGCAGCAGGGTGCGAACGAAAACTAGTAATTTAACTAATTAATAACTTTAATTTCAATATTAGAAATTACATTTTTAAAATACTTAAAACTAGGGTGATTACGGTCGATGTTTGTACCGGAATGGTCAGAATGCTTAGGTGTTTAGGTTCCCAGGCTCGATTCCGCGAACCGTCACCTGATATCTTGACTATACAAGTGGTGGATGCGGCGATGTCTGCTTTATTGATTAACTAGCTTTTACCCGCGACTTCGTCTGCGTGGACTTGAGAATAATTAGTAATTAAAAAAGATCCCGGCCAAATGCGAATTTTTCTGCATCGAGGGATTTGTACAAACTTACAGAACCGAACATAAAAGCAATATTAAATGATTTAGTAACAAACTTAACTTTGCCGCTGTAAAACTGTCATTCCCGTTATATGGACATTTAACCAAATAAGTTTAAGTTTTTTTGGAATGATACTACCTCCACGCATTCCTGAGTAAATAGGGTCGACAAACAGACAGACGGACGAACAACGAAGTGATCCTATAAGGGTTATATTTTTTTCTTTTGAGGAACAAAACCCTGAAAAAATTATATAAAAATTATATGTAGTAGCACATACGTAAAAGCAGACCAAACAATAATTATAACCTGTAAGCCCACCTTCCAAACTAAATTATAGCCTTGATCTGAAGAAGCAGATCCATCTCTGACCCTCGAACAACCCGATCCCGACGAACATGCACCCTGTTCTTTGATACGGGATATGAAATATCTGTAAGCCAAATTTCATCTAAATTCATTTAGCCGCTTTAGCGAAGGTAAAAAATTATATTAATATACGCTTAAGAAATATTAGTGGAATTTTATATATGTACACCATCAGATCTTAAATTGGTCAATGTTATACTGGTTTTGCTATGTCAACGTTACCAACAACAAATATTTTTTAAATTGTTATTCCCACCCATTCTAGAGTTACATATGTATTCTGTCTCTAAAATACACCACCAGACCCTGAATTGGTCAATGCACTGGTTTTGTAATGTCAATATGAACAACTTAAACTATTTCTAAAAACGGTTCTATTATTTCCATCAATTCAAGATTTACATATTTAGTATCCAACACAACCCAAGGCACGGTCATACACATTTATTTTCTATTCTAAGATCGCACCGACCACGGGCTACATGAGTCACTCAGGGACGTCTTGCCCCTCCACATTTGACTGTCTAAGAGCTAAACGCTTCTGCAGGAAGAGTCAAAGGAGCACCCCTGACTATCTGGGGAGTATTCGCAACCGCGGTACCAGCTAGATTTACGGTATTGAAAGGATCTCCTACCCGACAGCAGGGCCCGCCTCTCAGGGAGACTCTAGTTCTCCTGAGTTTATTCCTGTCCTGAATGACTTGGAATTTTAAGTGTAACTTCCAATTACGCAAGGCCGAGCTTATCGTCCAAGTACCTGTACGTATATGTATGTAATGCCATACGTATATATTGTACCTATAAAACGTTTTAGAAGGAACTCATTGTTTACTCACTGCTGATTCTGGATGAGACGCATGCCTGCAGCATTAGCATAAGATTAGTTTATTTTAACTGCTATTTATGTATATAGCTCGATACATCTTAATTCTAAGCTCTTCTAGATCATAAACAACTCTCTCAAAAAATTAAATCATCTCCATAATTTATTATTTTTTCACTCTTGTTTTCTTTATTGGATGACAACGCATGGGTGATGCCTTTAGTCTGATCACGGACGACGCTTTAAGTTCAGTAATCCATAGAGGACGATAAAAATTTACCATCAAGCGGCTCGTCTGCTTTTATGCGTCTATGGATACGCAGACAGGTACACAGTAGTAGAGAGATACCTACCAAGTTCCAGAGCCAGTCGGGACGAAATTCAGTCTGAGAGGCCATGGTCGCTCGTATGAATCTCAAACTTCGGGCTGCGTCCGAGTGGGTTGAAGCCGTGCAATCTTGTGAGATTCAACGCCACTAAAACGCAGACGTGTCTATTTACCGCCATCAGGAGCTCGTTCACATAGGCTCCTACTTTTCGAAATGTGTCCTTGGATTATACCGACTGCCTTCATTTGTTAGGAGTAGACATATCCTGGAAACAACTTTGAGCAGTTCATTGACATCAAGGCTAAGGCTGCTGCAAGGAAACTTGGTGTCCTTGCAAAGGTGTGGCAGTACTTCACACCGAGGCAACTCTTTACCTTGTACAAAGCTCTTGTTCGGCCGTGCGTAAAGTACTGTTCGCACATTTGGGCAGGCGCAGCCAAAGTTCTACAAGGCAGTTTCTGCCTGGGCTCGAGGGAAAAGCGTGCAAAGAGGTTCATTGGTAACCCAGATTTGGTTGAGACCAATCTGCAAAGCCTTGAGCACAGGCCCGGAGTAGCCAGCCTCTCGGTCTTCTACAGGGCACATTTCAGATGATGTGCAGAGGAATTGTTTGTAATAATTCCCCCATCTCCGTTTCTCCATCGAACGACACGATGCACGGCGAGTATTCTGCATCTTTTTGTCGTGAACATCCTGCCGGTACGGACGACGCGGTTTGCCTCATCATTCGTTATTCGCACCGCCAAGGACTGGAATAACTTGCCTGTGTCGACGTTCCCGCACGCCTATTATGTCTTCAAGAAAAGAGTGAATAGGCTTTTACTAAGTTAATATGCTCACCACCTTGGACCACATCTCCACTTACCATCAGGTGGGATTAAGGTCAAGCATTAACTTATTTGTGTAAAAAAAGTGGTTATACGCAAATTGAAAAGTAATTTAGTTATTTGTAT
Source organism: Thymelicus lineola (assembly GCA_963932265.1). Classification (NCBI taxonomy): domain Eukaryota; kingdom Metazoa; phylum Arthropoda; class Insecta; order Lepidoptera; family Hesperiidae; genus Thymelicus; species Thymelicus lineola. The sequence continues at coordinate 7,573,605 of OZ010682.1, read as the reverse complement.
TGCACTTACGTCCGGTCATTATCAGCCTATGTGGGGCCGGCTTGGTACGCATTGACCAGTAGGTGACAGCAGTAGATGATTATTCGTAAATATTTTATTCTACATTCTATGTGCCTTTTCCTCCAAAACAATAAGGAAATCTAAATTGTAATGCTTTGTCAAAATTTAAGATTTTTATTTATTTACAAAAAAAACATTATTAGATAATTTTCCTATTTTTTTTTTCATATTATTGAAGTGAAACTTCTTTAGAATCGTTAGTGATTTGAAACCGGATGCAACGACAGGTAAGATAATATAACCGCTAATTTCGTCATTCAATTTAACTTGTCCGTAGCTCAATGGTCAGGACGTAGATACACAATACCTGATGCGCAGGTTCGCGTCTCACAATATTTCTTTTTTTTTAGTTTTTTTTTTAGTTTTATTTTTATACTGTTTTTAAATACTTTCAAATGCTCTTTTAAATATTTTCAAAGAATTTATCAACAAAAAATAAGAATTTCATTCTTTCATTCTGTCGATCGACCAGCCGATTATACAGACAGTAAAAATGCTAAGTTGTATTCATAGATGGCGTGAGGAGTAAGATAGAACATTCGTTTTATTGCTAGATAGATTTTTAAAAAGTGCTAAGTTGTATTCATAGATGGCGCTTCGATTTATTGCTTTAAGATTCGATTTATTGCTTTTTCATATCATTATCTTGAAACCAAAATTTTGGAAAGTTTCACTTCTACCATGTGTGAATTGCACACATTTTCTTTTTATCCCTAACTCGGACCCACACCATCATACAGCGAATTTAATATAGGAATCCAATAGCAAAATATATTATAACATTAGTTATGTGTCATTGATTGAGTAGGGTAACTAATTTTACCTAAGACTCCAATGTTTTAAATATTATAAATATGTATTGGTACAGATTAATTTAATAAAAGATACTTACATTTTTTAATTAAGGCTTCTAGTTACCTACACTGACATCTGTTGTTGATTAGCAGAACTAATTAACTGCAAAATCATAAATTAAAAAAAATTGGTACACATTGATATTTTTGAAGAAATGAAGTATATTTCCAATACTAAAGAGTCTCTTATGTCCCTCTATCGGGCTCTTACAGTATTTCTTGCTGTTATGTGGCGTATCAAAAAGTCCTATTTATTGATATCTCGGCTTGTAAGCGACGTATCATGATAAAACATACACCAGATTTTAAGTTAGACCACCAGTAATACAACTGTGAAAACCGCACTCAATTTTATCCAGTGGTTAAGGCGTGATGCGGTGTCAAACATACAGACAGACAAGATTTTTAAAAATGACAGATTTGCAATCTATTGCTCCTATATAGTCCCCTGATATCAAATTTTCTTAAATATCTTCAATGTACAGACATTATCGAGTTACAATTTTATTATATATATAGATTATAATATTTCTCTATGAATCTTGTATATATATTGTATGTATGTATATATTATATATTAATCTCGTTACGAATATGTAACACTCTAGATTCTCCGCTCTGGATTCAAAGAAACACTAAGAAATATTGTTGGTTTTAAAAAGTTGTTTACTCTCTAGGTAGGTATATTTTACTTTTAACCGTAAGTGCATAGATTAAGATGTATCTAATAATGTCAATATCATCGAGAAATTCGAAGTCATTGCTTCAGGATGTATTCTGTAATGAAATAAGTAATTGAGATTCCTTGTTACCTTAGTCACTAATTGGCCAAATTTCAACGCTACAAATCAATTGATCATTGATATAGCAAAAAGAGAATACATTATACACGATCAATTGTACTTGTCAAGTTTGCAGTTTGACTTTTCAAATTTGCTGTTCGGTTATGTGGCCAGCAGATAGCTATGTCGTCAAATAGCTATGTATACCGCGGCCATATACGATCAAGTTTACTGGATGCCGAGTCAAACTGCAAACTTGACATGTACACTTGATCGTGCATGGCCTCCATTAGAAATACAATCTATACTTTGAGAGGCTTTTTATCAGTATAACCACCAATATCCTTTATTGCACACCAACAATATACAGTAAGATAATAAATCAATCAGCCTTATTTTTACTATTACTCACTAATTTCTTCAACTAATATAGCCGTGATAGTTTTCTTTTTACATTCATCAATATGCTATGGCCGTGACATTTTTCACGTCTCTAACAAAAAAGGAACTATAAAGGTTCCGTTTTGGCTACGAAACCCTAAAAACGAAGAAGGAATCGTCATTATCATTATTAGGCAAATAAAACAACTGTATTTATTAGTCAAGCAAGGGAAACAGAATTGGTCGAACAAAGCAAGCCAACTCGGATTTCGAAGCAATTTAGGGGATACTTGTGTTTTAATGATCTCCTGGAAAGGAAGATCCGCGTCTTTTAATTGCTCATTTAGTTTTGCAGGCGTTTTTAAAGTAATAAAGTATTCTTGGATCAAACCAGGATCAAACAGACTCGAGATAAAATAAAACATTCCTACATTAGACAATAATCGACGCCATAATCGGGCTGCATAGAATATTTACCCCAATCCCACGCCGGATGGGTATCGTAAAAGGCGACTAAATCTAACCCGCTGGGTAGGGACGATATTTGGAGTATTAATTTTAATAGTTTATTAATACCATTATTGAATTAAGTAGGTATTTTTAAAGTGAAAATAAATCTATATATGGTGTAAATATTTCAAGTTTCTACCTGTTGTCGTTATTAAGATCGAGAAAAAAAGGCAAAAAATCACGTTTGCTGTATGGGGCCCACCTTAATTTATCTATTTTATGTTAATTTAATTATTTATTTTTAAAGTGAATGTACAGCTAAATATTCTGTGAATATTTCAAGCGTCTACCTGTAGCCGTTATTAATATCGAGTAAAAAACGGCAAAAAAATCACGTTTGTTGTATGGGTGCCCCCTTTAAATATCTATTTTATTTTAATATAATTATTTATTTTTAAAGTGAACATACAACTAAATATTCTGTGAATATTTCAAGCGTCTACCTATTGCCGTTATTAATATCGAGCAAAAAATCACGTTTGTTGTATGGATGCCCCACTTAATTTTATTCTGTTTTTGTTATTTGTTGTTATAACGGCAACAGAAATACATCATCTGTGATTTCAACTGTCTAGCTATCACGGTTCATAAGATACGGCCTCGTGACAGACAGACAGAAGAGACAGTGATGTCTTAGTATATAGTTCCGTTTTTACTCTTTGGGTACGGAACCCTAAAAGGCGGTTTTGTCGCTAGACCGATTATTTCCAGATAACCTTTGGACACCAATACAGTAAAGTGAAAATATTCCTTGGGACGAACTAGACAATGTCGCCAGACTTGAACTTTCAAATATAAAAAAGCATATTTATGTTAAAATTTTACTTTATTTTTAACTTATTTTTTTATTTAATTGCTTATACTATTTAATAATAATAATATTTATTAGTAATAAGTTAGTAGTGTATTTAGTAGTAATAGCAATTTATACTATTTAATAGTATACGATACTGCACGATCTCGTTTAAGGTATAAGAGTCATATTTTTGTTCGGGGCGGGTTCCACAAACTGGTATAGACAGGTCGTAAATATCGCAATACGTCACCCCGAGTGAATATTTTACGAAAAACTCGTAAATTGCCAAAATTGAAATTCTGATGTGTCATTGAAGGTTTTATAAAATCAGGCAACCTGCATGTTTCCTTTGCAGGTAACAAACGTTAAGTTATTATGTTTATAAATAGCCGTCTATGTAAAGCAGTTACGTTCTAAATTCGACCGTATTTCAACTTTTATAGGGTTACATATTATGTAAATAGGGTACATTTGAAACATTATAAATATTACATCAAATGTAGCTTTCTGCATTTTCCGTGTGCACTTCAACTTTACTTTGGTAAAGATATTCAGACATTTGTGCACTATTGTTAAAAGGGCACTAAAGTTTTTTACTGAATAAATACATAGACTCAATAACGTGTCTACTAGGAAACTGAAATATGCCGCACAAAATTGGTCAGACTGAAATAAAAGAGGGTTGTTCCGCTGTTTTGTGAATAAATAAAACGCAATCCTGCACGAAAAGGTTACTGAGGAGGTTCGACGGCGATTTAAAATTTCAATAATCGCCTGTCGATATCCGTACATACTGTATAATGGCCGTTGAAGATGTCTTTGCTATCAATATTTAGCCTTGCGTAATGCGTTTTTCCTCGAACGCCGCCTCGGTACCAAGCACATCTTTGATGGATTTTCAGGGCAACGGTTTGTAAAGGAGAACCCCAGCTTCCATAGAAACTCAGGCCTAAGTAGACAAGACTGGAAATTGGCTGTCAATTAGATCATTGCAAAAGGTTTAGTTTCTCCAATTTTCACGGCTGCCAGCAATGGCCAACTAAGGAAATCCTAGAATGAATCACCTTAATTATAGGTTATGATTATGTCATACTCGTGTCACAGTGCTATTTAATATGTATGTTACACTTACTATAAACCAAATACCTACGAGTAATCATTACAAACATAATAAAAATAAAAGTTTCTCAAAAATACTAACACTTAAACTACGAGTGTAATGGCTAAAACTAAGTTGGCGGGTGACTATTATACTATCTACTACTTCAATGGTTTTCACCCAAAACGAATGTCATAAAAAGGTTGTATAATAAAAGCTATTGCATATTTCAAGAGATTTAATTAGTTATCATTATAATATATTAATATTTCGTCTAGTTGTGCACCAGGCGCTATATTTCGTTGGTACCTTGCCCAATCAAGATACCATAATATACTCATTGTAAGTATGGCCACAGCAACCTCCTGATCTTCTAAAGATGTATAGGGTACATTATCTAGTTTTCAGGACTTATTCTGAACCTTTGTCAGTCACAAAACAGGCGATTAAGTAGTCCATATTCAAATAGTATTGGTTTGCCAGAAATTGTAGTGAAACTGCGAAACACATTCACCAAAACACAAGTACGAAAGCGAATACAATAGAAAATTAAAATAACTGTGTGCGTGTCGATGAGTTTCAATAGTAAATAGGACTCCAAATACGCTGAAAATATTTACTGAGAGTAAAAATACACAAGAACACGCGTAGAATGATGAACGACCGATGACAATACAGTGGTGTTATTTATAAATACTATGGTTACCAAAATGACATTATTAGGGATTACATCATCTTTGTTGTCAATCGATTAATCGATGTCAAAATATTCGAAATGTAATTTAATAAAATTAGCGTAACGATTAAATGGTAATTATAATATATTACATAGTTTTGATTTATATGGAATACGACAATATGTTAAAATTAAATTAATATTATAATTATAATCAATAAATAATACATAAAATATATTATTATGTCCATCAATCGATAATTATCAATCGATTCAATCGATTATATAATTGTATGTAATGAGGTAAATACTGTGAAAACTTTTTTGCATTATTTTGTTCATTTGGCAAGAGCAGCTGAAGCTAAGATTTAAATATGTTTATCTTATAAATAAGACGAATTTTTTGGTATATAGTTTACTCTTGTTTAGTTCGAAGTTCTAGCACAGATTACATATGGTTCGAGGCCGAAAATTGGGGTTCTCCTTTAAACAATTGGTGAACAAGAATTCTTTTTCAAGTCGACGCATTATGGATTAATAGTGCTATCTATATCCATAATAGATGCTGTAGCAAAGTAACTTTATACTTACTTATATGTATAATAAAAAGCAGCCTCAGGGGCGTAATGAGCGCGGACCGCATAAGCAAGTTAAGCGTAAATGTTCCTCTAATACCTACTTTGTAAGAAGGAAGAGTAAACTTCTATAGTCCAGAAAATGAACTGATATTAATATAATATTATTAAGCATACCAATATTATATTTTTAACCGACTTCAAAAAGAGAAGGAGGTTCTCAATTCAACTGTATTTTTTGAAGTGAAAACTTCTTTAGCATCGTTGTGATTTGAAAGTCGATGAAACGATAAAGCGACAGTAAAAAGAGACGGACACATAAATTCATAACATTTATTTAACGTGAGATAAAATGAGATAGGAAGCATTATACAGTGTTTCTTATTTCGTGGTTCTCTTTGAGTTAATTAAAAAGTGCTAAGTTGTATTCATAGATGGTGCGATGAACAATATAGAAGATTCGTTATATTGCTGGATAGATGGCGCTAATAGTAGGTATATGTTCGGAATAGGTAGGTGTATTGGTATAAAAATTAATCTGGCAGTTGAACTCGCGGCGGATTCCTATTTTGATTTGAAAGAAAACGAAAGAGAGTCGAGCAAAATCTGTCAGGAGAAAACTAGGTACGGAAAAATGGCCAATAATATTCGAATTTTAGATAGTTTGGTGGTTTTTTACAAGTTTTCGTTGTGGTGGAAAATACCTTAACATCTATCAAGTGAAAGCGGTAGACTCGGCTGCAGCGACGACACCGGTGCTGCCCACCGCTTACTATGTGTGTTGAATCAGAGGTCACGCGACGGAACACATGTATCCTTTTATCTTTTAACTTAATTTTCCCTTTGGTGATTGTAGTATTTTATAGTTAATAGTATCAGGCGTTACTTTGCGGAAATCTATTGTTATTAAGTTAGTATTAGTCTACTTTGCAACAATTCGCGGTTAAAATGTATGTGATGGTATAATTATACTTTAAGACATGCACGGCACTTCCCTCCTTCCTACAACGGAAACATGCACTACAATAATTAAAACTATATACCAACATTACCAACATACATTGGTAGGTATGCGAAACGGAACATCCTCAGGGTAAGTTGAATCTACGATGGTCAGTCGGAAAGTAAGTCGGAAGTATATAAATCATGCCATCAAAAACATAACTTGTAAAAAAACCAAGTCTCGCAACTCAGTTCTTCTACCGTAAAAATTTGTGAGATGTATGTAATACCAAGTCGATTAATTTATTCAGTCCCTACTTTAGGGTCCCTCTGTCTTAAGTTATTACGTAATTAGCTAACCTAACAACATCTTAAAGTGACCATATCAATATTAAAAATCTTTTATGTTCTAAATAAGCAGATTGACTTGGCCATCGCATGAAAACGCAATGTATCTAACAAGTAATACATATTACATATTAAATTAGACTGTTTTGTGCGATTGCCAAGTCAATTTATTTAGTGCATAAAAGATTTTTAATATTGATATGGTCACTTTAAGATGTTGTTAAGTTAGCTAATTACGTAATAACTTAAGACAGAAGGACCCTAAAGTAGGGACTGAATAAATTAACCGACTTGGTATTACATACATCTCACAAATTTTTACGGTAGAAGAACTGAGTTGCGAGACTTGGTTTTTTTACAAGTTATGTTTTTGATGGCATCTCATTTCTTTTTGTAGTTAGTCCTACTTTTTTCCTTTTCAGTGCCTTCTATTTCTTCAATACTAACAATTTCGGGCAGTATAGTCTTTTTTATGCTTTGAGCAGGCAAACGAGCAGAAAGGTCACCTGATGGTAAGTGATCACCGCCGCCCATGGACATTAGTAACACTGGGGGCGTCACCAACTCGTTGCCGGCCAAGAAGATGACGATAGATCCTTGAAGGACCCCAGGTCATAGCTTAGAGCCTTAGAGGGAACACCGATGCAAGTAGTTTGTTCCACATGACAGTTTACACGTGCAAGGTAGAAAATGACGTGAGAACCAAACTGTGAACGGACGCCAGGTATCCAGGTAGTGTTGGTGGAACCTGGTACGTGATGTGCGGTGACGAAAATTAACTGTAGGTATTAAGCCAAACAGTTCTTCAGAACATTCCCCATTGTACAGACGGTAGAATGCGCAGAGAGAGCCTACATCTCTCCTCAACTCAGGCGATTCTAATCCGTCTGTAAGCTTGGGATCGTCGACAAGACGAATGGCTAGCCGTTGAATTCGATTGAAGGGATCCACTTGGCCAGCCGGCTCCATACTGAAGTACCGTGAAGTACTGCTTAGCTCTATTGAGCACTCCCAATTTCTGTACCAGCTAGTTTGGCCTTTCCAACTAAGTGGTCCGATCTTCTAAATACCGGAGCAGTTGGGTGTTTATTTTACGCTCCATTACTTTGGAGAGCAGAGAGTTTATGGCGATTGGTCTGTAATTGGATGGATTTGGCCTGTCTCCTTTTTTGGGAATAGTGTGGATCAAAGCTATCTTCCATGAAGACCGCACGATGTCGGTAGAGTAGGAGAGTTGGAATAGGTGCGTTAAAACCGGTGTCAACTTCGGAGCGCACGTTTTTAGCACAACAGCAGGTATACCATCGGGCCCATTCGACTTGTTGATGTCAAGGGAAAAAAGCTTGACGCACGGCATTCTGAGTAAAATGCAAGTCAGGCATCAGCTCACTACACTGCGGGATGGTAGGCGGTTTGTTACCCTCGTCATCAGAAGTCGAATTCGACGCAAAGAGTGTGCCCAGTATTTCGGCTTTCCCTTTTGCGGTGTGGGCCAAGGTATTATCTGCTCTGCACAAAGGAGGAAGGGACGATGTACAGAAATTGCCTTGAATGGCTTTGGCTAGAGACCAAAACGCTCGGCTACCACACGGATAGCTCTGCAGTCTCTTGCCGGTTCTGTTTATGTGCTTGAACTTTGCCTTGGCGATTTGTTTCTTTGAGGACCACGAGGCAGCATAAAATTTATTTTTCAGCTGACTCACAATGGTGCCTCCGAGTTCACGCGCCTCTACCCAATCCTGGTAAGCAAATTGCTTCAGGTTTATTGCCTTTAAGCAGTTTCTGTCAAACCAGGCTTGGGTTTTACCACCAACGAGTGCCACAGAGTTTGGAATGTAACATTCCGTGCCCTAGAGTACCACATCGGCTATGGAAAGAGTACAAGCATTGGGATCAGCTGAGGAGAAACAGATGCGCCTTCACAGGTAAGATGAATAAAATTCCCGCAAACCGTCCCAATCCGCCGATCCGAAATACCAGACTCGGCGAGACGCGCAAGGTCGCCGGTCAACGGGTCGTGCCAACCATACCGAAGATCGTACGAGGCAGTGATCAAACGAACCAAGCGGCGCCTCGACGGATACAGCATAATCGTTATGGTGGGAGGTAAGCAGGAGGTCCAAGGTGGAAGCAGCATGGCCGTCAGGGATCCGGGTTGGACTGGACACCAACTGACAGCAGATTTCCCTGCGTAGTCCGTTGTACGTGATCCTAGCCATTCAACATGATGGGCGTTGAAGTCTTTCAGGACCACTACTTCAGCATGGGGGATCTGCTCTTGCACATAGTCGATCGCCCCTTGAACGTGCTCATAGGGTCGAGTATTGCCGATGTAGACACGCGTTTGGCCGCCATGGTCTACGCGTACGCAGAATGCAGATAGTGGACAGGTCTCTTCCTTCAAGAAAGTCGAGACGTTGACAACAAATATCGTCTTGAGAAAACAGACACACACCGGCGTGTGGTATAAATTTGTATTCAAATTTGTATCCCGGAAAATTAAGGTAGGATGTCTCTTTCAAGTGTCCGTTTCAAGGTGATAATGAACGGCGTTGAGGTTTGATTGTAAGCCCCTGATATTGCAAAAGTCCACTTGAAATGTGGAAGGGGGTGCCGCTGATTTTAACCTTTTTTCTTTTTTGGACTTTCTCATTTTTATTTGCGGGGAAGAAATGGAAAAGTAGGAGTGGTGCATTGTCGGCTCTACCCGAGTCAAAGTGTAGTCATAAAGACTATCTCGGCAAGGATGGACGGACGGCAAGGAAGGAAGGACCCCCGATCCGACCCACGATTATAGTCCTCGTCCACAGCCGGCTCCCCAACCGGCAAGAAAATCAATCGTCGGGCTTTTAACATTGGCGGCGGGACAGCCTCCCAGGGCGGGATCACCTGGGTTCGGGTCCCCTACAACAATCGTGCACCAGCGGTAACGTTTCATTGGCTCTCCCTGGCCGCCGAGTCAGTCCATCATGCCCAACCACACGAGAACAGTTGTTAATGACTTTAACGGACCCAAGAGAACCCTAAAAAATAACACCTCTCCAGGGCGGGTGACAGACGAAGAATGGGAAGGAAAATGTATAAAAGACGGGGGGAAAGGAAGAGAAGAAGAAGACTGGCTCTCCGACATTGCAACCGAAACCAGTTAGAAAACATTTCACGGTTGACTCTAGAAGGAGGATGGTTGCTATGCAGGCGGTGCCCATGGGGAAACAATAATATAATAGCAATAATGGTATTAATTAGCAATCAAAATCAATACTACCAATACAATCCCTCCGAGGGGCCCTACCACCAGCGGGTTGGATTTAGTCGCCTTTTACGACACCCATCCGGCGTGGGATTGGGGTTAGTATTCTAAGCCGCCCCACTACGGCTAAAAATTGTAAAGTTTATTGTAAATATTTTGCGGGATTTTGGTACAACTTCATAAGACATGTCCCATTCTTGCTTTTTCATTCCTTTGAACATAATAATATACCTAGGTATCCATTTACACCTATTATTCCATTATGTTATACATAATACAGGTACACTGTTTCGTTAACTGCAAATGTAACTTTGTAATCTTTTATATTTATATGAGATTACAAAGTTAATTATGCAGTTAATGTATCTAGAAAACTGGACCGAAATTGCAAAATATTTTAGTTTTTCCTTGATTTATATACTAAACCCTAATTGTGTTCAAAATTTGAAGCTTCTATGTCTGCTAGAAGTGCCTTAGAGTTTTGATGATCGGTCAGTGAGTGACAAAATTAAGAAACTTTGACTAGTTATAATTCTTAAACTACTGGTTCAAATTGATTGAAATTTGAAATATATCGTGTTTATACAATGCTTGTCTGGTTAATGAAAATTCAAGCTTCTAGCTTTATTCACAACGAAGTTATAGGGGTTTGAAAATGGCCTGAACTGCTTCGAGAAAAGGATGTTACGGCCGTGCCGCTTTTTTTTGCTCGACTTGGCGGGGGCACTGCCGTGCCCCCAGATACATGTTAACCGCGGATTGTTGCAAAGTAGGCTAATACTAACTTAATGTAGTATTTTAGTTTCCACCTCCTGGGGAACCTCAAATCCCTTGACTGTACAGACTAACGAGTGACTCCTCCAACATACCTATTATACGAGTAGCTGGAGCGCACAGGTAAGTCGCTCGTTTTTCATTCAGGTATTTCCATACATGCCGTTTACGTGCCCGTTTTAGGGTTTGCGTTGTGAGGCCCACCGATCCCCCATGTATAATACAAAAAAAAATGTAAATAATATATTATCTTGCGATTGTATCATTCATTATATAAATTCGTACATATAAGTACTTCAATATAAATTCACCATTTTTTAAATATTCTACAAGAGGTACAAGGGTTAAAATAATTTCCGCAAATTAAAACTAATGGCTTATTTATGAAGCTTTATGTGGCTTTGTGGCTCGCTTCACTTCGGGAAAGATAGTACAAAAAATATATATAATATAGCCTATGTCACCCGGGGATAGTGTGGCTTCCCAACACTGAAATAATTTTTCAAATCGGTTCGGTAGTTTCGGAGCCTATTCAATGCAAACAATCAAATCTTTCCTCTTTATAATATTAGTATAGATAATGATTAGCAGGAAGTAGAATATATAGCGATATTACTGTGAATGTCTGATATCAGTGAATTTTTAGTTTCTACGGTGAATGTTGATAATCACCAATTTCGATATGGTTTATGAGGTGTGTGATATATGAAATAAGGTATGATCTCACATCATACTCAGAGAGATGGATAATATTCTAAAATAAATTAAAAGTTATTCATTGCACATAAATATAATATAATTAAATTTACTAAATAAAAAAACAATATTAAAATACATGTAATCATTGATGCGTGTGATCTTGGAAATCCAGAAAGATTTGGCCAATGTGAAAATCTGTAACAATAGAGAATAAAATATTTAATTATACACAGTGATAATATTTTCATCGTTGTTATTAATATACAGATAATATTTGTAATGGTACTGTGAAACCTCCTTTTTTCCTGTGTTCCACCACAGGAGACATAATTACCATCGTGGCCTGTCTGTTCTTGTGGTGGTTGGTAGATTTTTGATTATTAATGTGATTAGAAGGAAGATTTTTGATTTGCGAATTGCATGTTTTGTGTTTATCACCATCCTCATCACATTCTATAACTGTCCCACTCGTGGACTCGGGACGGGTCCTCTCACATAATCATAGCCTCCATGCTAGCCGAATGCACATTGACAAATACACACTCTCGAGAAAATTATACATAATTCCCCGTTCCTGTTACATAATTTCCTGTACCAAAGCAAGTGATAAATAGGTATAATAAAATTCTAATACGCACATTTTGAAAATTAAACGTACGTGCAATATTGAAACTCAGGTCCCCTGTTTTGGTAAATCAGAATTCAACCGCTAAGTTCTTTTTAAGTAATAATAAGGCTTAGTTATCATTATGCATATTGAAGATAAGTCGAATTGTAAATAATGAAGTTTAGTCTGAGTAAACAATTTATTACCGGCTAAAATATAAACCAACTTTACTAATTACTATTTTATAATAAGTGAGTGTCGATGAAGGAATTTGTATAGTCAGAAGATTAATATTAAAAAAATACGATTGTAAAGGTATTTTGTTTTATACGCCTAAGGGCGAGCTTACTTTGTGAAAAATATTTTTTAAATGTTACATATTCAGAGTACAGCTACCTGTGTTGCATTTGAGTAGAAGCGTCACTGAAGCTTCAGGAGCTCTGATCGTTGACGTTATTGTTTCTTAAGTCCAGAATCAGGGCCATTGCCAGATCCGTATCCATTTCCATGGCCAGGTCCGTATTCATTTCCATGACCAGGTCCGTATCCATTTCCATAGCCAGGTCCGTATCCATTTCCATAGCCAGGTCCGTAGTCTGGCATAGGTACATATTTTATCACAGGAGCACTGGTTGTTGGATAGATGAATTCAGACATACGACCAAATAACATGCCCCAAGCTTGTCTAAAACCAGTAATGACTGTTTCTGAAATTTTAAGACATTATTTTTTTATATTACAAGTTAATGTTAATATAACGAGATATATAATAAATATATATATATCGCTGATAGGTTGCCTAATGAAATCGCAAACAGACAATATTAATTAATAAAATTTTTAATTAAATATTTTCTATCTACTGAACTATGAGGAATAGCGAAATGATCAAAGGAGTCTCGACGCCGATTTTGATGAAAATTAAAACTGTACTTTATTTTTATTAAATACATGAGGGTATAAGTATATTTCTTAAGCGGGATCTTAGACCAGAACAAAATATAATATAAAAAGTTGTTACTGTGCACACTTACCTATTGGCCCTTGTTGTTGTCTCTTAACACGTGTCTGTGCGAAGTCTGTAGACATTACAGGCGTCTCGGCTGTTTCTGGACCAGATGGTTGCAGTGCGGAGATCACAGGTCCATTGTCCTGGTCTAAGGCCTCAGATTGTGCGCCAAGCGAAATCGCAACTATTAAAATGGTGTAAACATTCATTTTTACTGACTCTGTAGATATGGTAACTTTGTCAATATTGCTCACTAGTGCCTTAAATAAGTATCGCAATTTGAAAATATAATTATTATATTATTATAAATATTATAATTCAACTATAACACTTATTTTGTTGTACATCGGTAAGCAACTGCACAATTTTGTATTCTGTTATTCTGTTTATATACTTGCTTAAATATGCCTACAGACATGCCAGGTTATCATTTTGTGCGAAAAAAATACCCACGTCTTTATCTGTCTGACTAAAAAGTAACCATTTGGTATTCCCGGAGGGCAGCAAAGAGAGATAAGGATGCTTTTCCACCAGAGATGTGCTATTGTGCTATGCTACTTTGTTATGGTTGCGTTTGATATCCACCAATCATATTTATTGGTGCAAATAGCTTAGCACTGGTGGAAACGGATGGATGTGTGCTGTGGCGTTTAGATATTATATAGGCCGGCTAAGCTAAGGATTATATTTAAATGATAACACTCAGTTTACAAGTTAACATGCATAGACGGTCCCCGGCGCCCTTCTAGTGACGTACATCTCCCGTGACAGCCAGTGTCACCGAGAGACATCACTGTCAATATGTCACACGTGCTATGGATGCGTGCTATGGATGCATGCTATGGATGCCTGCTATGGGCTGTTACGAGTGGTGTAGCTATGTGCAGAGCAGAGTATAACTCGTCGGAAATATCTGTGGACCTGGCTCGATGACGTCATGCAAACTGGAGAGATAGCAAAGCAAATCGAGATGTAAAGATTAAAAATATTATTTTGATTTGTGCGTATCTAATTTTTTGCATTTTTATACAACTTTTAGATCAGTCTGTACTTTATAGGGTTCCGTGCCCAAACGGTGTCAACGGGACTCTATTGCTAAGCCCCGGCTGTCCGTCCAACCGTCTGTTTGCAAGCTGTGTCTTATGAACCGTAATAGGTAGACAGTTGAAATTTTCACTGGGTGTATATTTCTGTTGCCGCTGTAACAAGAAATAACGAAAATAAAATAAAAAAATAAAAGAATGAAAGAGCCGTGTTTTTTTCATTTTCAAAGAATTGGATTGCTTTGAGCACTAAATTCCGCTCTGCATTATGTATCGTCCTACCCATCTTACAACACTAAATAATAATAAACAATAAGAAACAATAAACAACAAGAAACAATAAACCATAATGCTATTATGAAGCAAGAATAATAGACGTGAGTCGACGCTTGCTTTGCCAACGGTACTGGATAAGCGAAAACAGGGTGAGGTCCGAGGAAGCGGGAGCGGCATCGAATTCCAGCGAGGTCCACAGATAGTTCAGACGTGTTATACCTATAGTATGCCCGCGTTTTTCTCGCGCAGCTACATAGCTTAGTATTAGTGGAAACGGTCACATATTTTCGTAGCGTAAATTTCACATCTTCGCAGCATAGCTGCATAGCACATCTCTGATAGAAAGGCACCCTAAGACTCCTGCTGCGTGAAGTTTTAGGGTTCCGAAGTAAAATCGGAGCCCTTACAGTTTCATGTCCGTCCTTCCTTCTGTCCGTCTTTCTGAAGCAAACCACCGAGCCTTTATCACCCTTAGTGATAGAAAGCTGTAATTTGGCATGGATATACATATTTATCAAAACATCCAAATTGTGGAATAAAATATCAAAAAACATTTCTTAATACAGTTGCTCAAAAAGTGGCGTATTGCAGAGACGTATAGCGTTCGGGATGTAGGCTATTACATACTCGTGCTTTTTCTTTACCTTTTCCGAACTCGTGCATTCTCTTTCCCAACTGTCAAAATAATGTCTATTAAAAAGAAAAAAACAACCATGAAGTTTTTACAAAAAAAATCATAGAAGTTTTTATGATTCATGCAAATATTTCTAAAAAGAAGCTACTAATTTTTTTCAATATCAGATTTAATGATTTGATTCAATGACTTAGGTTAGGTTTCATTTCATTTCATCTCATAAAATTTCATTTTCATTTCATATCAATAAAAAAAATCTACTGAAGACTTGACTGTATGGGCTTAGTTCCCTTTGCCTACCCCACCACGGAACACAGAGACAAGAGGCTCTGTGTTCCGTGGCCTACCCAGAATGGGTGAAGAAAACAAAAATAAATAAATCTCTGCTTATATTCTTTTACGGTTGGCGCCATTTGTTTTTATTATTCTATTAAATTGCTTCATTTTTTCGCAACTGTATTAAAAATAGTTGTTCAGTACACGTGCGGAACTGTCATTGCAACTTGTTCCGATTGTCAACCTTCACTTTCGGCTGCGCCTCGGCTCGGGTAGACCTTTGTCGGAACTCTTTGCAATGACAGGCTTTCCGCACACGTAATGAAATATACTATTTTTCACTGTACCTCCCCTACAGGTAAGGGAACATACCAAAACCACGTGCCTCATTTAGGGGGGGGGGGGAGGGGGGTCTTCAAAACACCACGATTGGTCACAGAGGGGTTTAGGTTTTTGTCACGTAGTCAATATTCTAGCAACCATTGCGCCACACAAGTCGTCAAATATAAGCAAAATTATTATTTTTAAACTCTGTTTTTGCAAAAAAGTATTGAAAACCGTTTTTATCAATTACCACGTGAAAACTAGGGGGGAGGGGGGGGGGTCTTCTCATATACTACGGATGGTCACGAAGGGGGGGGGGGAGGGGGGTAAAAAGTTGGTTAAATGGGTTACGTGGTTTTGGTATGTTCCCTAACGTGAGGATGAATTTTATATTCGTCCATACGGCAACTACAGCACAGGCTAGAAATTTATCCTGCACACGTATTCCTCTTATGACGTAGGCATCCACTAAGGAAGAATTTTTCAAAATTCAACTTCCAAGGGGGTGGAAATAGGGGATAAATATGTATAAATTTTGCGTGCGAAGCTGTGGTCAACAGTTAGTTATCCTTAATTATGTTAACACGAAATTCAAGCACTCCTAAGATTCACGTTTGGCAGGTCGCTGGTATAAAGAGCTGAGGCGGCAGGAAGAGTTGGCGCTTCAACAACAACAGCATCATAAACAGAACTGAGTCAAAAGAAATGGAGGAGGCCTTTGCCAAAGTTGGGCAAACAGAATAAATTGTAGGTGTTATCGACGCACCAGAGTCAACTCTAGTTTAAGTTTTTATTAATGGTAAATGACTTTTATTATTATTATTGCTATTATTATTTTTCCATGGTATTCACCTGGATAGCAAGGGTGGCACCCTTGAGCATGAGTCAGCCGCCAAACGACTAGTCGTGTTCCGGCTGGGGGCTTGAGAGTCAGTTCTTTCTTTCTTGGCCGGCAACGCATCAGTGATGCTAATGGTGTCACTGATATCCATGGGTGACGATAGCCACTTACAATCAGGTGGATCGTCAGCTCCTTTGCCGACTATTTCTATACAAAAAATATATTTCGTCTCTTTGTCTGTGCGTTTGTTCAAAATAATCTCAGGAACAGATTTAGCTGCGGTCTTTACTCACTTATACGTATTGTAGTGAACTTAGGTGAACATTTAGTATTTGTTTTGTATTGTAGTGAACTTGGAACATTTAGTGTTTGTTTTATGCTATTTCAAACGGTCCAAAAATAAATTACGTTAAGTCAATTTCGCCCATACATTTATTGAGTGAGGGCTTTCCGAAAGGTTTACCGAAGCAAAGTGAGGGCATTCACTAGTAGTACCTATTTTCAAAGTCCTAAATCCCAAATCATGCATACATATTTATACATATTAATAAAATTGAAGAGTCTGTCTGTGATTTCGAAATAAATGATTTTTTCAAGTTGCAAATCGTTACTTGCACGAGACCAACACCGAAAAATGAGTTTTTAAAATTTTTGTCGGTCTGTCTGTTTGTTTGTCTCCGCTAATCTCCGAAACCACTGAACGAATTTTAACAACACTTTTACTAGGATATTGAAAAGTGTTCAACTTAACAACTAAGCAATTTTTTAGGGTTCCATACTAAAGGGTTCCTTAGGGATGGTTTGTATACAAAAATAAAAAAATATCAGCTGATATTTGTTTTTAACTATTAAAAACGTATATTTCGTACAAAAAGAGTAATACATGCATTTCTTACATTTTACTTATATTGTATGGAAAGGCCATAAAATGCATTTAAAGGTTATTTTTTTCATTAATTCAAATCCCTATTACTGAGTGGATATCTATTTTTGTATTTTGTTTTTAAGAGCATATTGCTTGCGTATCTATGTCCTCCAATATTATTTCAGCATTTTATAAATATCTCCTGGGAAGTGGTAGAAAAATGCAAATTAAGTCTGTATGAGTAACCGATATCCAATAAATATTCGATTACTATCTTGGCCACTAGATGACTGTATTTGTTGATTCACGCCAACGACTTTAATACATACACCTTTAATACATAATATTATTATAATTATGTTTGTCTGTGATTTCTAAATAACTGCATTTTTCATGTTATAAATCGTTACTAGCACGATATCAAAACCGAAAAATTAGCTTTTTAATTTTTGTTTGTCTGTTTGTTTGTCTTCATTAATCTTTGAAGCTACTAAACGGATTCCAACAGGATTTTACTACAATATCGAGTCTTCAACTTAAATTATAGGCAATTTTTTAGAGTTCCTTAACAAAGCGAGAAAATAAAATATTGGTCGATTGGTTTTAAACATAAAAAAACCTTTTCTTCACAAAAACCTTTTCTTCTTGAGGCATAGGTACATACGTTTCTTATGTTATTTAAGTACTAAGGGAAAAGGGAAGGGTATCGTAGGAAACACAAAATTTTGAAAATACTATGATGAAATAATAATAATAAGTAAAAGCAACCGGCTCAGTGCGAGCTAGGGTTGTTGAACCAAACTTAACTATTTAGTAAAACCTTACATAGCTGTGTAACGAAAAGATAAACGGAACAAACTTAACTTTGCCGTTGAAAAACTGTTGTCGCCCTACAATATGTATCGACATGGGTCCCGATTAAATTACCAAGTACTGCAAATAGGTTTAATTTTTTTTGTGATACTTACAAATTCACAGTTTTAAGATTTTTTATTTAACCTATGTTTTACATAAGACATATCTTTTAGCCGAATGTTTTTTGATTGCGTTGATGATAAAGAATGTTATATATTTTCACAGTTCCTAGGGATTGCAGACCTGAGTGTTGGATTAATTTTAATTTGTTGCCTTCACGCGTTCCTGAGAAAAAAGGTCTTGAAATACAAACAGACCGACGGGCAATGGAGTAAGTGATCTTAAGGGAACCGTGTTTTTTCTTTTGAGGTAATGAACCCTAAAAATATCGAATCATTTTGAATTTCATAGTAACGTGGTTCTAATGCTGCTTTAAGAGTATGTTATTTATGTAAGTTAACTAAAGCACCTAAGGTTTTTCTGAAGCGAAGCGAGGGCAATTGCTAGTTTATAATAAAACGGTAATTGGTCGATGTGTCTATACATGGATGATATTCGAGAAAAACTATCACAAGGGGTATTTGTTAACGCAATAGATATCATAGCAATTATTTTTAGAGTTTTCATCTGCTTGTAGGTATGTGCGTTTGTTCCGGGTAATTTAAAAACGGTTTAATCGATTTGGATGCGGTTTTTGCTGATGTGTTTTAGTAAAATTGGGTTAACAATTTAATGTTCGTGTTTTATTTCAATCGTTATAGAAATAAAAAAAGTTACGCCTATTTAAAAACATCGTCCATCCATAGATTTTTTCTAATATTTGTCGTCTGTCTATTAAGATAAGTTTAACGAAGTGAAGCGAGGATTGTTACTAGTAATATAAAAGCAAAGCAAAGCAACAACCCATAATTGTCCCACTGCTGGGCTCGGGGTCTTCGTATACCACACTGGCCAAGTGCGGATTGGTAGACTTCACACACCTTCGAGAACTCTCCGGTGTGCAGGTTTCCTCACGATGTTTTCCTTCACCAAAACAACTGATATTTACGAGTAACTTCTAATACGCACATAATATTTGAAAATTAGAGGGTTTGAACTCAGGCCTCCGCGTTCGGGAGACCAACGTTCGAACCGTTAGGGTATCACTGCTATTTCTAATCGTTAGGCTATCACTGCTAGTGATATACAAATGTGTAAAAAAACACGCTAGATTTCAGTAACTATACAGGACGTCCGAGTGCCCCGTGTGGTGATTTTTCCGCCTCTTTGCCGCTTCCGCATTTCCGCCTCTTCCTGGGATGTCGTAAAAGGCGACTAATAGGATATTCCACGTGACACGGTAAAAAAGAAAGGTACATTTTTTGACGAAAATGCCCAAATATCTTAATTACTTAGGATTATTTAGATTTTGTACTGTATGTATAAGTATGGTGCTAGTAAATTTAAGAGATTTGTCTTTTATCATCTCTTATTTTCAATCACCACTGAGTTCTTCCAAGTTCCCAAGCTTATCTTACAATGACATTTAGGTTTATCAGTTCAGGTTGTTTAAGTTCAGTGGGTTTTTAATGGTTGGAAGATTTTTCTATACTAATATTATAAAGAGGTAAAGTTTGTGAGGTTATAGGGGGTAATGGCTGGATCTACTGAACCGATTTTCAAAATTCTTTTACCAATAGAAAGCCACATTATTTGTAAATGTCATAGGTTATCGGATTTTTGGAAATTCATTCCCTAAAAAATAAAAATAGGGGTGGGAGTCACTTCAGAAAATTCAAAAGAGATATCGGTTCTCTCTGTGTGTTCTACCGACTTTACAACGGTGAGTGCTCCGAGGAATTGTTTGACTTGATGGCTAATTCAACTTTCCATCATTGCATCACTCGCCGAAGATTGCAGTTTCATCCACACAGATTGGATTCGTGGAGAACCTCTACGGTCCGATAATAATACTACAGGACGAATAACGGAACTGTGTTTTAAGATATGTGGTGCCAGTTTCCCGTGTGGTGCCGGGTCCGCTTTGTAGAATAGCACCACTCCTACTTCTTCCTTGGATGTCGTAAAAGGCGACTAATAGGATACTCCAGGAGACGGGCAGCAGCGTCTTCCTGCGGACTAAAAACATCTGCTGCGGTCACCAACACGCACTGGCCAAGCGTGGTGACTACCGGCTACAACCCCCATGATAGCCACAACTAAGCCTCGGCCCCCAGTCCCCGGCAGCCCCGCTATTCCTAGTTACGGTAGCGGCTATGGTAACGGCGGGGCAGGGGGTGCTAAGAATCGCCGGCAGAGATCGGACTACCAATCTAAAAAACGACTTCTGCACCTGGCAACATACAACATCAGGACACTGAGGACCGACGACAAGGTAAAAGAGCTGGAAGAAGAGATAGAAAAGTTAAACTGGAGTATTGTGGGGTTATCTGAAGTCCAAAGACAGGGGGAGGACACGATAATACTCAAATCCGGAAACATGTTCTATCACCAGGAGGGCGAACATTTGTCCCAAGGTGGTGTCGGGTTTCTCGTTCACAAGTCCCTCGTCAACAACATTGTGCAAGTTGGGAGCGTGTCGTCCAGGGTAGCTTACCTTACACTCAGAATATCCAAACGGTATTCGTTGAAGGTTGTACAGGTATATGCGCCGACTTCGACACATCCCGACGATGAGGTTGATGTTATGTATGAGGACATAAGCAGAGCCATACAAACCTCTAAAGCTCATTTCAATGTTATAATGGGGGACTTCAACGCGAGACTGGGCACGCAAAGTGGCGCCGAGATGAAAGTGGGTCCCTACGGAATTGGACGACGGAACCACCGAGGACTAATTTTTTGGAGAAGGAAGGTCTCTTCATGATGAACTCCTTCTTCAGAAAGAAGCCGCAACGCAAGTGGACTTGGATAAGTCCTGATGGTTCCACGAAAAGCGAGATAGACTTCATTTATTATTTATTTATTTATGCTTTATTGACCCTTAACAAATAAGTGGTACAAAAGGCGGACTCAATGCTAAACAGCATTCTCTACCAGTCAACCTTAGGAATGTGCAGAGAACAATGAAATCGGTACCAGTGAGAGAAAGGGAAATTACAAGAAAATATATTATATATATGTAGCAGAAGGAGGTATTCTATGGTGTGAACTCAGATCATCTCTGCAAAGCATGTATCAAAGTACTATGAACATAGATCTCTCTCTGTGGGCGTACTTATGTGTCAGGATTACCAGGATACTAAATAAAACCCATAATTCGACAGGCACAAGGATACTATCCGTTTATTGCCTGATAACACCCGATTTTATCAATTCAACGTTATTTAGTTGTTTACTTTTATTCGCGATACTCTCAATCTGTCTGTCTTCTTGACAGTTCCCTTTTTCTTAATTCCAAAGTTTAATACGAACTTATTTTAGGCTGCACCGATACGGCCATACTGACAAGACACACGTCCTCGTAAGTGAATCGTACTAAATCGCGTCATATTGAACAAACGTTACATAAACAAGGATCTCCAAGAGCAATTACGAATTTGGAATAATTATCCTGAGCCACGTACCATAGTCGTTAACTTCAATTATCAAAAGCAATAACAAACATTCTCAATGATCTCGAGTAAGCCCTTCAATCTCCACGGCTTTCAAAGCCAACCAGCAATCTCCGTTGCTACCATACACATATCATACCAGAGCAAAACACGAATCGCACTTCGATCGTAATTGCCACTGGCGCTACAAAGTTACTGACTCGAGTTCCCATCTTATCTTATTCATCAGCAAAATCATTATTAATATCAACATCGACTGGTACATGACCTACAGGCATTCTCAAAACTTTCCTTTACTTTACTGCCAAAGGTTACAACAAAGCTCTTTGTTGCCCGAAATCCCGCAAAAATAGCATCAGTTCATTTTTTAGCATTACCACTGCTTCGCAATGTGTTCTCGTTATGGAGAAGAAGCAGCGCAAGAAACTCCATAACAACACTTTTTTTGTTACGGAACTACCAAATTATTATTTGCACGATTTTAAAGTCTTTAAGTTCCGCGTCGATTATTTGGTATGTCGCGGCGTCGTCACCGAATCTAAGAATCTCGTCCGTTCTTCTCACTGATGCGGCCATCGCTGACGACTCACACGTCCTCGTGTGATCATTCTGTAAAGACAAAATCAGCACAGTATTTCGTTCGGCTATTCTGACTTCATGAAGTGAGGGAAGTGTATGTGTGTGTATGTTTTGTGTGTGCTCGTAATCCCCGATAAAATTTCACAACTCCCATATCAACAATATTCAATAAACTCAATCATTCCTCAATAAATTAACGGAAGGGCGTTTAACCCTCTCGTCTCCGTATATACTGCTCTACTTTCGTTTTATGGTCGTAGCGCACATATCAACTCGGAAAGGGATCGGCACCGGATCGCCTCGCCGTCAACCTAACGTAAGCTCGGCTACGGCTAGGCGACGCCGCGCTTACGGCTAGGCGACGCCGCGCTTACGGCTCGCCGGCCGCTGGTTGACGGAATGAATGACAGCAGTTCGCCGACGCAGCGGTAGCCGCGGCGCGGGGCGTGCACGAGGAAACGGAAAGTCGACGGATAGCGTACGGTGAGACGTAAGCGCGGGTACGGCAAGTCGTCCACGCACCGTACCGCGGTTCGTGAGCTTGTCTCGAGGCGAGGCGATTACGTTACGAATCCGATAAGTGTGCTTTACAGTAGGGAGTTTCATACAAAGAATACTGACATGCAAGAGTTGATACGTTTACGTTCCGTTTACGAGTTGATATGTGTGCTATGACCATTAAAGATAAACCACAATCAACATAACATCAAACTATAACATCAAAATCACCTTTAAGATATTTTAAACCGCTCTTATCAACCAGATTTAAGATACGTTTTGTTATTGTCTAACCAGCATTTACACAGTTTAAGCAATATCCAACCTGGTTTTGTACACTTAATGGCGCAGTTCAACATACAGAAAAATGGCTGAAGGTTGATCATCATCATCATATTTTTTTCAAATCAACAAATTAATCACTTTGCTTGGTACACTTATATCACTGATCTCTCTCGGATCCACATACATGCTCACTCGAGCGTTCTCACACAGGACACGCCTTTTTTTTTGCGTTCCCAACCCAAGTGTCACTAAGCATTGTGTTGGCCCAACTGCCTCAACACCATCATGCGAAATGCTGCATTGATTTCTACTTTAATAGTTTGACCTTCAGACAATTTAAACAGTCACGGCTGTTACAGATAAAGAGCCCTTATTAAGCCAAGCTTAATAGGAAGTCAACTAAGCATACTGGTTAAACAATTTATCTCATAACATAACAAGTTAGAACCCTACATATGATTAGTCCGCAGCGTGGTTTATTCATTCATCGTTAAATTTCAATTCAATCAACAAATAATCATCAGCACCACATCAATTAATCAATTTACTTTTGCATTAGTTAATAAAAAGAAAGATACAAAGCTTGACGTCACATCAACAACTCATCTCGTCATCATACCAACAAATCCTGTTTCAACATTTTGCCCTTTTTAGAATTTAAGAAACGGCACCGATTATTAGCGAGAAAGTAAGAAACACAATGATTTGAAATGGATTTTTGAATTTAGGATCCAATCTTATTTTACTGCATTCATTATAATAATAATAATAAATCTTTATTTCAGGCATCGTGGCCCATAACATAAATACTAATAATAATATTATATCTTATCACATTTATTCTAACGCTAATTTGATCATATCCGAATTTTATTTGTAGTACGAATCAAATATAATATTCAAATTCAACTCTTTTAAAGTGAGTAAGTCTGTAAGAGAGTGGTCTGTAGTCAACACGACAGGAGAATGACATTTCAAAATTTATTTTTCATCATATTTGTCGTCAGTTGTCACTTCGACAGATTTTAATACTTACGTCAAAACATGTGACATATCAAATCATAGGGATGGCAATTTTATAATAACCCAACCCCTATCAAAATATTGTCAAAAATTTATGTAGGCAAAACATGAAATGAAATAATGTTACTATTTAAATATGCAGTTACTCTTGCTCATCAATTAAAGATATTAAGTTATCATTCAGTCTACTTTGCAACAATCTGCAATCATATACGCCATCATTGAAGTTCGCAGTAAAAGCGCTAAAGAGTTTCAACTACGTAGGAAACGCCAATATTATATTCAAGGATTTTACATGCCCATCTTAACACGTATGAAAAACAGAATGTAGTAAAGGACAAGTTTCATGCTAGAGTGACCATGACCATTTAGTCTCTTGTGAATATCTCTTAATACGTAGTAGCACGGGTAGGTTGATCTTTCTGTTGCGCAGGTTGCACTACATTTAATGGTGTTGTGAACCAGAAGAATACCATATTACAATTGTATCTTTCACCAACCCTAACAAAGTTCTCTTTACTTAATTAATGTGTATTCGGTACTGAAATAAATAAAATATTAACGACTGAAAGCTTTATGCCAATCCTGTAGGGGCTCGACCATGCACAGGTGGACTCAGTAATCAGCGCGAGACAGCGCTCACAACAGCGCCGCCAGGAGCATCAACAACCCGTTGCAATTTGGAAGAAACCAGCCTCGCTCCATACTTGCAGCAAATAGCTACACAGATTCAAATCTCGCCGTTTTTCCTTAGCTGAAACATTTAAGATAGGTTACTCTTAGTTTCATGATATCAAGCATCATATTCACTGCGACTACTTATCTTGCATTCCTTTTGTGAAAAACCTGAAACCAAACGCTCATTTCCATTTATTTCTCGGATTTTAGTCCTAAGTACCAATGTGCCAACATGTTTTTTAGATAAAGCCCAACTTTGTAATCACACTCCATGATCTCATCATCTCCTTTATGTTTGATTGATTTTATATCGTTTCTCTATGTAAAATTTTCCTTCAAGCTTATTTCAAATGCCATACAAACTGTATTGTTCTTCATTTATTTTCCGATTTGTGGGCAGGTTTGTTCCATCACTTCTGATGTAGCAGAAGGAGGTATTCTATGGTGTGAACTCAGATCATCTCTGCAAAGCATGTATCAAAGTACTATGAACATAGATCTCTCTCTGTGGGCGTACTTATGTGTCAGGATTACCAGGATACTAAATAAAACCCATAATTCGACAGGCACAAGGATACTATCCGTTTATTGCCTGATAACACCCGATTTTATCAATTCAACGTTATTTAGTTGTTTACTTTTATTCGCGATACTCTCAATCTGTCTGTCTTCTTGACAGTTCCCTTTTTCTTAATTCCAAAGATTAATACGAACTTATTTTAGGCTGCACCGATATATATATACCTACATATAATATAAATATATAAGTATAGATAGAATTCGGCATACTAAAAAAGTAAGAACGATAAAAATAATATAATAATAAATAAGACTGAATATACATTACTTAATAATAGTGTTGTAGATGATTATGATAAGATTGTTCCAGAAAAAGTTATTATAAGTGAATAAATAGAAATATGATATAACGTACGATAAAATCATTAACATGGTGTGTTTAGTGTTTTCAATAAGTGAGCAGAAACTCTTTTCTTGAAAGAGTATTTTGAGAACAAATTTCTGGCAGACAAACGGCATATATTTAATCTTGTCTCTGTGGACTGTGATCAGCAGGTTTAAAATCGGAAGCGATCACCGTCTTGTAAGACGCACATTTAATATCGACCTGAGGTTGGAACGGTCACGCCTGATGAAGTCTACGCTTCGCAAATCCAGGGATCCGAAAATTTTCAACTTAAGCTGCAAAACCGTCTTGCGTGCCTAGAATCGTGTACGTCAGTGGACGAGTATAACACCAGGATGGTAACAACTGTCCACGAGGAAGGGTCAAAGTATTTCAAGGCCCACCCTAGTGGTTGATCTCAAGTTTTCTCAGAACAAACTCTCGGTCTCATGAGGGATCGACGAGAACTATGTGTGCAGTCTCAATCATGTCGAATGTCCATGTCACACCCGTACCGGTTGTTGTTGACGGCGCTGCTCTCGAAGTTGTAGACGAATACAATTACCTGGGACAGGTGATCCAGATGGGTAAGTCCAACTTCGAGAAAGAAGTCACTCGTAGAATCCAACTCGGATGGGTTGCGTTCGGGAAACTGCGTCATATCTTGTCGTCCAAAACACTACCTCAGTGCCTGAAGTCGAAGGTGTTCGAGCTGTGTGTGTTGCCAGTGATGACATACGGATCCGAGACGTGGTGCTTTACTATTATCCTAATCCACAAGCTCAGAGTAGCGCAGCGGGCTATGGAGAGGGCTATGCTCGGTATTTCTCTACGTGATCGAATCAAAAATGAGGAGATTCGTAGACGAACAAGGGTAACCAACATAGCTCAAAGAATTAGCCTGCTGAAGTGGCAATGGGCTGGCCACATAATGCGAAGGACCGATAACCGTTGGGGAAGAAAGGTCCTCGAATGGCACGCACGTCTCGGAAAAAGACAGCGGGCATCCGCTGGATTCAGAAGGCTCAAGACCGGTCAGAATGACGCAAGTTAGGGGAGGCCTATGTCCAGCAGTGGACCTCCAAGGGCTGATGGATGATGGATGGATGGGTGCCAGTAACATTATCATCAATGTTAATGTCAAATCAATAACAATAACATTAAAAAGTACATCATTGACTATCTCCGGGTCTGATGATGTGGTATAGAGAACAAATGTGTAACCCTTCAAAGTATTGGAATAACCAAAACGTCTTTTAAAACATTAATTGTCCATAAAATTAACTTTGCCAAACCAGTAATTCATTGAAAATTTCAATATTTCAATTTTGGAAAAACTAAAAATTTAAAAATAAAAACTTCTAAATAAAAAGTCGAACTGCCTTCAAAATTAAAACAAGAAGTGAAAAATAATTTAATGAAATTGATAACAATTCTTTACCTCATTCATTTTATTCAAACAATGTCCAATCTTCCAACCCTTCCAACGGTAAAAAAACCCACTGGACATAATCAAATGATGTGATAAAGTTGAATGTTGCTGTGAGATAATTTGTAAAGAAGTCGTTTTCCTTGTATATTTAACTAGCACACTTCTCCGAGTACGTTCCCGTGGATGCAATATTTTAATAAAGTTCTAATTCAATATCATTATATTTAGTCTCGTAATCTAAATAATCTGCCATCGCTTCTCTAGGGTAATAATTCTTTCTTTTACATAGAGTATTTATTGAGTAGTTATTGTATTTTTTATTTTTCTTCTTTTTTACCCGACTGCTAAGGAATAGTTATGTTTTTAGCGCGTATCTTGTATATTTGTATGTGCGCAATATTCTTTATTATCTCGTATCTTTCAAACCACTGAACTGATTGATAAAATTAAGATATCCTTAGATTTTTCTTCATAACTCAAGTGTTCTTAGATAAGTGAAATTAAAAAAAAACAAATATGGTGGCTGTGAGATGACTGTGTTTGAAGTATCAAAAAATAAAAATTAATCGAATAATGCAACATGGATGTCAAATTAAAGAGCTCACCATAAGGATTATAAAAAGGTACCTATATTATGACATTGATGTATTTAAATGTCATAGAACAGACATCTCGAACAAAATGTGTGTCCCGTCCGGGAGGTTCGATTTTCAAAATTGAGCCCCCGTTCTCCTTTTAAAATCGAACAAATCCATTGAAGATTGAAGCCACGTGGCGCCAATGCATTGCGACATACATGGTGTTCGCGGTGTCGGTTCTATACGCTAGTAATAATACTTCAATGAATTATGACAGGTTTTTTGACAGCATGCGGGTTTTTTTTAAATTTGTAAATTCATACTACTCGTATTTTATTAACTCTAATGAAATGACGACATTTCGAATTTTTTCGTGTAATAAAGAAGTCAATGACTCTTCACTAAAAGGTGTAAAATAAAAAAAAAATATTTAAACACCCGACTGCATAAAATAAACTTAAAAGAAAAAAGAAGCCCAGTAGTTTATAATATTTTTAAAAGTAATACTGAACAACTGCACCATAAAAGGATTAACAGTCGGGACCCATTCAAATTTTATAGGATTGCTTGGGAAAACATTTTGATTGGTTGAAGAATGGGCCTCGACTGTTAATCCTTCTATGGTGTAGTGATTCATAATTATTTTAACAACATTCTAAACTGCTGGGTTTGTTTTTTCTTCTTAGTTAATTTTATGCAGTCGGGTTTTCTGTTTATTTATTATTATTATATTTTTATATTATTTATTATCACATTCAGACAGCCTGCGACTCCGTGTTCTACTATAGAAAATATGTTTATACTTCGAGCCCCGTATCACTATCAGTGCTCACATGTAAGCAATTAGTACATATAAGTAGGGTAACATAAGCTCCTGTTAAACAGTTGAGTGCCGATTTGTAACGAAATAAGTACGAATTGGAATATAGACACGAATTTGTATTTTTAACTGTATACGAGTTATTCAACTAATAGTGAGCCTTGTTTAATAACAAGGCTCTATTAGTTGTAATTATAATTAATTACAATATCTTAAGTTACCAACCACCGAAAATTGTTTGTTTTTGTTTAGTTTTACTTTCTTGAATAAATAAAATAACTGCACTTAGATATTCGGTGTAAAAATGAATGTATATAAGATTGTAATAGTTGCGCTTTCGCTTTACGCTCTATCTGAGGCAGTAGACCAGGGCAATGGACCTCTGATATCCGCACTGCAGCCAAAGATGCAGAAGACTGGTCTGGATTCACCTGAAATTTCAGCAATTTCTACAGACCTTGCAGTTCAGCAACGTAAGAAGAGATGCATCGGTAAGTATGCAAACAATATTACTGAATTACCAAAAGGCACGTGCTTATGTTCATACATATTATAATACATATCATAATTATTTAAATAAGTTACACACATAAGTGCGCTCAACGTTTTTTGTTTTCGGAAAAATTATCTCTCTCTTACTGATTTTTATAACACATCAAATAATCGATACACTATTTATATATTTTTGATTATTGTAATATGTACAATTTGTGGTTTACAATAATATTTATATTGGATTTGATGGTACTTCATAAAGCAGATTGGTGGCCAACCCAAATGCCAACTTTTTTCATGCCTCCCGTAGGCCTCTGACATAGCTTAACGATTGTTATATAAACTGGAACTGATGGCTTTTTTGCCACTGGCGGTTGCCAGTTACCCGTCTAATAACAGACCGCGCACGCTCAGTCGATCATTTCGTCACAAGCCGGACTTTGAGCGCATTAACTGCCTACTGCATTTTTAATCACATGGATATAAACATGTTATTGTTAAAATTTTATTAATATTATGATCGTTAATTTTTAGAATGTGAGATCTCGAGAACTATTGGAGCTGTCGTGCATGATGTAGTGGATGGTTTATACCAAATCTTACATAATGATGTTCATCCAGGACCCGGAAACTATCATATAATACACGTAAAAGTAAACGTAACTGCCAACAGTGATGGGACTAGCAACAGCCCTGACAACGGAATCAACTACAGATTTGGCCACAAATTAGAAAACGGCGCTTATGTTATTACCGATTAATCACAATATGAAGGCTCCGACAACGATCAACTCCAATACAGGTAAATTAGATACCTAATCGACAAAGCCTGAGATTTAAATATTTTTTATTACCATAGTAAGAAGTAACCAACACTGCAAATCTGAAAACCAGTGCCTGTAAAACTGAAAACCTGTGCAACAAGCATTTTTGGAGGCCAGACGTTATTTGTTTTATTAACTAAAAATATTCATTTATAGCAACAGTTATACTTGTAAGCTCTTATCCGTGGGAATAAATCCATTTTCCGAAACGAAAAGTATAGTTGATATAAGTTTAAGTTACGCCTTTTAAGTTTGCCAGTGTATGATATCAGTGAGAGTCACACAGACTGCGTGTCTGCCTGTAGAGGCTTGTAAATGATTGGACCAAATCTGATGTGGATTTTAAATCGAAAGCTTTGTCGGTCGAGATATCATTTACAATAATATGACCACATGATTCACATAATAAAATATTTTGTTATTGTTACAGATTTCAAAACATCTAACGCAACGATCAAGCCAGAGATCATTCAGGAATTGCAAGATTACTACGTAGTTACCAACATTTATACATATTTTAAAATTGTGAAATTAACTTTATTATAAAAATAATTTTAGTTTATATTTGAAGTAATAAAAAGTTTCCAAATAAAGTTTACCTGCCTTACAAAGCTATCGCTATTATTTCACGAATGATTGGAATTCAAAACACGCAACACGCGTTTAATCTAAAAAAAATCTATTCCCATCAGTAACATTTACTTGTCTGTCTGCTTGTGTTTGTCTTGTGCATACCACCCGTAACACATGCAATCTTAGGGAAGAGCACTTTGGGGCAATCACAGAGGAGTGCCTTATGCTTGTGTGAGCATTATAGATCGATGCCTAAGCCTAGTGTGGCTGACTACATCAATCAATCATTATTGTAGGGAATGCAGAGAGAAATTAAACGCGTTGTGCCGAAAATATCGAATGGTCGACTGACTGTATATTGAATAAAAATCCCAAATGTTTACAAAAATGGCGGTACTGACATTTTACAAAAATACTAAATTTAAACACCTAAGGTAAACGCGCCTATTACCGCCAGTTTAAGCTGACTTTGGATGAACTTCAGAAAATTAGATATACGCCGTTATGCTAGAAAAGGTGTTTCAATTTATTCATTAGCATGATTAAATATCCTATGATATTCAGTACGTAAATTCAGTATTAAATCACACAATATTTAATAAATAATAATTGAATCTGAAATAGCGATTGCATCTATTACCGACCGGTGCATGATGTTTGTTTCTAATACCGTTTTTTATGTTTCTATTACCGACCACTAAACTAGTATAAATTTAAAAATTAAAAAAACTGCCTGCCATCAAAAAGCTATCATGATATACCTTTTTAAAATCCTTATGCTTAATTTGATACCCATATTGCATCGGACGATGTACCGTTAATTTACTACCGTATTTTATTTTACCAACACGATGAAGCGCCCTCGCACTATCAGCGACAAGTACGCGAGTACTTAGATGATCACTTCGGTGATCGGTGGATAGGGCGAGAAGGACCTGTGCCGTGGCCGGCGCGCTCCCCGGACCTCACACCGATGGATTTCTATTTGGGGGGGAAATTAAAAGTGTTGTGTATGCTACGGAGTATTCGAACAGAGACGAATTAAAATTAAGAATAGTGACTGCTTTTGATAAAGTTCGAAGTGAAGTGTTCTTGTGCTA
Organism: Thymelicus lineola; assembly: GCA_963932265.1. Taxonomy (NCBI): domain Eukaryota; kingdom Metazoa; phylum Arthropoda; class Insecta; order Lepidoptera; family Hesperiidae; genus Thymelicus; species Thymelicus lineola. The sequence continues at coordinate 7,541,786 of OZ010682.1, read as the reverse complement.
AACCGCGTAAAGGACAATTTGTGCAAACGTGCTGAACTCTGCATCACTCGAGTAGGTGAACATTTTGAACATCTGTCTTGTGTAAATAATAAAATCAATACGTAAAACATCAATCATTGTAAATGTATGATTCCATTATTTACAGTAAAAGTACGAAGATAAGTAAAAACCTATTATTGATGCAGATTTATTTGTGTCAGTTTTAACGAAATCCCCGTAAATGTCTGGAATAAATCACAGTATAATATATTATAGCTTTGTATTTTTGCCTGTCCTAAGTCAGGAAAAGTATGAAGGGAAAAGGAATCATATGTTGCCCTTACCAAAGTTCATTGACCCACCCACCAGCTGATCGCGTGGCACTGTGGTGCAGTGGCGCGGCGTCATTAGACCGTAGCGTTTCGACCGTTTGTACACGGTGTCCACACTTCCGGAGTATTTTGAGATTAATTTGATTAAAATAAATTTACGGACTATAAGGATAATTTTGATTTTGATTTTTTTAATCATTAGCTAAGACCATTTACTTTCATGTCCTTAAGTAAGTATCTAAAGTCGTTTACCAGTCACACTGGTATATTTTTTTTTATTTACTCAAGTGCGTCTATAGAACGTATATGAATACAGAAAATTATAGTAGGCTTATCAAAATTTTAAGCAAACCTACAATATATTTTTATAAATAAGACCGTATGGGTCGGTAATAGAATTAAGCATGAAGATTACTTTATTCTATTAGCGACAGCAAAAATAAACAATAACTGGCTAAAATTTCTGCTTTAATGCAAACGTGTTTAGATGGATGTCATTGCAATGATTATTTTTTTATATCAAAAAGTTTCTTAATTTTGATATGAGATATTATTTAAAATACATTGCCATACATTACTAAAAAGTATTGCTTAGGTCGAATCTTATTTAAAAGAAAATCTATGAGACAAAATGTATGGCGTTAATTGATCAAATTACGTAATATACTCTTAAGAATCAAACAAGTTAAAAGAAACATCGAAAATTACGTATTAAAAGAAATAAAATCTAAAATACTAACTATTGTAAAACATCTAACAACGCCATGAGGCGGTATTAGAAGCAACTTATGAAAATTATGTTTCTATTACCGCTTTAAGGTAAAATTCGAATTAAACCACAAAAAATAGTCAGAACGGTAATATTAGATGTGAATCTAGAAAACCAATATATTATTTATTATATTTACACATTTGCATGCAGGTATACACATTTTATTTAAGTTAATTTATCTTAAGTAATAATTATGTTTACTTATGTAGCCGGGAGCGCAACACTATGAGACGAGCGTCCGTTGCGGGCGCGTCGCAGTTATTATCTAATTATTCTGTTTGCTGATTATTTACACACACAAACTTTATTATTTTTGTTTCTCAATATACATACCTAAAATGTTTTTAGGCTACAACTTTCATGAAATCTATAGTATGCCTTAAAATAGTAAATTAGATACCTAATCGACAAAGCCTGAGATTTAAATATTTTTTATTACCATAGTAAGAAGTAACCAACACTGCAAATCTGAAAACCAGTGCCTGTAAAACTGAAAACCTGTGCAACAAGCATTTTTGGAGGCCAGACGTTATTTGTTTTATTAACTAAAAATATTCATTTATAGCAACAGTTATACTTGTAAGCTCTTATCCGTGGGAATAAATCCATTTTCCGAAACGAAAAGTATAGTTGATATAAGTTTAAGTTACGCCTTTTAAGTTTGCCAGTGTATGATATCAGTGAGAGTCACACAGACTGCGTGTCTGCCTGTAGAGGCTTGTAAATGATTGGACCAAATCTGATGTGGATTTTAAATCGAAAGCTTTGTCGGTCGAGATATCATTTACAATAATATGACCACATGATTCACATAATAAAATATTTTGTTATTGTTACAGATTTCAAAACATCTAACGCAACGATCAAGCCAGAGATCATTCAGGAATTGCAAGATTACTACGTAGTTACCAACATTTATACATATTTTAAAATTGTGAAATTAACTTTATTATAAAAATAATTTTAGTTTATATTTGAAGTAATAAAAAGTTTCCAAATAAAGTTTACCTGCCTTACAAAGCTATCGCTATTATTTCACGAATGATTGGAATTCAAAACACGCAACACGCGTTTAATCTAAAAAAAATCTATTCCCATCAGTAACATTTACTTGTCTGTCTGCTTGTGTTTGTCTTGTGCATACCACCCGTAACACATGCAATCTTAGGGAAGAGCACTTTGGGGCAATCACAGAGGAGTGCCTTATGCTTGTGTGAGCATTATAGATCGATGCCTAAGCCTAGTGTGGCTGACTACATCAATCAATCATTATTGTAGGGAATGCAGAGAGAAATTAAACGCGTTGTGCCGAAAATATCGAATGGTCGACTGACTGTATATTGAATAAAAATCCCAAATGTTTACAAAAATGGCGGTACTGACATTTTACAAAAATACTAAATTTAAACACCTAAGGTAAACGCGCCTATTACCGCCAGTTTAAGCTGACTTTGGATGAACTTCAGAAAATTAGATATACGCCGTTATGCTAGAAAAGGTGTTTCAATTTATTCATTAGCATGATTAAATATCCTATGATATTCAGTACGTAAATTCAGTATTAAATCACACAATATTTAATAAATAATAATTGAATCTGAAATAGCGATTGCATCTATTACCGACCGGTGCATGATGTTTGTTTCTAATACCGTTTTTTATGTTTCTATTACCGACCACTAAACTAGTATAAATTTAAAAATTAAAAAAACTGCCTGCCATCAAAAAGCTATCATGATATACCTTTTTAAAATCCTTATGCTTAATTTGATACCCATATTGCATCGGACGATGTACCGTTAATTTACTACCGTATTTTATTTTACCAACACGATGAAGCGCCCTCGCACTATCAGCGACAAGTACGCGAGTACTTAGATGATCACTTCGGTGATCGGTGGATAGGGCGAGGAGGACCTGTGCCGTGGCCGGCGCGCTCCCCGGACCTCACACCGATGGATTTCTATTTGGGGGGGAAATTAAAAGTGTTGTGTATGCTACGGAGTATTCGAACAGAGACGAATTAAAATTAAGAATAGTGACTGCTTTTGATAAAGTTCGAAGTGAAGTGTTCTTGTGCTAAACCGCGTAAAGGACAATTTGTGCAAACGTGCTGAACTCTGCATCACTCGAGTAGGTGAACATTTTGAACATCTGTCTTGTGTAAATAATAAAATCAATACGTAAAACATCAATCATTGTAAATGTATGATTCCATTATTTACAGTAAAAGTACGAAGATAAGTAAAAACCTATTATTGATGCAGATTTATTTGTGTCAGTTTTAACGAAATCCCCGTAAATGTCTGGAATAAATCACAGTATAATATATTATAGCTTTGTATTTTTGCCTGTCCTAAGTCAGGAAAAGTATGAAGGGAAAAGGAATCATATGTTGCCCTTACCAAAGTTCATTGACCCACCCACCAGCTGATCGCGTGGCACTGTGGTGCAGTGGCGCGGCGTCATTAGACCGTAGCGTTTCGACCGTTTGTACACGGTGTCCACACTTCCGGAGTATTTTGAGATTAATTTGATTAAAATAAATTTACGGACTATAAGGATAATTTTGATTTTGATTTTTTTAATCATTAGCTAAGACCATTTACTTTCATGTCCTTAAGTAAGTATCTAAAGTCGTTTACCAGTCACACTGGTATATTTTTTTTTATTTACTCAAGTGCGTCTATAGAACGTATATGAATACAGAAAATTATAGTAGGCTTATCAAAATTTTAAGCAAACCTACAATATATTTTTATAAATAAGACCGTATGGGTCGGTAATAGAATTAAGCATGAAGATTACTTTATTCTATTAGCGACAGCAAAAATAAACAATAACTGGCTAAAATTTCTGCTTTAATGCAAACGTGTTTAGATGGATGTCATTGCAATGATTATTTTTTTATATCAAAAAGTTTCTTAATTTTGATATGAGATATTATTTAAAATACATTGCCATACATTACTAAAAAGTATTGCTTAGGTCGAATCTTATTTAAAAGAAAATCTATGAGACAAAATGTATGGCGTTAATTGATCAAATTACGTAATATACTCTTAAGAATCAAACAAGTTAAAAGAAACATCGAAAATTACGTATTAAAAGAAATAAAATCTAAAATACTAACTATTGTAAAACATCTAACAACGCCATGAGGCGGTATTAGAAGCAACTTATGAAAATTATGTTTCTATTACCGCTTTAAGGTAAAATTCGAATTAAACCACAAAAAATAGTCAGAACGGTAATATTAGATGTGAATCTAGAAAACCAATATATTATTTATTATATTTACACATTTGCATGCAGGTATACACATTTTATTTAAGTTAATTTATCTTAAGTAATAATTATGTTTACTTATGTAGCCGGGAGCGCAACACTATGAGACGAGCGTCCGTTGCGGGCGCGTCGCAGTTATTATCTAATTATTCTGTTTGCTGATTATTTACACACACAAACTTTATTATTTTTGTTTCTCAATATACATACCTAAAATGTTTTTAGGCTACAACTTTCATGAAATCTATAGTATGCCTTAAAATAGTGATTAAAAAAACTGTCGGTATTGGATGCAGATTTTAGGGTGGCGTTATTGGGCGCGTTTACTAGTGCGCGAAATAAACAAAATATTTTTTATGCACACTAGGTAAAGATTGAACTTAAAACTGTATAAAAAAATAAAATAGGACAAATATACGTTTGTATGAAACGCTCGGGTCACCTACGTACCGCCCCCTAGTGCTGACTTGTTTGTACCGTTATCCGAGTAAATAACGCTTGGGGTTCCTCGACGGCCTATTATTCGCCTAATGTCCCGTCCACACGTATTAAGTAGATAAGTAGTTAACTAAAATTTAACTAAATTTTAGTAGATAAGATTAGACGTATTAAGTAGATAAGTAGTTAACTAAAATTTAGTTAAATTTAGTAGATAAGTAGTTAACTAAAATTTAGTTAAATTTTAGTTAACTACTTATCTACTTAACACGTGTGGACGCAACATAAGAGCCGATAAGATATCTAATGTTGAAATTTGAATAAATTGTGGTGTGATCTGAACACAGCGGAGGAATGTAGACTGACCACGAGTAGGAGACGATGCATTTAACACGTTTTTCAACATTTACCGTGTCTCAGAGATAAAACCTAAGATTTACCGAGTGTATGATGTAAAAGTTCGAAATAAACAATAATCGTAAACCACTTCGGATTTTTACTAGTCCATTCATTCTAGATTTCAATGTATGGGCAAAACGGCAATATTAATAATTTTGTGAAACTACTACTATGTTGTACCTATAGGTAAGTATATTAAAAAAATAAGTCTCCCCCTACCTCCCCCGTTCGCAATCCATTTCCCCCTTGGAAAGTGTCCCATTTTACAGATTTTCTTTATTTTCAGAAAAACTATACAAGCTTGAACAAAATGGTCAAGGAGTACATTATTTATTGATAAATTATCTATAAATAAGTTCCTACATTTATTTTCATACGAATTATAGTTTTCAAGTTTTACTAATATTTAACGCATTATAGCCAATGATATTATAAGTAAAATATCATTGATTATAGCGTTAAAGTTTAGTAAAAATCTGCGCTTAGCAAAAAATCCAAATTTAAAAGGCAAAAAAACAATAATATTTTGTATTTAATACAAGAAATGCGTTATAATCATTACTTAAAGGTAATTAAATTGAAATAGGTCGATGCTTGTAAAAACAGAATATTAAAAAAAATAACAATTTGAGGGAACTTTGTAGAAACAACAGAAGTAAAAACAATCATCTTTAAAATTTGTGTCGTTTTGTCTGTAATGTTTAACCGCAAATCATGCAAAAAGTACTGGAAAAAATTGAATTCGGTTTTCAGTATTGTATTGCTGGAGATCTAACTTAAAACCTGGTGCTTGTTTTGTCGTAATATGTTGCTTAGAAGCTGAGATTTTACAATTTCTATGCACGCGCATGCATGGGCATGCGATGCACATCGCAGCAGTAGCTCGGCGCACAACTTTTCACCGTTTTTGGAACGAAGTTCCTTATCGCGCGTTATGAAAGGGGGCTAGACGGAAAAAATTCTTACCAAAAGTTGTCACGACACTTTTTGAAGTGATTCAGTAATATGAAACTAGATGGCGCTGTACAACTTTCTGAATCACACTGCTGAGCGCGTAAAACAATACTTAAATCGAAAGGAACTTCGTTCCATCCGGGTGTCCCTTGACACCTCTCAAGTTTTTTCATCAGGTTGGAACCTCAGAAAGGCCTCAAAATTGTTTATTTACTGTTAAATTATGGTCTTAATTTATAATACTATATTATTTTTCGCTTTTCAGTTTTTCTTTCGTTGGTTTAATTTTTAGTTGCTACAAAAATTAATAATATGTATTATAAATAATGAGGGTGATTTCCAATAACTCGTAAATCTATATACATAAAATTGAAAAGAGACAGACCACTGATTAAACAAAAAATCTCAGAAACTACCGAACCGATTATGATGAAATTTGGCAGGCAAATAGTTTGTACTAAGGAGACGTCAGCTAAGAACGGATTTTTGAAAATTCATCCCCTAAGGGGTAAAACAGGGATTGAAAGCCATTTTCATACAAACCTACTTCGTTAGTTTTAAATTTATAATTATGAAAGTTTTTATACAAGTATATAGTAATAAACAAAAGTTAAATTTAACATATTTTTTTTGGAAAATCATCCCTTAAAAGGTTAATTTATGCGATGTAACATAGTAGTAACTGCAGTGCGGAGATCACAGGTCGAAGTAAAATCGGAACCCTTACAGTTTCGTCATGGCCGTCCGTCCGTCTGTCCGTCTTTCTGAAGCAAAGCACCGAGACCCTTAGTGATAGAAAGCTGTAATTTGGCATGGAGATACATATTTATCAAAACACCCAAATTGTGGAATAAAATATCAAAAAACATTTTTTTTCACGGAACCTCCCCTTCAGGTAACGTGAGGATGAATTTTATATTCGTGCGTACGGCAATTACGGCACAGGCTAGAAACTTATTCTGCACACGTATTCCTCTTATGACGTAGGCATCCACTAAGGACGGTTTTTCAAAATTCAACTCCCAGGGGGGTGAAATAGTGGATAAATATGCATAATTTTCGCGTGCGAAGCTGCGGTGAACAGCTAGCTGTGAGTTATCCTTATATGTTAACAAAGTGACGTCATCATCATAAAGAACACCAAATTCGAGCACTCATATTAAGGTTCGCATTTGGCAGTTCGCTGGTATAAAGAGCTGAGGCGGCAGGAAGAGTTGGCGCATCAGTATGCAGTGGCGGCGGGCGGGCTGCCAGCTTCAAAAACAAATTGAATGTTACGGGCTTTTTGCATTACACAACCTTGACACACAAAGTAGAATCGTATAATAACTGTGGCAGAACCACCAATTTATATCGATATATAATATATCGATATAGAATGTAGATAATAAAGTGTAAATAAATAAATAAATGTAGATTTTTGTGTTGATAGCTGTATCCTCATATATTTTGCGCATGGATTAGTGTTAGGATTTGTATGACACAATTTGTAAGGAATGCAGATGAGTTTAAAAAGGCTAAACCTCGGAATCCAATTACCTAGTTTGATTGTATTTATATGAATGCCTTTCTATCATGATTTATAGACAAAATAATAAAAAGTTTTTAGCAAAAGATGATTTCATGATGATGATTTATACTCAGCATTTCGAGGCAATAATATGTACGAGTAAAATCAAAGTCAATATTAAAATAAAATCCTTACTTTTTAAACTCAAACTGGCATTTCCAAATATGTTTAACTATAAATTAGTCCGGTCAAATTAGCCATAAAAATCGTGATCAAAACAAAAATTCCGTTAGAGCTGTATTTTGCTAGATACCCTGGGTACACCAGTAGAAATAAAGTGTCAAAAGTCCCCATCAATCCCATGTGAGCTAAAAAAGTTATTTACTTAGATTAAAAGTAAAAATTTTCGTTTTTTTTAGATTTTTCTCCAAAACGGTAAGTTTTATCAAAAGTATTGATGATCAAGGCAGAGACTGGCTAGGGGCTGGCTCCATTTGTCACGCACATACTCAATGCTAAGACTCGTATGGTTTTCTCGCGGATGTCATTGTTAGATCTCGCTCAAATTCAAGTGAGACCACAAGACAAGTACCAACTTTCGATTAAAAAAAGAATCATCAAAATCGGTTCACCCAGTCGAAAATTCTGAGGTAAGAAACAAAAAAAATACAGTCGAATTGACAAACTCCTCCTTTTTTTGAAGTCGGTTAAAAACTACATTTCAGCTATTTCCAAAAGTGCTATTTGATGAAAATTAATAAGTTACAACTACTTTTACAGTTCATCTATTTTGGTATCCACATTTGGCGCAATAACGACATTTTGCTGTAAAATATTTTGCACTTTGTCAGATAATCTACATCATTTATTGAGGCCTCAATTCCAAACAACCATCTTACAATTTTTTTTGAGTCTTGTTGATCCGAAGGTTTCAAGGTACATTGAAACCTATGAAGTTTTGTTATCCAGTCCTTAGTACCCAATTCAAGCATCTTGTTTGGCTGCTGGTCAAGCCCTTAGGTACTATTATGAATTCTGTGCTGCTGGTGATTTCGTAAGTTATTCCTATTACTACTGACTGCTCTTAAATGTTTAATAATATGTATAATTTCTTAGCTAAACCTTTTCGGACTCATCGAACTGTCTGCGTGAAGCTGTAAAGGCCACTAGGGCCAATGGCAATTGTCCATTCGAAAGAAGATTTGTTACGTTTGATTTATTACCTTTTGTCCGTGATTTTTTTATTTTGACAAAGATACACACAGACAGAGAGAGAGAGAGAGAGAGACAAAAATAAATAGTATATGTAAATGTTTTAAATTGATAACAGTTTTTTTAAATTTATTGTACAGTTTTTTGCGTTTGTTTTTTAAATTTTTAATTGTATGCTTTATTTCTTTATTTAAAAATTGTATGTACACGAATAAACTTAAATGAGAACGTATGTTTAAATCAATATTACATAGGCAATGCTTATTTCAAAATTAAATTTCATTTTATTTGTTTAATGTTGTTGAAAATTTTGGTGGCGAAGGGTCAGCCTTATGTCAATCAAATCGAATAATCATTTTTATCATTACAGACACCACAGTCTTAGTTGAGGTTGATTACTGAGGTATTAATGGTTTGGTTTAGAAGAGACTATTATATTATGTTATTTTAACATCATACACACATGGTAAACATCAACTCTTTCTACATCCACCCAGATGTTCCAATATACAAAAGCTTTAATATCTAAAAAAATACTATTTAAAAAAAATACTACTACAATATTAAAAAAACATTAACTTGTTTACTTGAATAACTGACTGACAATCAAACAATCCACCTGATATGGTAAGCAGTTATTCTCAGTGGCCAAAGACGTCACCAATGGATTGCTCACCATGAAAGAAGAAAGAAGATACAAAGAAATGGCTCTCGAGCCTTACCTTACCTACCTTACAAGTGTTACCATTTATGTAACACGACGACGCGTCTGACACAAGTTAGAAGGTGGTACTCCGTCAGGCGGGCTTCACGAAAAAAATATTACAAATGACTGAATGCAACAATAATTAATAAGATAATCCTTACGCGACCACGAAAAAGCATGACGCCTTCTTTAGTCGCCTCTTACGACACTAGTATGCTAGTATGGAACATGTTGGGATTAAACTGGGTGCTATAGCATCTGAGCGCCTTCAACAGATTTTTTTCCGCCGTTGTTCAGCAGAATGCATCAATCGTATGATAGTGTTAACACAAAGATAATGGAATCCTTAATAAGCCTATACGGTTTTCTTTTATGCATTAATTTTCAGTAAAGACCCGCTCTACATTGATTTTTCCTTTAGCTTTGTGCGCATCTTATTCGTGCGAAATTTAAATATAATAAATTACACCTGCATGTGTGCTTTAATATTGAAAAAGGGTACCTAAATAAGTAAGATTAGCATTTTACGTATTAATAAAAAGAAATATTAATTCCCTTAGAATTCCCTTAGAGCAATAGAATATTTTACAGTAAATGATATGGATACTCACAATATGTTTATTGTACGTCGATATTTAAAAAATACACTAACCATATTTTGCGGCAAAATATTTTGCACACACATCCTTCCTCTTAAAACTTTTGGGGTTTCAGGTCTTCTCGGCGTTCCATTGAGATCACTTGTGAGCTACGAAGCCTACGAAGTTCATTCCAATTCCTAATTTCGTTGGTTCATCTTTTTTGATTTCTGCGCCATTTTCGATATGTATCATTATAAAATAAGCATGATCTACTATGAGGTGTTTAAACATGTAGGACATTTATTTAAAGATAATAATTATGTTTTGCATTTTTTAAAACTAGCTGACCCGGCGAACTTCGTTTCGCCTAAGAATCAATGAAAGTAGTGATACATTGAGAGTTATAGTTTATGTGTGCATATCTCCTCTGCCTCTCCCTCTCCCTCTCCTCCTCCCCTCCCTCTCCTTCTCCCTTTCCCTCTCCCTCTCCATCTCCATCTCACTCTCCCTTTTTCTCTCCAGCTCCCACTCTCGCCCCCGATTCCGCTCCCGCTCCCGCTCCCCCCTCCCCGTGTTACTATTATGTTTTGTTCCTAACTGTAAGCTTAGGTACATATAAATTTTCACATTTCTAAGTTCAAAAATGACGAAGTTTAGTACAAACTTACATCCTCTGGTTTTACCCCTTAAGGGATGAATTTTCAAAAAAAAACTATTATAATTAATTTTTGTTTCTAACTATAAGCTTACGCATAAATTTTTACATTTCTGAGTTCAAAAATGACGAAGTATTTTACGAACTTAAAATCACTTAGTTTTGCCCATTTGGGGATGAATTCGAGAAAACCGTGATATAGTTATTTCTTGTGTTTAACTATAAGCTTTTACACTTTTCACCCTTTTTACTTTAAAACTGACGAAGTTGCCATACTAACTTGGAGCAAGTGAGTTAATCTTTTGGTGGATTATTTTCCACAAAAACGCATTACTGTTAAATTTTGTTTCTAATCTTGAGCTATGATATATGTATATTAATGTTCATGATTTTAATTTCAAAAATGACGAAGTTGCGTACTAAATTCCATCCCCTAAATTAACCCTTTAAGGGATTATTTGCCAAAAAAATGTGTTAAAATTAACTTTTGTTCATTATTATAAAATTACATAAAAATTTTCATGTTTATAACTCTAAAACTGACGAAGTTGGTTTGTATGAAAGTGACTTCCAATCCCTATTTTTTCCCTTATATTAATTTCGAAAAATCCGAGTGCCTATGATATTCACAAATAATGTGGCTTTCTATTCGTAAAAGAATTTTCAAAATCGGTTGTCTAGATCCAGCGATTATCCCCTACAACCTCACAAACTTTACTTCTTTTTAATATTACATAGTATAGATAAAACAATCTTCCAACCATTAAAAAACCCACTGAACTTAAACAACCTGAACCGATAAACCTAAATGTCATTGTAAAATAAGCTTGGGACCTTGGGAGAACCCAGTGGTGATTGAAAATACGAGACAATAAAAGACAATCTCTTAAATGTACTAGCACAATAATAATTCATCTCTATAATGAATACTTATACAATATAAAATCAAAATAATCCTAAGTAATTAAAATATTTACTAAACATTTATATAATCTACTAGCTGTTGCACGCGGAAATGCCCACGCGGAATTTTTTCATATAAAATAAATCAGCTACACTCTAGCTGCTAAAGTCATGACGATATTCGTCAAGAAACCCTGAAAGTGCGTGCATTTTGAGAGCTTTCTCGGCGTGCGCTGGGCGAATAATTGAAGATACAAGAAAATATTGCAAGATAGAATTATTTCTCATAAAAAATTCTAAGCAAAAGTCCCTAAAAGCATAATTATCATTATTTTAGGGATAACTAACAGTATCCGGTTTTATCCTTAAAATTGTTATCATAAATAACGGCTTATTTGCTACGCTTTTTTAATCTAAATAGTGTTAAAATGTACAAAAATATATAAGTTCATTACGTTAAGTATTTAGTATAAAACATATTTGTCCTGTAGCTCAAGTGTGAGTTTTCGCAAGCATTTACTTCACCAACGCGTTTGCGTCTATGCAATCAAAATGTATGGAGTTATTGTCAGCGCCTCTAGCGGACAGTTAAAACAACTATACTGCGAGTGTGAGTTTCAAAATATCGTTTACGTGAACTTTTTAGTCAACATAGAATGTAACCATTCGAGTGGAGGTATTTTGACGTGTGCGATGTTTGACAAGTGAAACGCATTGTTTGGTAATAGGTCGTCATAGTAACAAAACATAATAGTAGTCATAGTAACAGATGCTATGCTATTGTTTTATCTCATTTGTTCTTTAAGCTTAAAGCGAAACAGCTATAGCTCATTGATAAAAAAACATAATGCGCCTAAAATAAGTTTCACTTGACTGCCTTTGTAAGCTTAGGAATAGTGTACTTTTAAAATAAGTAGCTCGAGTGTAAGTTTCTAAAAAAAACTAAAAACTCAACTATCACGGGAATCGAGATGACTCAAACATTTTAGTACACGTATTTTATGCGAGTGTGAGTTCCTTAAACATCAACGAAAAGTTATTCGTTTGCTCACTTCGTTATTAGCATAGTTGCACTTACAACTCATCTAATTTTAAAAGTACACTATTACTAAGCTTACAGAGGCAGTCAAGTGAAACTTATTTTGGGCGCATTATGTTTTTTTATGAATGAGCTATAGGTGTTCCGCTTTAAACTTAAAGAAGAAATGAGATAAAACAATAGCATCGTGATGCTATGATATCAAACATTTGACGTTTTTGTTACGCACATTACATGAAAATAAAAAAGTTTCATACCTTATGAATATTACTTTAATTACGAAGATGCATATAGAGCACGAGTTAGCGTAGCGGTAAGAGCTCAGACTCGAAATTCGATGGTCGTGGGTATTCCCCGTATGGTAGATTTTTCAATTTCTCAATTTTTATATAATTCATTGGCCAATTATGCAAAGAAGTTAATAATTAATTTTATTAATTTATTTATATGCAAAGATAGAAAAGGTAAAAATTAGGATTTTCGAAATAAAGAGCATACGAAAAAACTTTGTACATGAAAATTCAAAACTTTATTAATTGACATTCGATTATTTACATGTGTCGGGAATCGGGATGATATAATGGGATGCTTTAAAAGAGGCTCGGAATATAGGCCGTTGTTTTCGCTGATGATTGCGCTTATCTTGAGCCTGGGCTTCCGCCAACATCTTCCAAGCAAAGTAGGTAATTACGCGCTGCTCCATTCAACATATTGCTTAATCAATTTTCACTTCATACTGTAAGCCTATTTTAATAAATGAATGAATTTAGCGACCCTACATTTGTACATTGTAGATGAGCAACCCTGTTTTGGTTACCATAGTATTTGAGAATAACACTATTGTCATTTCATTGTCAAGTTAAAAATAGCAAAATAGTATTGTATTATTGGAAATATTGAAAATATAAATATGCAAAGAGAAGGAAAAATTTATGTGTAATTTTATTGTAAATAATCCCTGAGGCTATCCATAATAAAATCAAATAAACTATTACCAAAAAATGCGTTTCACTTGTCAAACATCAAGTGAGTAACTCTACTACTATGGTTGCGTATTTTTTCAATAGTTAACTACAAAATAGTAACTTACACTCGCCTCAGATTAAATAAAAGGCAGATATAACTTTCCCAAAGAAATGCAACAAATGACGTGAAGCCGCTTTTTCTCTATGTGTGCATGACAACCATATTGACAATTAGCAGTGGCATCGTAGAGACACATACTTCTTTGTGTGTGTAAGTTGCCACATTGAAAACAAAAAGTCGCAATCTCCCACAATTTAGTAAATATTTTTTGCCATACTTTCGACTTGAAATATTATGCAAAATTAAATTGGCAAATTTATTTATCAAATTATAAATTATCAAAAAATATAGATATTAAATATGTCAAATGTTCTTTTAATATACAGTACTTAATATGTTGAATTGTTTTAATTTATGGTTTTTTCTCTTTCGGGTAGGCTTTGGAGGAGACTTTGGAGGAGAGGGGCTATTTAAATACAAACTCACTTCATGTTATTCTATAATTCTATATTGTGAATACTGTATAATTACACTTTATAATAATATTATTTATAATGACATTACAAATTATGTCTACACCGGTTCGTGTCTCAGATAGAAGTCATCTTGTCACAATAGAACACATTCTATTGTGACACTATTTAAATATATTAATATTCTAAAACACCTGACATTCATTAAAATGCAATGAATAAAGGAAGCAAAATTTGGATTGCCAATCATTATCTTGCCTACTTTGAGGAATAATAAAATCCCATTTTTCTTGTTTAATAGCATTTGTCGGCAATCTGCAAAATAAAATAATTTATTGAGTAGGCTAAACAGGAACTAAAGTAGAATACAATATTTTCTTTCAATTGTGCATTTTATCGTAGGCAAACGTGATATTTTCAATCAACCAGGTTTACCTATGTTAAAATCCTTATTTTATCCCTCTAATCCTTTTTACAATCTATCTTATGTTTGTAATAACCCAGCGACTGGTATTTATGCATTGGCTGCATTTCCTCATTTTTACATTTAAATAAATACAACTATTTACTTTTAAAATATTTTTTTGATATAAATTTATAATCGATCAGTGTTCAAATAACCCATGCATATTTCCCCTAATTTAGGGTAATCGATTTTCATATAAAGCTGGTATAAAATTGAATAATTGTCGAGGTTTTGTGTTCCGAGCGCACCTCAAAAATATTATTATAAATAAATAATAAAATAATGAACAGTTACCTGTGAAAAGATATCTAATCTTCTTTTGCTTGATTTTGGGAACAACTTTAGCAGGTTTTAAAATTGTAAGACGGCATTTTATCTGAGAAAATTATTTTATAAATTTTGACAATTGTGACATGAAAGCTATTTGACGCTTTCTTTAGTACTGAATCGGGTTTGTATTTGCTTTTTTAGTTTGTATTTACTTTGGTAGCTTTACATTTTAGTTGAATGAATATATCTGCCTTTTATTTAATCTGAGACACTCGCGCACACGTCAAAATGCCTCCACTCGTATGTTAAGTTACATTCAACGTTGACGATGTATAAGGAACACACTCGCATAAAATATGTTTACTAAAATGTTTGAGTCATCTCGATTAACGCGATAGTTGCGTTTAGCCGTTTTATGTTAGAAACTCACACTCGAGCTACTGTACACAATATCATTTAAATTAATAGAACAAATAATTATAAAAACTCACGCGATAATACAGTACCCGGACAAACTCTGTTATGTCAAGGCATTGGGTACCACGTAGAGTCCCGACGAGACAAGATACGGTACAAGCGAGTAGTAAAAATCACCTTCTGCCTAACTTTGTGGAATGTTCTCTGGTAAATGAAGAATGCATTTTTATGCATAAATCAGCGCTTTGTCACGAAGTCTGAAGGACCAATTGGTTTCACCCCTATAACCAATAAATTCACCACACATAAGGTAAGTAAAATGTATGGGAATGCACAAAAAACGCGATCGCGAAGAAACATTTCACCTAAAATAAATAAAAAACTTATTGTTTTTGTAATGTAAAAAAACATTTTCATATATTTAAAAAATACACCCGGGATTACTATTAACTATGTATTTGTTTCAAAAAATGCAGTTAAAGCGAAACATGGGTAGTGTCCCTTATAATTTCGCCAGTACTGTACATTGAATATATTATTGACACAGGTAGAACAGTGTGTTTCGTGGTCAGTATCTGGGACCGCTGAACGGATTTTAACAGGACATTCAATGAGAAATCTTGCGACTTAAATTTTTAGCTATATTTTAGAGTTCCGTAACAAAGGGTTCATTAAATATGAAATTAAAATCGGCCAAGTGTGTGAGTAAGTTTATCGACTATTACTCATTAACTACTTTGCTAACATAGCCGTGATAGTTTTCCTTGTAAATTTATCATATAACCTATTTTTGTGAATTTGTAAGTATAGAACGAGGAAAAATAATAATACTCTCGTTTTAGTGATTTGCACTAGCCGGCAACATCGCCCGATTTAACAGTTCTAGACATCTTTTGGGTTCTTGGTGGGGTTTCTTGAAGTCACGAGTCCCCGGATTTTTGAAGCCCTCAAAGAGAATATAATCCGTCACTAATGCAGGTAACTATCGCTGGAAGTTCTGGCAAGAGTGATGGAAAATGCTAGGCCCGCTTGGTCATCAATTCTAGCGGCGGCCACTTGGCTGATATAATTTTTTCTACTTTATGAAAAATTAAAACATCAACTCACGATGACCCTGTGGCCTAGTAGGTAGCGACCCTGCCTGCGAAGCTAGGAGACTCGGGTTCGATTCCCGGCCGGGGCAGATATTTATGTAACAGATAAATATTTGTACTCGGGTCAATTGTGTTATTGTGACAGGTAAAAACCTATGGGGGGTATGAGTGTGATAGCGTTTATGTTTACACAATCAATAGCAAAACTAAAGACTTCGGGTCAAAGAATACCCGAGTGATATCTTTTGCGCCACCCTATATGTCTCGGCGCTATTCTGCGGATGGACGGACGGATGGACGGACATGAAGAAATTAGGGTTCCATTTTGACTACGGAATCTTAAAAACGTACAGATGCATGGAAAGGCCATAATTGACTACAAAACTATTTTTTTTATGGAAATAGCCGGTAAACGAGCTGACGATCCACCTGATGGTAAGTGGCTATCGTCGCTCATGGACATCAGCATGACCTAGGGCATCACAGATGCGATACCAGCCAAGAAAGAGACAAGAAAGAGAAAGAAAGAACTGGTTCTCAAGCCCCCAGCCGGAACACGACGAGTCGTTTGGCGGCTGACTCATGCTCAAGGGTGGTAGCTATCCAGGCGAACCCCATGGAGAAATAATAATAGTAATAATGATATTAATTAAAAATTAGAATCAATATTACCAATATAATCCCTCGAGGGGCCCTACCACCAGCGGGCCAGATTTAGTCGCCTCTTAGGACACCCATTTAACGTGGGATTGGGATTAAAGGAATTTGAAAATAGTTTGATTTATATTAAACTTATTATACATTTGTGGCGACTATTGAATGTTAATCAAGGAAAGGAAAGAGGGTTTTTTAAGGTCATATGTGAGTTTTATTTAGGGGGAGGGGCGCCCCTAAATAAAACTCACAATTAAACATTTTTGAGAGTGGATTTTTGTTGTGGTATCCATTGCGTTAATAAATACCCCTCGTAAAAGTTTTTCTCAAATATCTTTATAAAAATAACAATAGTTACAGATGTATTAATGATTGATTAATGTAGTCAGCCATATTAGAAAGAAAGAAAGAAAGAAAGAAAGAAAAGATTTATTTCTGACACACACATTCAGGTAACTTATTTAACTTAATTATGACTATGTTACAATGTTCGCGTGTGTTGTGCCAGAGAATGGTACCTACTCAGCGTATTGCCGCAGCGTTTGCAACGGCGCTGATTTTCAGTGGGCCCTTCTGGTGACTCACAGGCGACAATGTTTTATTTTTATAATTACCTACTAATATGTACTATTATGTTACGACGTTTATTATTCTTGTGAAGATAAGAGAATTATGTAGATGGTGATAGAAGGTGATGTGGGAATTTCGCGGAACTATTGGGTAAGTTATTCTAAAAAATATTTGGTATATTTACTTATATATTGACTTACTTTACTTGTGATCTTAATAAATAAATAATAAATAATAATAATATATTTGCATTTGTTAGTTGTAGTTATATTTATATTTACATGTATGTTGATATTTATATTTATATCTATATCTATATTTATATATATATATCTATATTTATATATATATCTATATTTATATTTATATCTATATTTATATTATATTTATGTTATAGAGTTAATTTGTAAGTTAATTAAGTGTGCTTTGTACTTAGTTCTGAACGTTTTTATTGATTTCATATTTACCAGAGGCGGTGGCAAGTCGTTCCAGATCTTTGACGCAGCATATTTGAAAGTGCCCTGAAAGGCTTGAGTTTTGTGCTGGGGAATGTGTAATAATGCGCCTCGGTCTCTGGTTTTTTTATATTTGACATCTCGAGTCCACACCAACTTCGCGGCTAGATAAGGAGGTACCTGGTTTCGTATAACACCGAACAGGAGAGTAGCTAAATGCAGTATATTAGGCTTAGGCATCGATCTATAATGCTCACACAAGCATAAGGCACTCCTCTGTGATTGCCCCAAAGTGCTCTTCCCTAAGATTGCATGTGTTACGGGTGGTATGCACAAAACAAACACAAGCAGACAGACAAGTAAATGTTACTGATGGGAAAAATTAAACGCAACACTTCAACATCCAACCATTCGTGAAATAATAGTGATAGCTTTGTAAGGCACGTAAACTTTGTTTGCAAACATTTTATTTTATTTATTTACTAGCTGACCCGGCGTACTTCGTATCGCCTTAGAATGTAACAAATCAGAGATCAATAAAATCGATACCGATGCCGTTCTTAGCCGCTATAGTTTTTGTGTGCATATCTCCTCCCTCTCTCTCTCCCGCTCCTTCTCCCTCTCCCGCTCCTGCTCCCTCTCCCACTCCTGCTCCCTCTCCCTCTCCCGCTCCTGCTCCCCTCTCCTCCCCTTGTTACAACTATAACAATTCATTTTTGTTTCTAACTGTAAGCTTACATATTAATTTTCACATTTCTGAGATCAAAAATAAATAATAGTTTAATAAAACTAAAAGAGGGCGTCCATAAATTACGTGAGATTTTTAAGGGGGAGAGGGGGTCGACTCAAATCTCATCTAATCTTACGTTGGAGAGAGGGGGGTCTCGGCAAATATCACGCAATTTTATTTCTGATTGAAACAAAAAAATATATACTATTTTGCTGGAGGGGGAGGGGGAGGGGAGATAAAGGGGGAGAGTGAGCGGGAGTGGGAGGAGGAAGGGTGGGGAGGGCAAGAGGGAGGGGGAGAGGGAGCGGGATGGAGAGAGAGAGGGAGCGGGATGGAGAGAGAGAGAGGGAATTTAATGGTCTCTGATTTGTTAAACCTACCAGAACTATAAAAGTTAAAAGTAACAACAAAGTACATGAATCACTGATTATTAGGCGATACGAAGTTCGCCAAGACAGCTAGTGTTAAATATTTATTTAATGATGCCAAAGAAGTATAACTTATCACTCGCGTACTATATGTAGGTTTTTCTTCCTTTCTTTCTTTCTTTTTTTCTTTAAATATTGAATTGTCATCGATAAGTTTACGAAGTTTGAAAGAAATCTGACTGTTTAAAGCTAATTAAAGTGTAATTACACGCGTATTAACGTGTAGTTTACTGCGATACAATAAAGGTCGTACTGAAAATCAGTAGCCGTGGTTCACTGCGGCATATGCTGAGTGCGTACCTTTTTTGTTAAGCAGTGCTGCAGCAGGTTATGTGTTTGTAGCAACTTATAGTAATTTTATGAATGTTTTATTAAGATTCAATTTGTAACTTGTTGCAGTGCTTAACAGAATAAATAATTTCTTTCTTTCTTTCTTTCTTTTTTTTCTTTAAATATTGAATCGTCATCGGTCCTCAATAAGTCTACGAAGTTTGAAAGAAATCTGACCATTTAAAGCTAATTAAAGCGTGTAGTTAGGTTTTTCTTTCTTTCTTTCTTTTTTTTCTTTAAATATTGAATTGTCATTGGTCCTTGATAAGTCTACGAAGTTTGAAAGAAATCTGACCGTTTAAAGCTAATCAAAGCGTGTAATTAGGTTTTTCTTTCTTTCTTTTTTTCTTTAAATATTGAATTGTCTTCGGTCTTCGATAAACCTACGAAGTTTGAAAGAAATCTGACCGTTTAAAGCTAATTAAAGCATGTAATTAGGTTTTTCTTCATTTCTTTTTTTTCTTGAAATATTGAATTGTCATCGGTCCTCGATAAGTCTACGAAGTTTGAAAGAAATCTGACCGTTTAAAGCTAATTAAAGCGTGTAGTTAGATTTTTCTTTCTTTCTTTCTTTTTTTTCTTTAAATATTGAATTGTCATTGGTCCTTGATAAGTCTACGAAGTTTGAAAGAAATCTGACCGTTTAAAGCTAATCAAAGCGTGTAATTAGGTTTTTCTTTCTTTCTTTTTTTCTTTAAATATTGAATTGTCTTCGGTCTTCGATAAATCTACGAAGTTTGAAAGAAATCTGACCGTTTAAAGCTAATTAAAGCATGTAATTAGGTTTTTCTTCATTTCTTTTTTTTCTTGAAATATTGAATTGTCATCGGTCCTCGATAAGTCTACGAAGTTTGAAAGAAATCTGACCGTTTAAAGCTAATTAAAGCGTGTAGTTAGATTTTTCTTTCTTTCTTTCTTTTTTTCTTTAAATATTGCATTGTCATTGGTCCTCGATAAGTCTACGAAGTTTGAAAGAAATCTGACCGTTTAAAGCTAATCAAAGCGTGTAATTAGATTTTTCTTTCTTTCTTTCTTTTTTTTCTTTAAATATTGAATTTTCTTCGGTCCTCGATAAGTCTACGAAGTTTGAAAGAAATCTGACCATTTAAGCTAATTAAAGCGTGTAATCAGGGTTTTCTTTCTTTTTTTCTTTTTTTTTCTTTAAATATTGAATTGTCTTTGGTCCTCGATAAGTCTACGAAGTTTGAAAGAAATCTGACCGTTTGAAGTGGGTCAAAATCAAGTCCAAAGAGAAGTTACAAACATACAGGTGAAGCTAATATAAAGCGTGTAATGACGAAGTATTACACCTTAGGGGATGAATTTTGAAAAAACCGTGATACACTTATTTTTTGTGTTTAACTATAAGCTTATATAAGTACCTACAAATTTTCATCCTTCTTACTTCAAAACTGAAGAAGTTGCCATACTAACTTTGATCCCCTTAATTAACCATTTAGGGGATGATTTTCCAAAAAAATGTGTTAAAATTAACTTTTGTTTATAACTATGAATTTACATAAAAATGTTCATGTATAAAACTCTAAAACTGACGAAATTGGTTTGTATTTAAGTGACTTCCAATCGTTATTTTTATCCCTGGAGATGATTTTCCAATATCTTCTGAATAGAATGTCCGATTTGAGTAATTCAAAAAGTTATCAATAGGTATTGAAACAGTTTTGAATATGAAATGATTTATTTGGATAAGGATTAATACAAAGGTATGGTTATCATGGTCTGATGTTGGTTAGCTTTTTTATTGACTTTTAAAATGTAAAAAGTGGTTATAGTGACATAACTACAATAGCTGGACATATAGTATCGCGACGTTTTTTGTAGATATTGATATGTTCTCTAATATTGTAGAATATTTTTTTGTTCTATCATCAATGCACCGCAGCGTATGCGATGAAAGAAATTTTTAAGCAATTTTTTTTACACCTTGGTTCACGTTACTGAAGTTTTAGCAAGGATCCCTAATTTTTTCTAAAAATAAATATAGCCTATGTTACTCAGGAATAATGTAGCATTCTAATGGCGAAAGAATTTTTAAAATCGGTTCAGTAGTTTTTGAGTTTATTCGTTGCAAACATACAAAAATACAAAAATCCAAAGCTTTCCTCTTTATAATATTAAGTATAGATTTTGTACACACAAAAACATTTACAGGATAAATAATTTAAGAGACAGTTTCTACAAGGGCACTACTTATTCCTATTAAGAAATCTCTTCCAGTAGGCCCATAAGTGGAATAGAGATTTAATGAGGCAAACTCAGTGCGTACCACATAATTAAATACTACTTACATATAAATACATATAGCAAAATATACGTCCATACATACTTATGTATACATACATATAAACCAATACATACATACTATATTTACATACTTACATATTATACTAATAATATTAATACACATTCTAAATAGGTATAACATTGTCATCAAGTTTGAGCTAAGTAGAAGTCCTTAACGCGTTTTTTAAATGTTGAGATAGTTTTAGAGTCTCTTATTTGAGCTGGTAGTGAATTCCACAACCTCACCCCATGGACTGAGAAAGAACGGGAATAACGGCAGGAATTATGGGAAGGGAACAACAATAAAGTTTTAAGATGTGACCTGCAAGGTGCATCAGGAGGATGTGTGAAGGAAAATCGGCTGCGAAGGTACATGGGAGAAGAGGGGTCATGCAAAATCTTAAAGAGTAAGCACAATATCCGAGTGTTCCTGTGAAGTCGAATTGGGAGCCACTTGAGATCCTTGCGAAACTGAGATACTCTATCGAACTTTTTTAGTCCGAAGATAATTCATAATTTTTAAAACGAATAGACAAATTTTGCAAGCTCTCAAGTTTATTTACAAGCTCCCCTATAGCATCCAAGAAACAGACATCAGCATAGTCTAATATGGGTTTTATTACTTCAAATCTAAAATTACTTTTATAGTCAATTTCACAATATTAAAATATGTGTAATTATTGGTAAGTACGCGTACGTAGTAATCTTGCAATTCCTGAACAACTTGTTCCGACAAGTCTTGCTCTTGGGGTCATATTCAAAAATATTTGTGTTGGCGTGATCGTTGGTTAGATGTTTTGAGATCTGTAACAATAACAAAATATTTTATTATGTGAATCATGTGGTCATATTATTGTAAATGATATCTCGACCGACAAAGCTTTCGATTTAAAATCCGCATCAGATTTTGTCCAATCATTTACAAGCCTCTACAGACAGACACGCAGTCCGTGATATCATACACTGGCAAACTTAAAACGCGTAACTTAAACTTATATCAATTATATTTTTCGTTTAATAAGAGCTTACAAGTGTAACTGTTGCTATAAATGAATGTTTTTAATTTATAAAAGTAATAACGTCTGGCCTCCAAAAATGCTTGTTAAAAAGGCATAGGTTTTCAGTTTTACAGGCACAGGTAGTGAAGTGTTGGTTACTTCTTAGTATGGTAATAAAAAAACATAAACGTCTACTTATGTACGCGCGTGAGAAGTTATACTTTTTTGGCTTGAAAAAATTAAAAAAAAAAAAAATTCCAAAAAAACATTAAAAAAACAGTAATAAAAAATTAAAAAAAAACAATATAAAACAAAATATTAAAAAAATATATTCAAACACAATATTCTAACAACATTAAAAAAACAATATAATAAATATAATAATAATATTTTTTTCATAATATTTATTACATAACGTTTTTCGTCACCGTCGTTTTTGTGTCACCGTCCGTGTTACAAATCTTAAAATTTCACACTCATAATTTTTTCATTTATTTCATAACGCGCCTAAAGAAATATAACTTCAAAAATATTTAAATCTCAGGATTTGTCGGTTTGGTACCTATTATAATTTACCTGTACTGGAGTTGATCGTTGCCGGAGCCTTCATATTGTGATTGATCGGTCATGACATAAGCGCCGTTTTCATATTTGTAGCCAGATTTGTTGAATCCGGAGTCAGGGTTAGAGCCAAACCTGTAGTCCAATACGGGGCCAGGGCTGTTACCAGGGCCGTAGTTCGGTCCGTAGCCAGGTCCGTTGGAGCCTGGGCCAGGGCCGGCACCAGATCTGTAATCGAATCCGGGGCCAGGGCTGTAGCCAGGGCCGTACCCAGGGCCGTAGCCGGGGCCGTACCCAGGGCCGTAGCCGCGGCTGTAACCAGGGCCGTAGCCAGGCCCATAGCCAGGCCTGTAACCAGGCCAGTAGTTAGGTTCATACTCAGGCCCGTAGCCAGGTCCGCGTTCAGGTAAGTATACTATATGATGGTATCTGGGTCCTGGATGAACAACATCACTTACACCACCCAGTATACCACCCACGAGATCTCCAACACCGCCCAAGATGTCACCTGAAAGTTTACGATCATAAATATTCATAAAATTTTAACAATAACATGTTTATATCCATGCGATTTAAAATGCAGTAGGCACTTATTGCGCTCAATGTCCGGCTTGTGACAAAATGATCGACCGAGCGTGCGCAGTCGGTTGTTAGACGGGTAACTGGCAACCGCCAGTGACAATAAATTCTTGACTACTTCTGTGTTTAGGAGGGCACGTAAAGCCCCAGCACGTAAATTTACAGCTGATATATAAGCTATATTTAAGCTATGTCAGAGGCCTGAAAAAATTTGGCATTTGGGTTGGCCACCAATCTGCTTTATGAAATACATTCAAATCCAATATAAATATTATTGTAGGTTTACAGTACACATAAGCGCACGCAACGTTTTTTGTATTCGGAAAAATTGTCTCACTCTCTCTCACTGAAAAAATCATATATAAAAAACAATGAGAAAGGGTGAGACAATTTTTCCGAATACAAAAAACGTTACGTGCGCGCTTATGTGTGTTACATATTTAAATAATTATAATATGTACGAGTATGTCACACATAAGCACGCGCCTTGTAGTTCAGTAATATTGTTTGCACACTTACCGACATGTCTCTTCTGACGTTGTTCTGCAAGGTGTGAGGATATTGCTGACATTTCAGGTAAATCCAGACCAGTAGATGGCTGCAGTGCGGATATCAGAGGTCCATTGCCCTGGTCTACGGCCTCAGATAGAGTGCAAAACAAAACCGCAACTACTACAATCTTATATAGATTCATTTTTACAGCGAACATCTAATTGTAGTTATATTATTTATTCAAGAAAGTAAAACTAAAGGAAAACAAACAGTCGTCGTAGGTTGGTAACTTAAGATATCGTAATTAACAAGGCTCACTAATAGTTGAATAACTCGTATATAGTTAAAAATATAAATTCCTGTTTATATTCGAATTCGTACTTATTTCGTTACAAATCGACACTCAACTATTTAACAGGAGCTTATGTTACCCTACTTATACTTGCTTACATGAGAGCACTGATACGGGGCCCGAAGTATAAACATATATTCTATACTATAAAATGGAGTCGCAGTCGGTCTGAATATGGTAATAAACTGTTCTAAACTGTTACTTAAAATAAAAAATGATGAAACGAAACTAAAAATCATTTTTGAATACCTATTTAACAATACCCCACTCGATAGGTTTTAAGAAAAAAAAGACGTGTCTCTATAGCCAAACTATATGTGTTAAGCGCCATTTGTGATTAATTTTGTATCTACATAGTGTATTCTATTAAGCTATTCTAATATTACTTTGCTACGTATCGTAAAGGTCGTAGCTCATCTACACGACACCGCTCCCACCCAACCAAAGTATGAGAATTCAAATATAGACTTAAAATCGTGCTCTGTAGGTGCACTTTACAGTAACAACAAAAAAAGCAGCCCACGCGCGGGAAGCAAGCTAACCGCAACCTTGCCACTCAATAGTTGCATCTACAGAGCACGATTTAAAGTTTATATTTGAATTCTCATACTTTGGTTGGGTGGGAGCGGTGTCGTTTAGATGAGCTACGACCTTAATAGTTCTCGTAATAGAACATAGATGGTGTTTTTACTTTAATATTAGGATTAATACTTGTAAAAACACCATCTATGTTCTATTACGAGAACTATTTATAAATTTATTTATTTAATTTTATTTTGGACACATACAGTCATGTACAGTTATATAATGTTACAAAAGAAAAAAAACTATATTAAACTAAAGACATTGAGTGTCAACACTTATACATATAATACTGTTTCTTGACACAATAAGACAAGCTATTGTTAGTATTTAAGTTATTTTAGGTTTTAGTACATTTAATTTTATTACGATACGTGTGTTAGGTTATTTTCGTTAGGGAATTTCTGGGATTCGGTCTCCACGCTTGTTAAGTCGAGTGGCGAATAATTGTAAACTACTTATTGTCGTACTTGTTTTATTAATTTGAATTACTTTTACAAGTGGTAGTAATAAAATAGATTTAATATATTAAAGGTGTTGTAGCGATCGTGTTCGCCATTGTAGTACGAATGTACACAGAGTAATTAACACTTGTCTTTCGCGCCACTGCACAGTGTCCACAGAGAACATAACACTATTTTTGCCGCGCGAGCATGGTGGCGCCTGCGTCGCTCCCCGCAGTCACCCGTTGCTTAGTTTTTTAATGAATTATTAACATTCTGGGCCCCCTTGGAAGCCGTGCTTTCAAGAGCTTAAACTTGAGGATGGTCATCATTGCTCTGAAGGAGAGTTGGTTGTTCCGTTTTTATAATATCCCCCGGGGCCTCCAGATGTTAAGTCGAGTGACGAATAATTGTAAACTACTTATTGTCGTACTTGTTTTATTAATTTGAATTACTTTTACAAGTGGTAGTAATAAAATAGATTTAATATATTAAAGGTGTTGTAGCGATCGTGTTCGCCATTGTAGTACGAATGTACACAGAGTAATTAACACTTGTCTTTCGCGCCACTGCACAGTGTCCACAGACAACATAACACTATTTTTGCCGAGCGAGTATGGTGGCGCCTGCGTCGCTCCCCGCAGTCACCCGTTGCTTAGTTTTTTAATGAAGTATTAACAACGCTCAAGGACCGCGATAGAAGCTATGCAATAGCTTAAAAATTTTTTTGAAGACAATATTGCGCCAAGAATCGGCCATTTTATTTTTTTCCATTTTACCTAGTGTAACTCTCACAATTAAGACAAATCTAACGGCACCTCTCAAGCTGAAATCGATCAAGCTATTTAGACTACAGAGCGTACCAAAAAATATACATACATAAACTTGAAAAACATAACCCTCTTTCTGGTGCAATCGGGTAAAAAGAGCATTATACAAATACAAAATATATTATATGAACGTTATACTAAATGTTATTAGAGCAAATGAAGTTTATTA
Source organism: Thymelicus lineola (assembly GCA_963932265.1). Lineage (NCBI taxonomy): Eukaryota > Metazoa > Arthropoda > Insecta > Lepidoptera > Hesperiidae > Thymelicus > Thymelicus lineola. Next base: position 7,514,795 of record OZ010682.1, on the reverse strand, counting down.
ATATGAAATATATTATAACATGAGATTTCATGTTTTGTTATTTGTTTTTATAGCATATGAAAATTATATCATGTGAACGTTGTTTCAAGTCATATTATACCATCTGTTGCTAGAACATGTATTACACACCCATAAAAACTACATGTTTACAGACAACTTAAAATGAAAAGAATTTTCTTCTTGTAGCGAATCGAAGTCTACCATTACCATTACCTACATACTGGTGTAAGTACTCGTACTTTTATGGTAAAGTTGGAGTATGTATCTTATTTTGTACTCAAGACACATTGCCTTGTCTAAAATTTTAATTATTATAATAACAAAGAAAAGTTGATAAACAGACGAGAAAATAGTGAAAAAAGAAGAAAAATAAAAAATAAAACTGGCGACGCACGGTACTCTATTAAAGAAAGAATTGTCACCCTAGAGAACCGATGGCAGATTATTTAGATTACGAGACTATTATAAAGATATTGACTTACAAGTTTATTAAAATATTTCATCCACGGGAACGTACTCGGAGAAGTGTGCTAGTTAAATATACAAGGAAAACATCATTAAATTCGCTACAAATTATCTCACAGCGACATTCAACTTTATCGCATCACTTGTCTTGTTTATGTATCGTTGGAAGATTGTACATTGTTTGAGTACAATGATTCAATAATAATTGTTTATCAATTTCATTGCATTATTTTTCACTTTTTCAAGTCATTTTGTTTTAATTTTGAAGGCGATTTGACTTTTTACACGCTTTATATTAGCTTCACCTGTATGTTTGTAACTTCTCTTTGAACTTGATTTTGACCCACTTCAAACGGTCAGATTTCTTTCAAACTTCGTAGACTTATCGAGGAACGATGACAATTCAATATTTGAAGAAAAAAAAGAAAGAAAGAAAAACCTAATTACACGCTTTGATTAGCTTTAAACGGTCAGATTTCTTTCAAACTTCGTAGACTTATCGTAAAAGAAAGAAAGAAAGAAAAAAAAACCTAAATTTCATTTCAAAAAATGAAACGCTTTTATTACAATTAACCGATTCTTAATTCAAATTTATTTTCTATTTTTTTAGTTGGATTTTCTATAAAAGCGTGTTTTTTTAATTAAAAAGTTTCTATTTTAAACTTTTAGTTTTGCCAAAATTCAAATATTAAAATTGTGTTAATTCACTCAGGTGTCTTAAAGTCTACTTTAAGTCGTTAGCAGTCGTACGGTTCTAGTGGTATTTTTTTTTAACAGACTTCGAAATGGAGTGTACCCCTGCATGCTGAAAATGTCGTTTATAAAAATTTGGTAAGCGTTATTGTAAGCCTAATTCAATTGCCTAGCTAATGATTGACTAAATAGAGCAGCACTGCGCTTGCATTTTGTACATTTTAGACAAAAATATTTGGGTTCTCTTAAAATTCTTTGAAATAGATACTTTTAGAACATACTTTGAATACATAATTTGATGCAAGAAGATTTGTCGTGTACAGGCACTAGATGGCGATATGTAGATATTTTTTAACCGACTTCAAAAAAAGAGGAGGTATTCAATTCGACTGTATTTTACCTCAGAACTTTCGACTGGGTGAGCCGATTGTGATGATTTTTTAATCGAAAGCTGGAGCTTGGCACATGTTCCCACTTAAAGACGAGTAGTTTTTGAGTTATCCCTAATTTTGAATTAGGTTATTTAAGTGAAATTTCTTTAGAATCGTTGTGATTTCAAACCGGATGCAACGGAAAAAACGACAGGTAAGAGACACAAATAGAAAAATGTGTAGGATGAAGCCAAGAAAGAATGAGACAGAAATATACATACTATAAGCATGCATATAATATAACTCCTAATTTCGTCGTTGAATCTAACTTCTCCGTAGCTCAATGGTCAGGACGTAGATAGACGTATTGTGTATACGCGTCTCTCAGTATTTCTTTTTTTTAGTTTTATTTTTATACTGTTTTTAAATACTTTCAAATGCTCTTTTAAATATTTTTAAAGAATTTATCAACAAAAAATAAGAATTTCATTTTCGTTGTCAAGTTTGCTTTTTTAATATCTGTCGATCGACCGACCGATTGTTGTTTCTTAGTTAGTCGCTAGATGGCGCGCTACAGTAATTTTGTGTAAGACGGCTGCTAGATGGCACTTAATAATTTACGTGCTGTTGTCGAGGGGTTTTTTTATATCTTGTTTAGTTTCACTTCTATCGTGTGTGAATCGCACACACACCTTTTTTTTGTCTAGAATTAATGAGTTACTGAATGATGGTTTAATGGTATACTTTCTTCTCTTCTTCATTTGTTCTTCTCCATAACAAAGCACTGAAAAAGCGCGGGTCGATTGCTTCGACGCTCCAACTGATATTTCAATTTGATGACAAATATTTCATAGAAAAATACAGATTCTCTGCATCCTTTATGGCCGGCAACATATTGGTGATGCCTCTGGTGAACTTACAGATGTCTAGTCAAAGTACTGGAGGTGACGGTGACAACTTGCCTTTACGTGGTTAATATAAAAATATGCAGGGAACAAAGACATTAAATATTTTATCTCTCTATCGGGAACGCAATTTCTTGCTCTGAACACTTCCTTTCTTTCCTAACAATTATAACTTTAGAGTAAAGAGCAACCCGCTAAGACTCTAGAGCTCTCTTCGGTTTTATCTTTGACCTATCTTTAAGGTTCTCAGGTAAATAATTTAGTATCAAATCTTAAAGTAGTTAGTGTTGGAGTATAAACATTCTTAGTTCACTAGTATAAAGAAATAAAAGAATAGTTTTGATATCATCTATCATATCAGATTGTTTTTTTTTACTGTGATTCTATTAAGGTTTTGATAACATTACTATTTTAGCTTTTAGCTTTGGATGTGGTTTTCACAAGTTTGGGTTATTAATTAGTTTACAACCTTATGTTATATTTCAATCACAAATTTAATGCTAAAATGTTAATTTAAAGATCTTATCTAAAAGTTATTATCAAAGATAATCGTACTTGCGTCGATAAACGAAAGCATCGTTGAAATCTCTTAGGTGCTTGACCTAAGAGATCTCCACAATGTTCTTAAAGATATCATAAGTTTGTCAATCTTTACTTGGCCAGCGTGGTGGACTGTGGACTCCTCGTGGGACCCAGCAGATAGTTATGCCTCGCGATGATGATAAGGAAATTCTGTTAAATTGTTCGACAAATTTAACGCATTTTTCCTGGAATATTCACACCGTAGTGACTTATTGCGATATTTATGACCTGTCTATAGCAGTCGGTGCGCCGCGCCACCATCGAAAATACGAGTTTCATAATATTTAATGAGTGCGAGTATACCGTAGATTTTCATAAAATAATGGTAATAATAATTTTTCTTTGGTTAATCTGTGGTAGTGCAATGATCTAAATTATGCACATTGCACATGTTTAATAATTGATTGAATTCATTTTTTGGAATTTAGCGCTTAGTTTTACTTTTTAGTTGCGTTTGTTCAATATACATAATTATATCAATTACGAAAAGGAAGTGTAAAATACTTCAGTCTTATCCGTGGTCCGCAGTGAAGGAATATTTATCTATTTTAGTTCATTGGTGGTCCGTAATTCCCGAAACGTAGCGAGATTGGTTAGTAGTTCGGTTTAAAGAACTTTATTGTCTAAAGTAGTTCTATAATACTAACATTATAAATGTGAAAGTTTATAAGAATGTTTGGATGTTTTTTTCTTTCACGCAAAAACTGCTGATCCAGTTTTTTTGAAATTTAGCACACTGTTAGACCATGATCTAGAATAAGATATAAGATATGTATTATCCCGGAAAACGCGAGACAAGTTAAAAGGAGAGCGCTAGTAATTACTTACTATCAGTTATTAATTACTAATTAGTTATTAGTTATTAGCAGTGATAGCCTAGTGGTTAGAACGTTGGTCTCCCGAACGCGGGGGCCCGGGTTCAAATCCTGGCACGCACCTCTAATTTTCAAATATTATGTGCGTATTACAAGTTAATTATCACTTGCTTCGGTGAAGGAAAACATCGTGAGGAAACCTGCACACCTGAGAGTTCTCCATAATGTTCTCAAAGGTGTGTGAAGTCTACCAATCCGCACTTGGCCAGCGTGGTAGACTATGGCCTGTACCCCTCACAATGTGAGAGGAGACCCCGAGCCCAGCAGTGGGACAATTATGGGTTGTTGCTTTGCTTTTTTTATTAGTTATTAATTAGTAACTACTTATTATCAGCATCAAGCAAATGGATACATTGAGTTTAAATTTGTGTTTACCATACATAATACTTTACGTACAGGGTACGCTTCCCGTGCTCCCATGAGTCATTGCGTCGGGCGCCGTAATAGTGGTTCTCTCTCCCCATCGATCAAATCAGAATTTATATACGTATTACATTGTGGAAATGGATTGTTTGTTCAACGATCTTGTTCATGATCCCAACTTGTATTATAACTATCGTCTTTCATTACGATGAACTAATGGGCGATTTGTGCCGTATCTAAAACGTATTAAATTATCTAAAAAATTGCATTCTGAGGGACAAAGATTAGTGTTATGTCTCTTTGTTTGTCAGTTTCCTGTCAGAACTAATGCTGGCACTCTCCTAATCGAGCAAGATAATTACGAGTATTACTACCAGAAAAGCCGTAGGTATGTTTCTCGGATTTCGGAGCTTTAACATGATTTCGTAATTTACGTGCAATTTCTGCCTGCATTTTTCAGTGTTTATCGATGGAGAACACTGAAGTCTATAATAGTAAACACTATCGTCAAAGTGTTCCTATATGATTGCCGCCATATTGGCTTTGTACTGACTCCTGCTTACCTTCAACCACTTACGGGTCTTTCCTCTTCAGATGGCTTACATCAATCGGTTAGTGGAAGTGGTTATCAGGCAGCCCCAGTATCAGAAGGCCTTCAAAGTGGCTTAACGACTAATGTTATAGCTTACGATAACAATCGGGACCGATGGCTTTACGTGCTCCCCGAAGCACGGAAGCACTAAATATATTTTGCTACTAGCGGTCTATCATCCAACTACCGACCGCGCTTAGATAACTCAGTTTCCATATTACGTCATGAAATCATTATCAGTGAACATGGAAAAAGATTTTTACACTAAATTACACTAACCTACACCAACAATGTATGTAAGGATTATAGTAATGCAAAATAACTGAAATTCGTGCTTTGTTAAGAGTTTGCGTCATATCTGTCATTTGATGTTGTAACTAAGAGATTTGTAGAGGGTTCTACGTTAAATCCAAAAGTGAAAGTGAAAATTACTCCTGATACAAATTAATGGAATCAATTCGAATTTAATCGATATCAAAGCACTCTCGTTTAGAGCCATCTCATAAAATTGAAATCGTAAGGGGTTAAGGCACCTAAAATAGTTTTTAATTCATGCCATATCGAGTAATGACACAGCATGTTTCATGAGACAAAAATTCGAGTAACGTACAATTAACGCAGCACTGAGGATTCCATAGTGATTACGCGTCCATTTAATTCTGGAGGTACTAGTCACGTAATCGAGCCTCTAGGGCAATAGATATTAATCAGATGAACGCTGGAATGTGATCAATTAGTGGCTTTCAACAGTTTCAACTGAAGCGACATTCTATCGCCTGCGTAGTTTATGAAAGTATTTAGTAACCTTTATTACTCAATTGTATCAAATTATGGGGCTATAAGAGTTTTTACTATAAAATAAGAGTTTTATATCAGGACTAAATTATTTCTCTAATCCCATTAAAGTATTATATTACTAGCGTATAAAATTGGCGCCACGTGGCTTCAATCTTCAATGGATTTGTTCGATTTTGAAAGGAGAACCGGTGCTCAATTTGAAAATCAAACCTCCCGGGCGGGACACACATTTTGTTCGAGATGTCTGTTCTATGACATTATACTTCAATGTCTTATCCTGATTTCTTTCTTCCTTTAAAAACAACCTATAAAATTCACAGCGCAGTCAACAGTCAGTCAACGATATACCTAACTTTATTAAATTTTGAGGATTTTTAATGATATTGATATTACAGACGGCCACTTCAGTTTGTTGGTTGGTATTTATAAATTTTATTGAATTATCCGCTGAAACATTAATTTTAGTAATAATTAATCATAGGCAACATCGCGTTAGCTCATCACAATATCATATGCATCAACTCCGGGGAATCGGATTTTAATAAACTTTTAATAAAATTGGTTTCGCAGCTACCTGTAATACATATGGCTTTGCTATATTTTTAACACTAAACATTATTATTAACACTAAACATAGCTAAGAATACTCTCGATTATGTCACCTGTCACACAAAAAAACTAGATCGAAATCGGTTCATACGTTTAGGAGCTACGTTGCCACAGACAGTCATACATACACAGACTCGTCAAACTTCTATCACGTTTTCTTCAGAGGTTAAAAAGAAATTAAGTTCAGAAGGAATGATTTTAACATATCAACTTTGTATTTTTAGAGATATTTTATGCGATATGACATTTTACAGTTAGGTACAGAAAATTAGTGTAGTTTAGCTTTTAATAGTCAGAGATTGAACAAGTTTGTCAGCTAAGTTACAAATAAAAAATAACTTCAAAGTGAGTATAAAAAGTGAAGAAGTAGTTAGAATAGAATAGAATACTCTTTATTGTACACACCAAATATGCAGGGGGGGGGTAGTTATTAAAATTGCAAGTGCATTAGGTAAGTACCTAGTTAATGAAATGTTTCAAGCGAGTGTCAATTTTAAATTTTAATTTTAATTAAAAAAGGAAAGTTTTTGTATGTATCAATGAATAGTGCTAATGACTAATCGCTAAGTGCATTGCACTTATTTCCTGCTAAAAAAATTACAAAAACATTACGACAACATCTACAAGCAGCACCAATATCACTAAAACAAATAGTACGGTCGCTTCATCAGTGACAAACTCAAGTGTAGTTATGGGATTTACATACAAACACGTGGAACAATGTTTTATTAGCGTAGTGTATCACACAGAATATGTGTATTTCCCAAGGGACTTGTGAAATGTATTTGTGATGCGAACTTGTTCCGTCTACCGTTCTGTTTTGGAATATTGTTGGAATACTTTTGAAATAACTTTTTTTTTTGAAAAGTTATATTATGCAAAGTTATATTATGCGTTATCTATAGCACAGAATACATTACAGAACCAGTAGGTACAGAAAAATCACTCCGCAAAATCATTTAAATAAATAGCGACTCTTGCTCCGACACAATTTCAATACAGTGTAATTCAGGTCGCACAGCGCTAATCGTCAACAGATGTTGACATCTAGACGTTGCCTCTTTTTCTAATTATAACTCCTATTCTCTCTGACAACGTCAGGGTTGTCTTTTGTTTTGTGATGACATGTTTAATCGATTACGAATGTATGACACGGCCAGTGCGGCGCGGCGGAGCGTTGCAGCCCTTCTGAAAATGGCCCGATACGTCGAACGCGGCACGTACTCGTATACCAAAAGTGCGGAGTTGGCCAGGCCTGTCTATAGTATAATCAATAATATTATTTTTACCCACGACTCCGCTACGGACGGAACGGAACGGTGGCGTTATATGCTTCTGGGGTTAGAGGTCGTATGTTTGTATGTTTGTCTGTTACTGTTTTTTATGAAAACTACTGGGCCGATTTCATTGCGGTTTTTTGCATTCAAAAGATATCATTATAGAGCAGGTTGATAGGTAGGTATGCTTTATGGTAGTAGACTACCAGGGGGTGGTGCAGTAGCCTGATAATTGTTAACTACGGTAGGGATTTTATCCTTTTTCTTTTTTATTGGAACGAAGTTCCTTATCGCGCGTTGTGAAAGGGGGCTAGACGGAAAAAATTCTTACGAAAAGTTGTCACGACACTTTTTGAAGTGATTCAGTAATATGAAACTATTGCTGAATCACACTGCTGAGCGCGTAAAACAATACTTAAATCGAAAGGAACTTCGTTCCATCCGGGTGTCCCTTGACACCTCTCAAGTTTTTTACATCCGGCATGGGTTTTTTCAAAATTTTTAATTTTGTGATTATTTATGAGAGCTGATATTATTCTGTCTGTCTGTGTCAAGAAAAAAAACTACCTTGATTATAACATTCGTAATTCGTATCCACCATTTTAATATTTATTCCTAATTTTCAATTGCTATTTTCACCTACAACTAACCATTGCTATTTGTTCACTTTCCGTCTTTTATTTAACCGTGGTCTGGGGTCAGGCTACAGAATAAGTAAATAAAAAAAATCTAAGGAATTTCAAAGATTCCTCTTCATGCTCCTCAAGAACCCTTATTTGGTATTTTTATTATATTTCTGATATCCGTATAAAGTATGCTGTGTTATCAATAAAGAAATTTAAATATGAGACATTTGAAGAGCTTTGTTGAAATAGGTATATTAAAAATGTATGGGGCCTGGCTCGAGATGAATGATTTATTTGTGGAGTGAGGCTGGTTGTGCTATTGATCCGGCTTATTTTTGGAAGGCTGCATTAAGTCTGACTTTATATGATAAAGCGAGATAGCCATACTCAAACAAAACATAGATTTACGAGAAGAATTATTAGACGTATTCGACTTTGATATTTATAGATAGCAAAATTTAGAAGATTCTTTCTGTTTTACGATAAGTCTGTGAAAGAGGAAGGGATGAATTAAATGTATTTTACGTGGACCAAAAACAGTGTTCTGCGTCCGCTTAGCCAGGTGATGACTGTGAATCGGAAACCTTGACAAAAGGAACGCACTGAGAAATTGCGTTCTTCGCATAGTTTTATTAGTTACTCAAGTATTGTTTCTGAATACGTTTTGGAAAGTTGATACGTTTTTCATCACTCTGGTTAGCAACGATCAACTACCAACGTTATAAACTCTTTGGGATATTAACGGCTCCATCCATCTTTGACTCCAAGTTAACCTCTCCTTGTTATGAATTTTGATATGTAACGGACATAATTGTCGCCAGATGTTTACAGTTAGAGGTCGCTAAGCTGAGAACCGTCATGTGAAACTTGGTTCATTTTAAAATTAGTGGCATCTACATATTTATCTTTGTGCATGTTGTATGTACATGTTAATATAGTTGGTGAAGTGTCCACATAATTATAGAGAAAGGCTCTGTCTCCCAATAGAATCATTATTAGATATAGCTAATCACAATGTGAAATTTAAGGCACAGCCTAATTCTAAATAAAAGGTAAGCATTAATTTATCACGCGGTTTCATGTCAGATTACGACCAAAACGTTCCGAGACTTCATTAAAATGTATTATGTATTGTATTCGAATAGGGGTGTATTACTTTCGTTTAGATTAAGCGAGTAATTAGCGGCGTAACAATGTTCGTTGAATTAAGAGAGGAATAATTGCGAATCATTCATAATAATAGCATCTTTGGTTGGATGGTGTTAAGATTTACGATTTTATTCAATCCAGCGTCCCGGTAAATTACGGGGAGCCGAGATCCATTAAGTGCTTAAGTGCCTCCCGAGCACGAAATTGAGGATGATAATGGAAATGGGAACCCCACTATGTTAATATAGGCCTGTACAACGAGAAGACTAATTCGCGCCTACGACAAGTACGTACAGCTTAATAGCGGTTAAACCGTAATGTGTAACTCAAATAAGACGCGGGTCGACGTCACAAATAAAGTGTTTGTTTTGAAACTGGTACACGTTAACCATAAAATTTCTTGGTTTTCGTAAACCACACGTCCCGGCAACGCCGAGAGGTATGCACATATAATATATGTGCGGCTCAATTTCTCGCTGCGAGTTTCATAACGCTTCGTCTAAGGCTAAACTCGTAGCATACTCATGCCACTGCAAATATTATACACCTTCACATCCTGTTCTCTATGTCCCAGTACTTTTTGTATTCTATATGATATGTCCTGTCAAGTCCACGTCAAAAATATGCCATTCTCCCCTCGTTCACTGTTCTAAACACCCTGCAATTATATAGACGAACAGACCACATGTGGTCTGTGAACTGGTAGTACTTTCGGTCTACAGACCATAATATGTGGTCCTGCGAACCTGTTCGCTAGATGGATGGTGATAATTGTTTTTGATCATAGCTTTAACATAAACCACATGTTTCAATGGTGACATAAATTAAGTTTTAAAGGAAGTGGTCCACCGTAGAACTGATTTGGAATCTTCCGCAAGTCATTTATTTTTTAGTTGCTAGATATATATGTAGAAGAGATTAATATTATCTTTTTATAAATCGTATACAGTTACAATTATATCTGTATTTATGTTTGACTGTGCACTTATTTTTTTACTACGCTTACCATTACTTTATGGTATAGTTTATCGTTATTAAGAGAATATCTAATATTAGTTATTTTAAATGCCCTGCCTGATTTTGAATACTGACCCTCAAACTTCTAGGCCAGTAGTCAATCATAGCATGCATGAGGTTGGTGTCTATATCAGCCACTGCTTTAATCAAGTATACCTCCAAATCCTGGTGAGGGTTAGCGCAAGGTTTCTGCCCCAATTGTTGCCATACTTTGTATCCAACGGATTTTAGATAATTTTTTGAAGAATAGGATCCACAACCTTTTCAAGGGCAGTATTTTGATACTTAAAAACACTGGAGTTAACTTTTTTCCCATACAAATATCACAGATGAGCCCGAATATGAGACTCCAAGTCAAACCATGATTGATTTAGGATAATATGTATGCTGGATTATCGAAATACACTTGCTTATTTCTTTACTGACATGACATAACATTTTATCACTTTGTTGTTTGTAACTTTCTTCAATGTCAAAAAATTTTTCGTTGTAAACAGGATTTGGCGGTATTTTTTTCTCGCTTATTAACAAAGCCGGTCATCTTTTGATTTTTTAGAGGTTCATTGCGGGAATGCCCCATTTGTCGTCGATAAGCTCAGGATCCAAGGTGTTAGTTAAACATTTATTTGATGGTATTTTTGCATATCTCTACCTGAAGAGCTAAAATGATTTGCTTACGGACGGGATTTCGTTGAATTTGCGCCCGTACTGCTTGCATGATCGCTGGCGTACTAATCACACAAGGTCGGCCGCTTCTTTTACGGTTTTCGAAGCTCGAAACTTCAGGGATCCATTTGATAGTATGATAAAAAAACACATGAGTTATTTTTAAAATTTGCAGCAGTTTAAATATCTCAACAGGTGCATAGCTGTATCGGTGCAACTTAATAACCCGTCTGTGTCTTATTTTAACGTTCACTCCTTTTTATTAAATAGCACAATATCAATTATTTTTTTATTTTAAGATAGTGCAAATGTTCCCCATTCATAATCAATCAAAACATTTCTCGCTAGTATTTGATATTATAATTAAACAAGGTTGTAACAGTGTTTATGGCAAGACTATATGTATATTATATATTAGTCTCAGTTACATTTAACCTTTGATCTGCCAGAGCATGATCGTACTTATGAGTACGTACATTACGTTTATAGTAATGAGTTACTTTTTAATTACTTACGAGAACATCTAGTTCGCGTTATTACGCTCTAGGATGCAGTTGACACATTTTGCAGAGATGTAGCAACATTTCATTAAAAAACGTTAGTTACAAAAACTTTCATATTTTATATCGTTTGGGTTTGAATCCTGAACGTCCGTAGCCAAAACGGAACCCTAAACATAATATATCACGCCGAAAAGGTGGTAAAATTTTTGCTACCTCACCAGCTTTTAATTGGGAGATATTATGTTTGTTGTCTACCCAATAGTACATACACTTCGATATATACTTACTATAATTTACAAATTTACGTCATTAACTATTGGGTATACCCAAGTCTCCATGATTTTATTAGATATCTAGGTATAAATGTACTAGGCACCTATAAACATGATAATACTCGTAATCACATTCATAATCATTTATTTTGCACGAACATAGTGTCGTACAGGTAGTTTACATTTTACAAGTTACTTGTGGTCTACCTCCATAGTGCGTTTCATGATTAATGAAATCAATAAATCTACAATAAGTCATTATTCGGATTCAGCTAAAAGTTTCCGTACAGCGATGCACGCAAGTTACACTGCGAACTCTCCCCCTTACATAGGGTTTAATGTTATTTGCATTTTAGATTTCAGTATAACGAAGCTAACGTCGGATTTCAGCTTCAAAACATTAAATTGTAAATTTGAACAGTTATGTAAATATTTGTTACTGATTAATAATTAATTTTTAATCGATGTAACTTGTAAATGTTTATGAAATTGTTAAGTTTGATGATACTTTCGTGAAATGATTGATGTAACATTGATTTTTCAATGTGTAAAATTGTTTTACTAGGTTAATTAAATGAATAATGTCTTTTTTAGTTTATACTACTTACGAGTATCTACTTGTACCTGTAAGAATGATTGTCTTGAAATCGTCAAATTATTTCCTTAATTAAGTTACTTCGAACTTTTCATTTCATATTTTATGTCTTTAAGGTAATTCGTTTATTTCAATGTATTGTAAAACATAACATTATGTAATTAGCTATCTATGTATTAAGTAATTCATTTCGGTTATTGAATTGAAGTAGAATAAACTCACCCCCAAAGGCATTGTATGAACATAATAATAGATATGCTGACATTGTTAATATATTACGCCCTAAGCCAGTCCTAGGCCGCAATGTCAGTAAAGGTGGGGTTCATTAAAATGTATTAATTTCCCCTGTCTCGGCTCCCGAGAGGACTGAGTTTTAACATAGACTTCCTTGTTATTGTAACGTAGAGACCTATAAACAACTAATTTTTTTGTAATCTTAAATCTTACTAGGCTTGATATATCTATTATTTTTGATAATGAATACAGGGAGCTAATATTTAAATACAACTTTGAGAAATAATATATTATTATATGTAATGGCCATTAACTGACATTATTTTTGAAAATGAATAGAGTCCATAATTCCATATACTTAAAGACCTTTGAGATATCACATATTACATATTATAGACCGTATATTATATTTTTACTAGTAAATACCCTCGTTTCGCTTTCGAACTTTCACAAAGAAATGTATCGAATGACGTGAAGTCGCTTTTTCACTATGTGTGTGATAGATTAGTATAATTAAATACGATAAATATTACTTATAAAATTAAGATGTTTACGAGAATAAGATGACTGATGTCTTATGTGTTGCAATTAAAATAAAAAAAAAATCTAGAAATCGCCGCTTTAATTTCTGAGCTTAGATATATAAGAATTTTCAGCAGATACACCCCAGAACCAAAGTATTTTGAGATTGAATTCTTATAACCATTGAGTCATAGAGTAGGTGAGACTTACGGCTGCCTGTAATTTTTACCATTATTTTATTCTGACTTTTTCTTTGATTGACAACCGGAAATGGAAATTTGACATCATTACATTTGTCATACCAACATTTATAACGAAATTCTGTCTGTAATATTGGCCAGAAGTCTCCTTATATCTTGCTTGATACAAGCTATGTATCGAAGTGAGTGCCCGAATGAAAATTGACATTGTTGACATCATTGTTATTATAGTCAATTCATCACTTATTAATAAAATTATTTTACGCTGGGTAATACGGGTATAGGTATTAATTTTAAAATACGTAAAAAAATAATTGAATTGCTTCGGTATAACTGACGTTTTAAGACGCTAACAAAAATAAAAAATAATTTTTGGGCATTGTTCTTTAGTAATATTTTAATTATTGATTTTAAATCTTACTCTACACATTTCAAATCTAATATGTGCATGACAATTGACAACCATATTGACAACTAGCAGTGGAATCAGGGACACGGTCTTTCTGTGTACGTACGGTTGCCAGACATTGAAAACAAAAAGTCGCAAAGCAATCTCTCGCAATTTTGTAAATATTTTTTTCCATATTTCCAACTTGAAATCAATTGAAATATCTTATTATGCACAATTAAATACATTAATAAATACCCCTAGTACCCAATAGTTTGTCTCAAATATGTTCCATGTACAGGCGTAGATCAGTTACAATTATAATTATACTCGTATGTATTGATGATGATAATCATATTGATTAATAAAAACATCAGACAAACGAACAAAACGTAAGTAAATAACTTTAACCAAGTTTTATAAAAAATTGCACCCGAAACACGAAAAAATGTTTATTTCCAGTCAGCGCAACGTTAATGCTGTGTCAAGAATTTTTTAATATGCAATAACTCATTTCAGCGAAGAATAAACTGTTGAGTGAAACGATTTCAGTTTTATTTTCCTTAGTTACACTTTTTGTCGCCGACGCGGTTTAACTGGCCATTGTTTATGAAAAACTTCTCCCGCACGAACCGGGTTCATTTGCAGGAGTTTACAGAAACGTAATGTTTTCGTTGTTATCGATATGGGAACGTGCAATTAAAATATGCAAAACTTTATTGCGCTCGCTACGTTTTTGTCGTGTCCAAAATACTCCTGGATTTTAATTAAAACAACTTACAACGATTTATAGGTATTTCGTAAGGGTTACTTTACCTACAGTAGGGGATGGGTATCATAATTATAATTAACGAGGCCTAGTGTCTAGGTATTTTACTACGCTGTTTACAAGCAGGTTGATGAAAGGGTTAGTAGCTATATCGAGTAGTATCTAGTGACCAGCCCCAAATTCTAATGGCTTCCGGAGGTCTTTGACGCACCTAAAGACTACTATACTACTATGGGTAATATGGGTAAATTTATTCATTGTATCTGTGCTCTGGGGGTCATATTAAGCCGTTGTTACTGGATAGCATCTTAATGTACAAACATCCTGAAAATAGTACATACTACAGTGGAGTTCCGATAGTTTTATGCCTCGGAATTCAATGACTTTACTACGAATGAATGGATGTACTACGTATACATCTTAACGAAAATCATGAACAATTCCCAACAGTTTTCCATACGGCACGGCACGTTAAAAAATGTCGTCTTTTATTGATTCGACAATTCGTAAAACAGTTCGTTACAAATCGTACTCGCAATTTTTAAATAACTTGATTGAATTGTCAATTAAGCAAGTCATTCTGTTATTTATGAGTATGTACAATAATCCTTTTATTATTTTGTTTTAAATCACTACCAAAATTATTAAGAAAGTTTAATTTGGTATAACAGATCCCTGGCGATATTATTCATAACGGACTGTGATAACGCATGAACGTTAAATGGCAGTGATAATGACCTCATACGTGAATGAAGATAGTAATTGGTAAAAGCATGTACTTGATGCTGCTATTGTGTTTGCCCTTATCGGGAACTAAACACTAATTGATCAAAGATCAAGCATGTAGGTCAATTAGTTGCCCAGAATTGCTGCTTTATTGTTTCGAGAGACATACTCTATAATACTGTTGCTACCCAAATATGTTTAACGATGGAGTCTTTAGTTTTAGAAATTATAGTGACAAACCGATTCTGATGTGAATGATTCCAAACATTAATTATTTTAGGCACAAAGAAGTTTCCTGATTATATACGTAAAATCGATAATATCAAAATATTTTCATGATAAATAGAAATGAGTTATGAAATCTTCTTCTCTTTTTCGAACTCTATTCTTATAACGATCTTACTTATCTTGATTCTTCTCTTCTTTAGTACGTACTTTTAACCATCTGAATGTAACAGTCAATAATAATTCTTACATGAAAAATATTATTATTAAAATTATCACATGTGAACATTTTATTCATGTGTAAAAATGAAGATTCTCCACAAATTACAGCATCTCATAACGATGAGTATGAAATGTTTCGCGAAGTAATTAAAAACTCTCAATAGCAGAACGCATTCCATATTCACATCGCTCGCTCGTACTGTAATTATTTCGATGTCGCCAGAACTTTTCAATTCTATTTAGCAATTAATTTATTTGCAACGACTACGGTTCTGAGTTGCTGTGGTTTCACAATTCACAGACCTTGGCTCTATAATGTTTCCGACTTAGAAGCATTCATAGTCATATTATATTAACTGATTTTTAAATGATTTACCTCAATATTTTTGATACTTGAGTATGAATGTTATTCGTGGAAATCAATCATAAAACCTCTGATTGATTCTGGTTATGTTTTTTTTATGGAAATGTATTATGTTTTTTATGGCTATTGCCGGCAAACGAGCTGACGATTCACCTGATGGTAAGTGGCTATCGTCGCCCATGAACCAAAACCAAAGGCATCACTGATGCGTTGCCGGCCCAGAAAGAGAGAAGATACACACACTGAGGCAGATTATATAGAAGACCGAGGAGTATAATCTATCGTTATGTATCGCCTATGTGGACTATGAGAAAGCCTTTGATTCTATCGAGACCTGGGCGGTACTAAGTTCTCTTCAGCGGTGCCTGATCAACTACCGCGGAATATCGAGGTATTGAAGAGTTAGTACTTATCAGCCACCATGTCCGTCAGAGTACACAATAAAGCCACGAATCTCATCCAACTGCAGAGAAGTGGCAGGCAAAGGGACGTTATATCCCCAAAACTGTTCACCGCTGCGTTGGAAGATGTGTTCAAGGTGATGGAGTGGAAACGACGAGGCATCACACACCTGCGATATGCCGATGATATAGTCATCCTGGCGGGATCCATGTAAGAACTTGGTACAATGTTTGGGGACTTGAATAGCACCTCACAATGGGTGGGTCTTAAGATGAACACGGACAAGATGCAAATCATGTCGAATGTCCATGTCACACCGGTACCGGTTGTTGTTGACGGCGATGCATTTACCTGGGACAAATGATCCATATGGGTAAGTCCAAATCGTGTCATTCAAAACACTACCTCAGTGCCTGAAGTCGAAGGCGTTCCAGCAGTGTGTGTTGCCAGTGATGACATACAGCTCCGAGACGTGATGCTTTACTCTCGGCTCAATCCACAAGCTCAAAGTAAAGTTGATGGATGGATGGATATTTGAGAATTCCGTTGAGCATAAAATATACTCGTAAGTAATTAAAACGGACTCGTTAGTAGGTAAACGTAATGTAATTTGCCAGCGTGCTCTCTGACGTCATATCAGTAGATAACCTGTTTTAAAATATTAGTAGGTTACGCAAGGTAAATTTTATACAAAGTTCACGTTAATGAGAGCTCGTGCTCAAATAATGTTTTTATCTTCAATACAGGACAAACAGCAGTGTGGCACAAATTATATCAAATGTAGCAATAAATGAAACTTTCCAATGGTTTTCGCGCCCGTTACTGCGTAGTGGTCCATAACGACCATATAAGGCCAATTGCTTTCTTAAACTTATCCCATTTGTACCTCGGCGAGGAGGAATTGGAACTTCTTTATTGTGCCAAAGTTGCGAGTGAGAACGGCTATTTCCATTTCTATTGAGCTGGTAAGCCTGAACCTATAAATTACTGCAGAACGCGAACACTGTCATAGACGAATCGTTATAAAACTTGGAGTAATAAATTGCACCTCAGGCTCTGTAACAATTCCAAAGATTATTTTCCTGAGGGGTTTGTTGCTCAAACAATTATGACATTTTATATTACAAGGCAACTAAATATCACTTTGATTTACTTGTAGATTTAAAAACTTAATCTCTGTTGAATTCTCTCTAAGTTCTCTCGCTCGTTCTATGTATTGCTTGAAAGTAAGAATTAAAAATATACATGGAATTTGAGTTTTAACAACTCCATGGTATTTTTGTTAAGTAAATATTTTGCATTGGTATTATATAAGTTACATAAAATTTGAACCCAAGTTCTCCGAATTGAAGAGAGTCGTTCAAACCCGCCGCTGTCACGTTAATAAAAATTGCGGCCCTTCCGGAGTAGACAGACGCCTATTGTAACATAGTTACGTTCCCATTTCCATTATCAACCTCAATTTCGTGCTCGGGAGGTAGTACTTAAGCACTTAGTGGATCTCGTCTCGAAATAATTTACCGGAATTAATAAAATCGTAAATTGTGATACCAACCGACTTAACATGAATATTATTATAAATGTTCCTCTTAATTCTGTCGCTTAATTCCAGGAACATTAAATTAAAAAGCTTTTTACATAGTTGACACAACCAAATTAATCAGGGCATTGTATCTTAAGTTCGCTCGTTTGTTCTTAAGTGAATTGTGTCTTGTTTTCGTAGCCGCTAGCAGTCAGTGCTAAAAGGTACCCATATCATTGCAGATCAGCGAGTATTTGTGATCGAAAAAGCTCCATTTATTTACTTTGCTCTCTTATTTACACAGTCGTTTGCCACATAAATGCCATTGTAAAAACTTTTAAAATTGAGTCCTGAGTAAAAATACTCATATATAGTATAATATGATATAGTATAGAAACTGATTTTAATTATTATTTAAAACTCACTCTCCCGCAGCTTGGCCCGCGTTATACAGGAGAATAAGCATCCTATATGATATTTCAGACCATTTACTACCTGTGTTCTAAATAAGATACTTATGCAAACTTTTACCATATAAACCTGTCCCGTTGGGGTGCAAATTTTCAAAAATCCATTATTTATTAATATTCCCTCATAAACTTAAAAATAAAGAATCTCTGTACTTAAATAAAGAAAGCTGTGTGTTATCTGTCAGTTATCAGTTTTATTCAGCAAAAGATGGTGATGATGACGACGATGTTAATAGAATACGATTCATAAAAAAATATTATGATGATGTAATACTAATGTAAATTTATCATGAGACATTATCAATATGGGTGTCATTCTGACCCCACGTGAGTAATAGTTTTTATTTGTGGACCAAATGCGAACCAATAAAGTAGATAACCGAGTGTAATGACTTCGTCATTCAAGTTGCTGAGGTTATCATTTCTGACATTATTAATTATTATAATTTATGACTATGTAAGAATATACGATATAGGGCATTTATATAATTTTTAGGTTTCCGTACGAAAAAAACAAAAAACGGAACCCTTACAGGATCACTCGTGTGTCTGGATGATCGCATTTCACAGTCAATTTGCTCCGAAACTACTAGACCAAATTAGTTGAAATTTGGTAGTCATATCCTTTTTTTTGAAAAAAATAACAAAATCAAAATTAAACAAAAACTGTTGTAAACAGCATCGAATGGTATGTCAAATGAAAGGCCTTGTTGTCAGGATCTCAAATATATTTTTTTTATAATTCTACAGTGGAGAGTTTTAAGATTATTTAAAAAAGAACGAAAATTATAGCCAAAAATTGACCATAAGGGGGGACCCCTAAGGCGTCGTCCTAATTGGCAGCGATCGTACGAGCAAACGATGCGTTCATCATCGTGCGATGAAAATGATTATGAGGCGTCGTCCTAATTGGCAGCGATCGTACGAGCAAACGATGCGTTCATCGTCGTGCGATGAAAATGATTATGAGTATTTATTATGCTCGTGCGATGACTAATATGACACACATATTTAGTGTGTGTGTTTAATTTCGTCGTGCGACTAAATCGCATCGTTTGCTCGTAGGATCGCTGCCAATTAGGACGACGCCTGATGCTCGTGCGATGACTTGCGAGCTTTAATTAGGACACACTTATTTAGTGTGTGTGTTTAGTTTCGTCGTGCGACTAAATCGCATCGTTTGCTCGTACGATCGCTGCCAATTAGGACGACGCCTTATTTCCGAAACTACTAACGCTAGAATTTGCAAAAAAATAAATATTACAGGAAAACCTATAAGAGTCTAGGTTCTCAAAGAAAAATGGTAAAAATATGAAATAGGAAATCGGTAAATTTACATTTTCAGTTGGTTAATATATTTTCCGATACATTATGTACCTATGTTTAATTTGTCGATTAAAAAACTCATTACAATACGTTTTAAAGGCCAAATTAGAATAAAAAAAACAAGTTGAATCTTATATATTCGTACTTGTCTAAAGTCAAAGTCACGACCCATAATTGTCCCACTGCTGGGCTCGGGTCTTCTCTCACAATGTAAGGGTTACCATAGTCTACTACGTTGGCCAAGTGCGGATTGGTAGACTTCACACACCTTTGAAAAATTATGAGGTCGAAGGTGTTCTACTTGTAGCAGTGTGTGTTTACAGTGACGACATACGGCTCCGATACGTGTTGCTTTATTATTGGCCTTATCCACAAGCTCAAAATCACTCAGCGAGCTATGAAGAGAGCTATGTTCGATATTTCTCCACGTAATCGCGTCAAGAATGATGAAATCCGTAGACGAACAAGGATAAACGACATAGCTCAGTGAATAAGCCGGCTGAAGTGGCAATGGGCTGGACACCTAGTTCGAAAAACCGATAACTGTTGGGGAAGAAAGTTCATCGAATGGCGCCCACACTATACATACTTTTCTGGCATTATATTATATATAAGTACTTTTTTTAGTTACCACAAACAAATTTTGATTTAAAATTACACATAGAAAGTAGATAAAGTACGGAACCGTCTACATGCAAGTTTAATTAGCACTTAACCGGTTTATTTTATGAATGTATCTACGTTAGTTTTGTTTTTATTAAGTTTAGTAGAGAACTGGTAGAGAACGCGTAAAGTGTTATGCCCGCCATTTGTGTCGTGTTGTTTTTATTGTGGTCAATGAAGATTAAATAAATAATTTATTTTTATAACACGCTTTTATGATAAATTATATTGATTATTGACACAGACGAAGAAGTTGCATTCTTATAAAATAGCTTATTTCCGATTGGAATTAAATTATGATTTATTTATTAGTTCTTTTTTACAATTAATAAAAGCTTGTTTTAGTTTTTTTTCGTTTAAAAATCCCACTGGCCATTTTAGAGATTAGCATTGTTAGCACCGTCAGCACGTTCAAACAAAAAAACAAATTGTTCAGCTTTATTATAATGAGATATCTAATTCAAAGAAACATTAAATTGCACTGCGGTCAAACTGGAGTATTCGATTTATTTAGTCACCGTACGTTTATTTCTAGGCACGTTTATATTTCCACGGTTTTGGGTAAACATTCTCGGCAACACTTCAGTGTAAATATACTCACAGTGAGGGCCGTGACATAAATATAATAAAGCGCCGTCAGGGGTTTTAATTTTAAAAGTTATCGTACCGTACTTTTAACTTCAAAGCGATAATGTTAGTGCGACGCGAACATTTATTTTATAGATAGCTACTTGTTTGTAGCGTTTTAGTTTACAGTTTTAAGTGTACATTTTGTATGGTAGGTCTCACTTTAGCCACATTGATGTGAATCCATGATTTTTGTCCACTATTTTACATTAAATGCCTTGCGATGTCTTAAGCCTATACTGGCTTTGAGTAGTTATGCTGGTGTGCATCTGCACTGAGGGCCCACTTTTTCTTTTTTGGCGTAGCGAATTGAAATTTATAGAGGATTTAGTTAAAATTAGTTAAAACTTAAAGCAAACACTCATAAATTTCTTAAACGTAAATTAAAGATGTTATGGGCAAATGTTTTGGGCCCTCAGTTCAGATGCCTATAGAAAAAGGCATGGTATAAATCTCAGAAAGTACTACCTATGTTTTAATAATTTTTATTCTAGAATTTAGTTAAGAATTTCTTAAAATGATTTATGTCATTCTCAACTGGCTAGAGAGTAACATTACAGATTTATCGCAGTTTTACTTGGGCCCTCCTCAATCCAGACGTTTATGAACTGAGGGCCCAGGCGAATCATAGGTTTAAAAGAAGAAATACACAAATCTGCCTTGAATACCCCCTAGATAACATCCCTATGAATTAGTTAAAAAAGAAAATAGTGAAAAAAAGTAACGGCTGAAAGGTAAAACGGATTCGAGTTTTAGGATAACGTCTGATCTGAGGGCCCAATATTTTCGGCTTTATCAACTATGTGCAACCTCTTAGTTTGAAATAAATTAGCTGAAAAGTTTTTACTAATTTTTAACTAAAATCTTACATACGGTTTTTTGTTCAGAATGCCATAATTTATGAGAAAATTAACCTTACATTTTTAATAGGAAAAAATTTTGTAGGGTAACCATGATTCCAGATTTTTTTTACTTAAAAATAAGTTACTACTTGACCACAATCCCACCTGATGGTAAGTGAAGATGTGGTCCAGGATAGTGAGCGCACTAACTAACTAACTAAAAGCCTATTCACTCTTTTCTTCAAAACATCCACATCATAGATGGACGGGAATGCAGATGCAGGCAAGCTATTCCAGTCCTTCGCGGTGCGCATAATGACGATGAAAACCACAATTGAAGAAAGAAAGAAAGAAAGAAAACATTTTTATTCAGACTAAATATAACGAACGAGGCGATGCGAAGCTAACCAAGTGACAAAAAAAATTGGTGTCGCTATGTCATTGGGGCCTTAGCTTGGAGACCGTGGAGACGCCGGAACCCCCCCGGAGATCGCCATCAGGTCCCCTCATTCGGTCGCCAACCGGCATGATGGAGCCATCTCAGGATTTTACGCAGATGGTGGTACCACTACTTAGGCCCCCAACTGTCTACGGTCAGACAGCGGTACACTGCACCTGTACACGACCGTCGGCGGTCCCTTTCCCTCACCGGAATTCTCAAAGAATTCGGGAGGAAACAGGGGGTAGCGTAGAAATATCTTCTCGTATGTATGTAGGTAGGTGTAGACCGTGGTCGGCAAGCTACAGCGATCCAAAATGGAATCATGGCTACCCTACAAAATTTTTCCCTACTAAAACTTGTAAAGTTCATTTTCTTATAAACTATGGCATTTTGAATCAAAAACTGTATGTAAAATTTTAGTTAAAAATTAGTAAAAACTTTTCAGCTAATTTATTTCAAACTAAGAGGTTGCACCTAGTCGATAAAACCGAAAATATTGGGCCCTCAGATCAGACGTTATCCGAAAACTCGAATCCGTTTTACATTTCAGCCGTTACTTTTTTTTCACTATTTTCTTTTTTAACTAATTCATAAGGATGTTATCTAGGGGGTATTCAAGGTAGATTTGTGCATTTCTTCTTTTAAACCTATGATTCGCCTGGGCCCTCAGTTCATAAACGTCTGGATTGAGGTCCCAAGTAAAACTGCGATAAATCTGTAATGTTACTCTCTAGCCAGTTGAGAATGACATAAATCATTTTAAGAAATTCTTATCTAAATTCTAGAATAAAAATTATTGAAACAGATGTAGTACTTTCTGAGATTTATACCATGCCTTTTTCTATAGGCATCTGAACTGAGGGCCCAAAACATTTGCCCATAACATCTTTAATTTACGTTTAAGAAATTTATGAGTGTTTGCTTTAAGTTTTAACTAATTTTAACTAAATCCTCTATAAATTTCAATTCGCTACGCCAAAAATAAAAAAGTGGGCCCTCAGTCCAGATGCACACGTTATGCTGCACAATATCTATCAATGGGAATTAGTGGATTGTTTAGTGGTCAACTTAAGTGTCTGAATTTTTTATACCACCTAAAGAACTCTGACGTAACTTCACAACTGCTATCTAATGATAGCAACTGGGTCTGAACTCTGACGGCTTTACGTATGTACCATTTGAAGTACGTAATCGCTAAAGAAATATTTGCCATTAGCCGTTAGTGCTGTTCCCCATGAAAATCTCGACCGCGCCTTATAAGATCGATACAAATCAAGCTATGAACTTTAAGAAAATTTGAAAAACATTTGTTTGAAAACATTAGGATTTCCGCAGAAGTATTTTTTGCTGATTACTTGGCTTTGTTTCTTAAGGCGTAATAAGCTATATTTAGTATATATGTTACCGGAAATCTGTATAATGCAGGCATTCAATAGGTACAAACCCTAGGCAATGTGTATAATACCCGACCGGGCAATGTATCAAAATATGATATGAATATTATTGTGCATTACATACTTTACCTAGGAAATGTGTACATTTCTCGACAGTAATGTACAGAATACCTGCAGGTCCACGGGAATGTATAAATAGATTTGAGTGTGTGTGGCCAGCGTTAATTTATTATATATTTAGATCTAGATCTACCTATAAAGTTATAGTCAAATAAAACACCATGAGATGTTTTTCTAATTTTTTTTTTAAATAATCAACTAATTAAGGTGATTAATAAAAAAAAGTCTGTGAGTGTAATTTTTACGCATGATTGAAGTAAAACTATTGTACTTAATGTTAATTTTTGGTAGGTTGTTAGGTCTATAATTAGTTTTTATGAATGTTCGCGGAATCTAGTAAATTCATATCCTTCCCCATAACAACCTCTCCCTTCAAACAGCCAATTTTATAATACACAAATCAAACTCTTTTATTTGGTAGCCCACTCGGACACACCTTGAAGTGTGAGATACATACGATCCACCACCACTCTTCCCTGAGAAACTCCGACACTTGTAGCTTATGATATCTTATTAAGTCCCTTACCTAGCCAATAAGGCCAGATGTCGTGAGCTGGAAGCTTGCTTAAAATTTAAGCGTGCCAAACCCTATCTAGCAAGAACACTTTAACTGCCTGCCAGTACGTCTCACCGCTCTCCTCCTTCCTTGTTTTTGTCTCTACACGAATTACCGGCTACGCATTTTGTATTGTACATATTATACCTAGGCAAAGTATGAAATAAATAATATTCCATACATCACCTAGCTCATTTGGATATTTTATACATTGCCTAGGTACCTATTGTACAGAATACCGGATTATACAGATGGCCGGTAACATAATATTATACATATATTTAAATATTTTATAATTTTTAATATTTCATATACTATTCTTAAGTTAATTAAAATGGAAATGTTGATAACCCCGTGATAAACTCTATACGTTATTACATACTAGTTTGGACCTCGGCGCGCGTCGGTTTCATCTTGCACTTTATCTATGGTGACCGTAGCCTAATTACCTGCATGCCATGCTGGTAGGGAACTTGCCTGCGAAGCGAGGGGTTCGTTTTCCGGTTGGGGCATATATTTATGTGGCAGATAAATCTTTGTTTTTCGGGTCGTGGCTGTCGTGGGTGTTAGTTATATGTTACACGTATTGTCCATGCCACCCCCGACAAAAGAATCCTGGTGCCGTAGGTATAAGTGTGTAGCAATGATATTATATACAAGATATGCCAAGATGGCGCTGAAATTATGTCAGTCGAATGAGACAAGTGTAGCGATTTTTATGCAGACAGTTGATAGCTGCCTCGGAGTGAGGCCGTCTAGCTGTCATTTTCACTATTGTGGTTTTAGTAGTGCCATCCCTTTTACATAATTTACCAATGTTATAAGGATTGGTGTAGTGAAACAAAAGATAAACGTGTGTGTGTGTTGTAGCTCGGTCGTAACAGATTTTTTGGTTGATTTGTAAGGGCATAACGTATCTATAGTTTAATATCATTGGTGTGTATGTATTTTTATAATTTATTCATTATTATTTTAGTAAGATATGGTTAGATCAAGCAGTGCTTACTGAGGCATACCTAGCTTAAATTCTGTCGACGCTATTCCGTCACCCTGCTTGCATACATGTATGCGTATACGGTATGCATTTGAACAATTAGATGTCAACATGCTCGAGATACATAATCTAAACTATTGCTATGAATTCAAACCCGAATGACGACACACGTAATATATTTGAATTTAAAATATTTCTATGAATAAGGTTTTAATTTTTAAATAGTGCATTAGGATTACATACTATTTTACGTAACAAATGTTTTAACCTTTTTCTAGTCCTGTTAAAGGAAAATAAAAACAGACATAGTTATCGAAAAACTAGAAATTATTATTAATGTTTAATATGCCTATTGTCATTTGTAAAATTACTCTATGCAGTAGAACCGCTAATTCACTAGTTTCAATAATTACCAATAATTTTCAGTTTTTAGATTTTTTCCTTTACATACACCTAATAGTCTTCCTTGATGTCAAATATAAAGTATCATCAAAGGTCATCTGGAAGTAGGTTACGTTTTTGATCTTATGTCAATGAGTCAGTCACCAAAATGCGGGTTCTTAAACATTAGTATATCAATAACATTAGTATATCAATAACATTAGTATATGCACTTCCTAAAGAAATTAGAGGGCCCGCTAGTAAATTCGCATTCAAAAAAGGTTACAGGCTTACCTGCTAGAACGTCGTTCTTAACTTAGTGTCATCATTTATATTCGTGTATTATTTATTATATTATTTATTTATATAAATATATTTTTTTATGTATCTGTATATATGTATTTATTCTAATATGTTAATATATATGTATTATATTATTATATATCCTTTTTTTATATACCGCTCATCGGGTTTTTCTGTTTGGCCTAATGGTTAGCTGGTAGAGAATGCAATAGCATTAAGCTCGCCATTTGTACTTCAATATTTTGTATTGTGGTCAATAAAGTATAAAAAAAAAAAAAAAAATAACTGTTTGAGCTACATTTATCAAATTTTTGATTATAAAAAAGCTAAGTGATTTAAATAAATGTGCCCATGTATGTAGGTAAAATAGGTCTCGAGTTAAGGGGTAAAAAGTACCTCGAAATGGTTCGTGTAATATTACACATTATAATAAAAAAATATTGTACTAGTTTTTAATTTATTCCTCTTTATTCATCCAACTACCTATCTGGATGCCAATTTTTAACTTTCTAGGTCATCTGGAACTGGGTTAGAGTTTTGATCTATGGGTCAGTCAGTAAATTACGATTTTTGGACGTTAATATCTAAATAACCGTTTGAAGTGTGTTCATGTAAAGCACATAATTGTATTTTCTAAGTGTCAATAAATAAGTTCTATGTATATGTGGAATAGTTTTTGAGTTATGAGGGGGTCAAAAGTGGCTCCAAATGGTTCGTGTAATATCACAAACGGTGCTGCTCGCCAGTTCTGTTAGATTGAACATGGCTTGACACGCTACAGCGTGTCTAGATAATCTGAATCAGACCAGATTGAACTCATAAACATGAAGCACAAACAGTAGGTATTTGAATATGTATATTAAGCGGCGTTATTCGTGTACTAAATTCCGATAGCAAACACCGAGTCAGGGAATATTGTAACCCTAGTTAGTGTACATTGTTACCCGTTTAATATTACTAACTTTACTTAAGTATGATTATAAATTCAAAGTTTTAGATATTCTGAATGTACTTAATGACTCTTCATTACGTTGAATGGTAAAACTAGAGGGTAATTCAAGTATAATCATTATTGTAAATATAAGGTAAACATAAAATCAATTTGTATGTTTCGAAAATATTTTTTTTTCCCTTCGTTTTGTTTAACATTAATTAATTGTATCCCTGAAACCATACACTATGTATAATTATTATAATTATCACATAAAACATTATTATCAATAAAAAGATACATTTTTCGTAGCCTCGTCATAATTATGATAGCTATCATGTTCGTCACGTCTCGTTTTCAATTTTTTTTTATTAATAAGTTAGGTCCACTATGTTTTACAAACACAGTTCTAAACAATTTTTGAAGCTAGTTTGTTACAGGCAGCCCCACTGTAACACAAATGTTTCATAATTATGAAGAATGGACTACAAGACCAATATCACAAAAAAATTGATTGTTCGCCAATTAAGTACTCATGATCATTAGTATAAAAACAAGGTTTGCACTTAAATGTCTCTGGCCACAGTAGAGGTTAGGGACCACCTAAATTAACTCTCCAATAATCCAGGCAACACAACTAAAACTATGTAAAATCTCTTTCCATCATTGTCATTGTCTTGTCAAACTGGGTAGTACCAATTGAATCTGTAAGCGACCTGATGATGATGTCCTGGTAGTTCATTAATTCTTGGTAGTTCGACTATATTTATTTATTACGTTATAGTTCTTCTGTTGAAGCGACCTTCAACAGAAGAACTATAACGAGCATGTTTTAAGTACTGTTGTTATTTCTTTATACATCTAAACCTTACATTTTTACCTCTTTGTAATTTTAAGTTGAACGGTGATAACAGGTCTGAGCATTCGATTCCTGTAATTTGATTAGGCTAATCGAGTAGCGATGCGGTGTGAAAATAGAAGCGCATGCCTATTTTCCACTACGTTGCACCAACGGCTTCTCTTGAGCTTATGTACTGCCTCTGGAATATCGTATTATGTGGCTTTAGACCACTCCGAGCTGAACCAATTTTAAATAAAGTCATTAAATAGGTGTCTGTTTGACCTATTATATATGTACTATTATTTATTCTGTGGTTTGACATAGATTTATTACTACATGATACGTTTCTTGTGATGGTTGAATGCTACAAATTACAGTCCTGGAAATTTTAATAGGTAAAGTTGGTAACTTTTTTATGTATCCAGCTGAAACAAGAGCAGATAACCCACCAGGGGGCTTACCATGACATCTTAAAACAGGCCAATATTAGCCAATAATTGAGCTGTCCTGCTATATCCTACCATGACCTAGCTAAAGCACAGGTCAGCCAGTGATCACGTGACCGTAACAGGACAGCGGTCACGTGACTTCGATAATCTTCTTCTGCCCTGCTATTTGTGTACCATGAAGCGATTGTTGACGTATTGATGTCGGAAAGCGGCCTATGTCAACGTCAAAATATTACAGCCTACCGAAAGTAACATTAATTGTCCTGTTTTAGCTGTTTCGTTTATAATTTCTTTATACCGTAAGTTATTGTTATATAAAACAGTTTGAATATAAATTTATGATATTGAAGAACATTAGGTATTTGGTAAATATTAGCTATCGACCAATCTGCCTCGCCTACAATCTAATCTCTACAAGCTGTTTCCAACTGTTGTTTGTTGTTGTTGTCTCGAGAAACGCCTTGCTAAATACACAGAAGAGCATCGTCCAATAGAGCAAGCAGGATTTATAAGTACGTATTCAACTATAGACCACATTCAAAAAGATTACATCATGGAAGGCAGCTATAGGCAAGAGAACCAGAGGCAGAACGGCCGGGCGGCCGCGGCGGAGAGATGGCTCGATGAAATTTTGTAAGCAGCGGGAAAAGAATGGATTGATAAAGCGAGTGACAGAATTATGTGGAGAAAAATGGAGGAGCCTTTACTCTACAAAGAGAGTATAATATAAAAAAAGGAACATAAACAAAGAAATATATAACTAATAATGATTATTGAATTAAATTTAGTCAAGAATTAAGATATAGGAAAGGATCAACGAACCCTAAAAACTTTGAAGTTGAAGACTTTTTATTTATTTAGATCATTTATTTCGAAATCACAGATAGATTCTACAGTTTTATTATTTGTATAGAATATAGATTGCATTGCATGCTTTTTAGTCGTTATGAAATTGTAAATTGAATTTTCTATTTAAGAAATAAAAGGTCTAATTATTATTTATATTACTATAGTATATTTTTATAAACATATACCATATATTTTTATAAATGTGGAAGAAAAGGTATTATATGATAATGGTTATTCAATAATATTCCGTTTGCTTTGCACCAAGATAAGTATATTTTCAGTTATCCTAACGTTTACATCGATAACAATCTCTACTACTCCGTGATCAATGATAGAATTAGAATATCCTATGTACGTATTAGGTATAATGTTCTAAATAAAGTGACATATTCCATATTCTAAATATTTAGTTTTTCTTCATAACTCTTCTCGTATGACATCATCAGCATCTGTATCAATCGATCGTTGTAGAACCAAAGAGGTCGCTCGCCGGCACGGCTATCCTGACGTGCGCTCGTCCTCGAGCGCCTCCGCCCTCATGTCTCCAGTGGACCCCTTTGATCGCTGGGTGCTCGTCATCGAACGCATTTACTTCTGATGTAGCCGTACACTGACACGGCTTCAACAACTTTCTTACTCAAGTTCCCATCTCCAACCCAATTCAACATAAATTACATATTATCACAGTAGGTAAATATCCGCCTCGACTTGTACATGACCTACAGGCTTTCATGAAAATGAAAATGCACCACCATCACAAAATAAATATCTTTCATTTCTTTGAAAATACGTTAAAAAATTCAAAATTGCACTTAACAATTTTAAATTATCGCTCCTAAATCACACATTTTATTAGACATTTGGACATGTCACTGTGTCAAGTGTCAAGTGTTGTAAGATTACGTTCAAAAATGAAGGCATCACATAGCGATAATTTTTTTTGGTAATCTTAGAGAACGAACGGTTTTTAAGTTTAATAAATAACGACCGTTAAGTTTCTATAACAAATCTCAAAATCTTAGATTGAGATTGTTATTTTAAATTTTTAAAAACATCAATATTACGTATTGATTTGAAAACCGGTAAAACGCTCTATTTCCGAACTAAGTAAAACAAATTTTGTACCGTGCACAGAGTACTTAAACACTACGTTGTACCGCGCAGGTCATAGACTAAGATGCCGGACAGAAGTAGAGGCATTGCAGGCCATCAGGTGAACGTTCATGGTACGAAATACACGCCTGTCAGGTTTTAGCTACAAGCTGACCTGTCCTGAACATGTCACGTTTTATTAGAGTTCATGGTAAGGCACCTGATGGTAATTAAGTGGTCGCCCATGTCGCCCATTAACAGTAACACCATGCGCATCACCGATGCGTTGCTGGAGAAGAAAGAAGATAGAATAGAGATGGATAAACTAGTTCTAAAGCCAAAAAAATCTCCGTTAAATACAATGATATTGTACGTATAAAATGAGGGTTAAATATCAGTCGTTAGTCGCACAGGTACAGTACTTACTTAAAACACTACGTTTTATAGTTGTCGTTTTACAGATTACCATTTGTCCATTATATATCATACCATCAAATGTAGTATTCAGTTTAATTAAAAACGTCAAACGAGATTGTAAGTAAAATATTTACTCTTTTCTCTCTTGAAGCAACAAGAGGTCCAGATATTTCTGTCTACCAAGCTGCAGTTTTTTTGTCTTTCTTGCGTACCGCTGGTGGCTGCTGGGAGGTGCAACTGATTACGTCTCTCCGATTTCCTATTAATATTGTAGATACAAGGAAAGAAGAAAATTATTTATTCTGTCATTTAAATACCAATTATACTTTATAGGCAATTTTCGTTAATGACTGAGGATAACTTTGAAAACGTTGAATATCTCGTGAAAATAGTTTCATAGCTAAACGAATATCTTATTCAATAAATGAAAGAGAAGTAAAAATTAAGTTTCGAACTGTAGGTATATAAGTAGATACTTTTATTCAAATGGACTTAGTCAAATTAATTCCTTTTATATCTTTATTCAATACTAATTAGGAAGAAAAAGGATTGCACTCAACGCGCAAGGAGTTATTCATACATACGTATACATTATCATAGCATACATCATCATAACTCGTAACACGCGTGGCAATGATTTAGATCAGACAGATACAATGGTTCTAAAGACAGAGAGATGGCGGTACTCTGACCACAAACAACTATGTAGAACCATAAATGGCCTCAATCTAGGGTTTATGCTGGCGTGTCTCCAGATTTACCCCTGAGTACATGTTTTGGGAGTATTGGATGAATCTGATTTACTTGTTGAACTTATCACGAGCAATATTGGTGTTAAATTATATTTTAATGCAGTAATATTGGTATTTACTGTTTTCTCCGTAACCCGCATCCTGTCAATGATTTTTGTTTTCGAATACATGAGACAACGGTCACAAGTTATCGTTAGGTTTCTGTCTGGTCTTTTGTCTTATAATGATTGAGAAAAAAATTAAGAAACTAATGGATTTTTGTAGTAGGTGAGTTCTTATAAAATTAAAGTTTTTTCGGTTAATACTTGTTTCCGTGACACCAATGACGTCTATTCATGTACTTTACGTACTAACTATGTAATGTGGCTGTAGTGTGTTTCACGTTAAGAGTTCTCCTCGCTGCCATAGTATTAGAATGACAACAAATCGAATTCTTTCTACGCCAGTCGCCATGACACAGTCAGAAACGAAAGCATGCAAAATATCCATGGCTTTTATTGCTTGTATTTGCGCTTCCCAAGGGATTGCCAATATGGCAGGCTTAGCTCTTAGTAGCGTTGGAAGGAAACGCTTTTACTGACGTCACGTTCCACCAAAATATTATATATAATAGACATACCGTGCCTTTCCCCTTGATATTGATATTACTTTGCCTTTTATCAACTCGCCTGTTCACTAAGGTCTTTGTATCGCGGCCGCGGCACTAAGCGGTGGCGTAACAAAGTAAGGCGCTAAGTAATTAGACGTCACTTTGTGGAAATCTGTTCTTAATAAATTGGTATTAATTAACTTTGAAACAATACACGCGCGCACATTGTACATCGTACATTGTACATCGTATTTTCATGATAAATAAAATTGTAATCCATTTATAGCCTACGTTACCTGCAAGATTGTTCGGAATACATTAAATAATAATCATTATTAAATGATGTACATTGACATTATTTATATATATTTATATATATCGGTGAAGCCATGAATCTCCAGTGAAGTGACGGACCTCTTTATTCTACAGCGCTTGTCTGATGCAGAGGCTGATATAAGAAATGTCATGTCTTATTTAGATTAGGGAATTATCAATAATGGAGAGCAGATTATTATTGATCACGTAGTGTTGAAGTACTTTAAAATATTGATGTGAACATTAGGAGAACTGGAAATATATCATGGTGCAAAGTAAAAGGAATATCATTTCATAACCAACACCATAGAATACCTACTTCTGCTATACATATTTATATTTCTTTGTGATGGTAACTTAGATTAAAGTTCTTTAATCTGAGGATGGTAATATAGACATTCGATGAATTTTGACATGAAGTATAATAAATGTAAGTGCATTAATATATTTAAGATAAATATGATAACATGCTGAAACCAGCCAGATTTGGCAATACCTATAATATTAAAATAAAAATAATCTGTATAAAGTATAAACTATATCTGTGCATTATATAATAACAATTATTATTAAGGAATTATTATTAGTAAAAAAAAATTAAGTATTCATTAAAAATTCTAGATTATTCGTAAACGATAACCTTCATTATTGGAATTCCAATAGCTATATAATTACTGAGTAGTTATTCTCAATTATATTAGAAGTAGGTCATGAGGCTGAAACTGTGGCTCGGACTGAAAAAGTCAATTCTAGTCGAGAAGTTTCTAAAGTGCTTTATTCTCAGTTGAGATGAAAACACACTGAACTATATTTTTTATTCTTTGCTTTTAAAAGTGCTAGAAACGTCTACGCAGCCTGTATAGTATACTATTACGATACGTATGACTTAAGTTGTCATATTTAATTAAAGAAACCTTAGTCACGAGTATCGCTCTATTTTATAGCAGAGCTCGTATAGATTTTATTTCAGAAAAGATTCTTTAAGTATTATTAGTGATTTTACAATTAATTTCATTTTATTGCATACCAAAATTCGAAATCCATATAAATTTCGATATCAACTACTTGATGAAGGGGCACGTCATTGATTAATTTCCAACTCGAGTTGTCGTGTACTTTAGTTAAGTACCCATTCAAATCTTCCAATAGCAAAATTATATTTTTAGGGTTCCGTACCTCAAAGGCAAAACGGAACCCTTATAGGATAAATTCGTTGATATGCCTTTCTGTCTGTCAACTCCTTTTTATCAGGAACGTGCAAAGGTATCATGTTAAAAATAATATCTAATACTCAGGTCTGCAATTCCTTGGAGATGTGAAAAATTCAAGTTTATAAAGCGACGCAATAAAAACTCTGTATCATTATAATTCTATTGCATTAGTAAAACCTCAAGTATTTACAAATATACGAGTATAACCTACATTTCATATTATGTACGTACATCGGTCAGTTACAGTTTTATTATATGTACTTGTATATATAACACATAATTATTACTAAAACTATCTAAAACTTACTATGGCAAACTTCATTACGCTTCAGTCAGAGAACTGTTTTCCGAAGTTGGAATTGATATATATTCAGCAGTTCCAACTCACAGTGCAATAAGTAATCTATGTTATGGACGTTAACAGTTCACAATAATAAGTTTTAATAGAATCAGCTTATTATAAAGATTCGTGTTTATGGATATTTTTTGTAGAAAAAATACCGCGGAAGTAGGTGCCTTTACCTTATTTGTCTCATAAATATCTGGCATAGCTCGGAATCGAAACCGGGACCTCTCACTTCGCAGATGGAATCACTGCAAATAGGCTACAGGGCCGTCAATGACAATGCCATTGCCATTAGGAAGTAGTTTCACATGCATAATACTATTTGAAAGTACCTACACTATCAAACTTCTCCTTTAAGTCCATTGAACATTGATCATGAGTAAGAGGACTCAAAGGTACTGGATGATTGAGGTAAAGTATCTGCTTAATACATTTAACTTCCATAGTTTAAATGAGATAAAAGCAATATTATAATTTCACAGATCATAGTCTTCACCCAGCTGTCACTGGCACTGACTTTTAATGCGTTAAAAATGTCTATATTATGTTATCCAGGTGATTATCACAGAACTATGGTGAGTGAACGACGTGACGTGACGCGCCTTGTGAGTCACTTTTCAGTCTCACATAGTTTGACCTCTACCAGTCACCAATAATTATATTCTGGACAGCACTTAGCAATTTTCGAATTTTAGTGCTATTTCTCAACAGTTTATACCAGTGACAAATGGAAATGGTTCCAACACTTTGATTGCTTCTATATCTTGCAATGTGTTCCTTACCTATACATGCGTATAACAAATCCTGAACTGTAATATCTTCAACATCTAAACTAGTGTATTACCTTGTAACCAATATTTCTATATCGGATACCTTCGACTGTCGTTATTTCCTAGCCATCGCAAGAGATAACAACCAGGCACTGAAATTGGAAACTGGATAATATCAAATTCCATTTTTGTATACAGAACACGAAACGGCGCCAACATTCTGCCCTGATTAAAGTTATGATTTGATTTTAAAATAGATACCGTTTCTGAGAGCCATTTCAATTCATTTAAATACACGAACGAGATCTTCATAATTCAAGAATCAAGCAAAGCGGAGATTGCGTTTAATTTGAAATTATAAATAAAAAATCGGGCAAGTGCATGTCAGGCCACGCGCAATATAGGGTTCCGAAGAATCGGTGGCTGAACACTTATATTTTTAACCCCCCACGAAAAAATATATAAGTGTTAAGGTGTTATATAAGTTTGACGTGTCTGTGTATCTGTGTGGATCTGTATGTCTGTCTTTGGCATCGTAGCTTCCAAGCGGATGAACCGATTTAGATCTAGTTTTTAGGTGCTGAAGTATAATCGGAACTCTTATAGTTTCCGTCCGTCCGTCCGTCTGTCCGTCCGTCCATCTGTCCATCTGTCATCTGTCAAGCAAAGCGCCGACACTCTTAGTGCTACAAACCTGTTATTTGGTATGGATATATCTACATATTTATTAAAAATCCAGAATCGTGGAATAAAATATTGAAAAACATTCAAAAATCGAACAGACAAGACCGCAAATTATCACCGCCAAATCGTAAATTTTCTTCGAAGAAAATAATATGATAGTAAAACCGGCACAGTTAAATAAGTAAGGCAATAAACTGCTACGCCGAGCTGCCGTAATCAAATAAAGCCAAGTACATACAAGCAATGGATTTACGAGCCGTGCCGGGAATCCTCTAGGCTTACACGCAAACGTTACTCCGATCGAGTGAAAACAATATATCACGCCTCCGAACAAATAAAATCACGCGTTGAAGGTAGATATATTTATTTTCTTCCTTAGATCAATTCTATTTTTAGGGCTCTGTACAGAAACCTTTCAAAAAAAACCCTTAAAATTATAGGCTTAGTTGAATTTTGATAAAATATTTAAATAATTGGGGAGGCTAGTTTAGTAGCGCAAAGTTTACAACCATAAAATATGGTGATTGATAATTAGATATGGATGATATATGCCTTCCTAATAAAACTTAAGAGAATGTAGTTATGTTGTACATATATTAAATGAATGAAATGATGATGAATGTTGTTTCAAAATCACTTTTTCTCCCTCGTCTCCAAAGATAAGGTTTATATTGAAAATAGGTAATCGTAGGTTTTGTATTATTTATACGGAATACTATGTACTTGTTTCCAAACGGACTTAACAGGTCTTCACTCTCGATTGCTGGTCCCAAGACGGGGAAATCATCAATTCAGACGAGATGCAAAATTGACAGCGAAATTAATACAGTAAATATTCATCAATCCTGATGTCAGTTCATGACTTTCTCGTTCGTAACTGGGACGCCTGCCGAAATATATAAAATATTTTCATTTAAATAATTTCCTCAGAAGCATCCTTTATGAAGTCTACCGTAATATTAAAATAACGTCCCGACGTATTAGTCGGGAAATCATAGAAAGAAAGAAATCATAATTGATTTCTGCAAAACTTTGCAATATTTATTTATTGATTTGAAGTATTTCGAGAAACCTCGCCTAGATTCGTTTTGGGAAACATCGTATTATGTAAGTCTACTAGGCAACTACAATGTATAATTTTCTATAGTTTGATTCACATTCGTAGTTACGTTACTTCCAGTGCCTCTGTTTCCACTGGGTTTATTCTTGGAGCAATGGAGTGACTGGTGTGACGAAATTATTTATTTCAATGAACATAATAATTATTTTAAGACTGTTTACAAAAATACGTGGCTTCACTTATATGTTTTCAAGCAGCATAATTATCTTCAGAAACGTGTTTCTAAAAACGTACATTTATTTCGACCAATTTTCATGAAAAATATTTCTAGAAAAGTTTAATGTGTAGACATAATGAGGTGTATCCAGACTTCAACGAGCCATTGTTGGCTGCACGTTGACAAAGCTAAAGTTACTCTCATAACATTGCAAGGTCAGGGCCATGCTATCTTTGTACCCGTTTCAAAACATTTTTCTGGCTTCACTCAGTCGACCTTTACAATACACTATACACAATACAATGCACTATAGCAGCATCACCTGTATTATTTAAGATCATTCTTAAATGTTATTATTATTATTGATAGTATTTATTAGCCAGTTGTGTATTAGTGCAGCAAGGTGCGAACGAAACCTAGTAATTTATCTTATTAATAATTTTAATTTGATATTGATATTACATTTTTAAAATACTTATAACTAGGGTAATTACGGTCGATGTTTGTACCGGAATGATCCAAAAGCTAAGGTGCTTAGGTTCCCAGGCTCGTTTTAGCGAACCGTCATATTATTATGATATCTTGACTATACAAGTGATGGATGCGGCGAAGTCTGCTTTATTGATTATTTATTTCTCGATGGATCTTGTATGTATATTATACGTATGTATATTGTATGTATGTATTATATTAATCTCGTCAGGCATACCTACGTAACAAACATATACAAAAAAATAAATAAAACATTAAAATTAATTACCTTGAAGGTAGCCAGTTGCAGATATAAACTAAAAAACTGGCTTATCAACTTAAATTATGAAGAAACAGAAAATATTCTCTCTTTAATATCATAAAGGTCACTACATCATAAATAAACAAAGTAGTACTTTCAAATAAAAAAACAAACACATAACACAATAAAACACACACCCATGCAAAAACTCGTATACTCTCACCCCAATGGTCGTAGCGCACTTATCAACTCGGAAAGGGATCGGCACCGGATCGCCTCGCCGTCAACCTAACGTAAGCGCGTTATAACCCGCCGTCAACCTAACGTAAGCGCGTTATAACCGACCAACAGCTCCAAATCGACTCGGCTACGGCTAGGCGACGCCGCGCTTACGGCTCGCCGGCCGCTGGTTGACGGAATGAATGACAGCAGTTCGCCGACGCAGCGGTAGCCGCGGCGCAGCGGCGCGGGGCGTGCACGAGGAAACGGAAAGTCGAAGGATAGCGTACGGTGAGACGTAAGCGCGGGTACGGCAAGTCGTCCACGCACCGTACCGCGGTTCGTGAGCTTGTCTCGAGGCGAGGCGATTACGTTACGAATCCGATAAGTGTGCTTTACAGTAGGGAGTTTCATACAAAGAATACTGACATGCAAGAGTTGATACGTTTACGTTCCGTTTACGAGTTGATATGTGTGCTACGACCATAAAATAAATAAATTAACACAAAAACAAAAAACAAAAAAAGTTATCATGCTCTCACATACGTAAACACACACTCATACAAACACACATACACACACACACGCACATGCACGCACACACACACACACACAATTTCACGCACGAACGCACATTGAATAATGTCATCTTTTTCCTGTTACTATTATTTGTTTTAATTATGATAAGTTGTCTTAGTTATGGGAAGTTGTTGATCATCCACAACACAGGCTATCCTAGTGTGGGATCAACGTCTTAAGCATAAGATACCATTGTAATTATGATTATTGAACAATAAATAAATAAATAAAAATAAATAAAAACAAGGCGACTCCAAAAGTGGGGTTCTCAATTCGGTTGTATTTTTATTAATGTTTGTTACCTCAGAATTCCGTAAGTTATCAAATAATTTGAAAAAATGTTTATTTGAAAGGGTCCCATATCTAACAAATTTGGTCCCATATTTTACAAAATTCTTGATACAAAACGATTGAAAGTCAGTCTTTCTTTTTCTTGTTTGCCTCCGATGCATCGGTGATGCCTACGTTGTTACCATCAGGTGGCTTTTCTGCCCCTCTGTCCTCTATCAACATAATTTATACAATGTGGTAAAAAAATACGTCAATCTATCTCTGATCTTGCAAGAAATATACGAAAGTAAAATTTATACAGATAAAAATTGTATAACCATTACATGGGTCCCATGTGTATATAAAACCCGTAAAGGACTGCGACATCGCTCCGGTGTGTAGCGATATCCGGCCCAGCTCAATTTCCTGCGCTGTAAAAAATCTTTTACTTTTTGTTCGCTAAAGTCATCCCCTAAATGTACCTAATCTATAGACCAGTCTAATCTATAGAAGGCTATGTCGATCCAACTTGTCTTTGACTTTGAATTTATGTAATAGCTCCGTGGTTTATACTAGATTGAGCATACTCATAATAATATACTTAATTGAGCATAGTAGCTTTAAAATTAATTTAAACTTATCCTTATTCCTTTTCGTTCTTCCCTTGCTACGCGACGTGATTGCGCGTAGTGATAGAAATGGTTTATTACGACTCCACACATAATATCTATATTATTTTCAATGTTCTTTATTCGTTTTATGTTCGTTTCTATGTTATCTAGTATTCTAATGAATACTCTAATGTAACATATTGAAAATTGTAACATATCAACGCATTATGGCTCGCGGTCGATCACAGCCAGAGTCTAAATCTACTGACCATCTACTGGTACCATAAGCTTTAGCGGTGATCATTTTGCGGGAAGGGTTAGGGATAAATAACATCTATTAGTTTTCAGAATACAGTAATGGCATAACTAAATTATTTTATTCTTTTGAGTGGAGATGATGCCAGACACAAAGAATTCAAATCCAACGAAAATATTATTGTGTATGAAATTCATACTCATTTTTTTTATGTCACTTGAAATGCGATGCAGTTCTTTTGATGAAAAAATTACTATTTGATGGTAGGTAAGTAGCAATGGTTTTTATCCTCAAAATGATTTCTAGAGTAATAGCTAGATACTGTTGGTAAACGTGTAAACGTGATCATATTATAATATTTCGCCGACGCAAAGCTTGTTATTAAAATACGGATGTCCTGAAATGGAATGTACTCGTAATCACAAAATTTCTGTTCACAGAGTACTTGAAAACTACGTTTTCTGTTTGGGTATTTTTTAAGGTTGGTTGCACTTCACTGTCAAATACCTTAGTCTTAAATAAGTAATTTAAACCACAGAGTACTTAATCACTACATTTAAACGTCACAAGGTATTCAAGCTAAAACTATCACCTTATTCAGAAAAAATATATTATAATATCTCAGATTATATGACCTGAGCATAATATAATAAATTATCACTACGTGCGGTATTGATAAAAAGGTTACTTGGTGAAAAGTATATATATTTTCTTATTTACAAAGTAGAGATGCCGTGGGGGTGGGAATGCAGGGCTAAGCTCATAAAGCAGCATCCAGCGAAGCCGACTATACGGCGGGGTCCTATCTCAGGCGCCGCGAAGAGCCCAGCTCCGAATCATTACGAACTACCAGAAATTTTCTGTAAGTTATTGGACCACTTAAAAAATATTAG
Organism: Thymelicus lineola; assembly: GCA_963932265.1. Taxonomy (NCBI): domain Eukaryota; kingdom Metazoa; phylum Arthropoda; class Insecta; order Lepidoptera; family Hesperiidae; genus Thymelicus; species Thymelicus lineola. The sequence goes on along the minus strand of OZ010682.1, from coordinate 7,474,661 downwards.
GTACTAGATAGTTCGTTTCCTACAGATTTTGTACTAATTTTATTTCATCATATTAAAATACCTATATGAGCTTAGTAAATAATAAACGTAGACCTTTTTATCATATCCAAATTATTTTGCCAGGTTACTTTTAATTAACCAAGGTCATTGTTACGTACCTATTCAATTTCTTCCCAGGGAAAAAAAACTTTAATTTACACAATTTGGCCAGTTAGGTACGTTTGTTCTGGCAATATAATGTGCGTGACTATAATACAACATTTGTATAATTTTGTTTCGTATTCTCTTATATACGTTTAAGGTGGCAAAGGATTTTCAAAGGTAAAACGAGCGCCAGCCTACACATTCGGGCATAAAACGCCATTAATTTCAAAACCAGTTACCACTCCTTATGCTCGTATGTTCAATATACAAGGATTGGAAAGAAAAGGTAATTTGATTTGTTTTTGTTTGTTAAAATTTTTGTTAAGCTTTATTATTAGGTACTATTAAATTTTATAACATTTTTTATCATTATAGTAGCTACATACATTTATTTTGTTACTTATTATTATCACTATGGTACATTAAATTTATTATTATGGTACCAAAATAAATTATTCTAGAATTAGGTGCTCATTAGGGCATCGTTTTTAGACATCAAAGGCAACGATACACCCTTGACGGCGCGGCCCGAACGATCGTTCTAATTACGGCAGTTACATTAGCCCTACATTTTTTGTGATAGCATTACTTTAAAAGGAACCCTTTTTCAGGTCCTTACAGAATTACTCATAGCGTTATGGGCACTCAGTGTAACCCACCGGGGGAAAAGCTGAAAGTACCGGGACCAGGCGCGTATGCCCCCAACGCTAAACTACGATACAAGAGGCCTCCTGCGTACACCCTACGACCAGCTGCAAGACCTCCCTATGAGCCTTGGGATCAATGGACGCCACCACCTAATATGTACTGTCCTCCACACCCAGGAAGGTAATCTTTAAATAATTTATAAAAAAAATTGTTTTCATTGCGATTCTACCAGTTTTGATATGTGATTGCTCGAACACACGTACGTCGTACACGTATGTTCGTTTCGGCATAGCCGGGTGGCAAAATATCGGCTAAGTCGAACGCATGCGTCAATTCTAACGGAAGCCGACTTGTGTCGAGAAGAATAATAATTAAATATGTATAAGAATATTAAGAATGCCGACCGGTGTGTCAGGCAGCTTTGCCGAACGGCTCAACTCGAAGTAGGATTGTTTTGGGTCCCGTCAGTCGTCAGTGATTCTGGGGTCATATTATATTGCTAACACCCCTAGAAATCAACGCTGATGTTTGCTTTTAGCGTTGCAAATCGTGGTCCTCGTAGACTTATCGATAAATGAAATCCCTTACATGTAAAAACGTACCTACTTTAGTGAAATTTATTCAATGTTTATTAATGTTAAGATGATGTGTTTATTTCTCGGTTTTATTTCCTCCATGATAGAGCACATTCTGTAAGCGGTAGTGGAAACACATATCACTATTCAATGCCAATATGAATAAGTATTTTAACATGACGTGTTGTTTTTTGATTGAAGAATGATAATGACGTAGAATTGTAGATAAAAATTACGAATATGAATATCGCGTTCCAAATATTATCGTACTCTATTGTATTCTATATTTGCAGAACTAATTAATGTGTTGGGTCTGCTCTGTATTGTTAAGTTGAAAGTATATTTCCCTCGGTACTCTAAAAGCGAAACATCTATAGATAGTAATAAGACCAACAACACCAAAGGCATCACTAATGCTTTGCCGGCCAAGAAAGAGAGAAGAAAAAGAAAGAAAGAACTGGCTCTTAAGCCCATATTATCATCTACATGATCAAAAGAGCAATATGTCCTTTTAGCAAAATGATCTATGAGCAATGTGTCGTATTAGCAGAATGCCTATTATTAGTGAAGTAGGTACGTTACTATTTTAGATCATACTATTATTCTTATATCCTACTACTAATACTACTACTGCGAGAATTATACTAATTCTACTAATATTATAAATGTGAAAGATTGTGAAGATTTTTGAATGTTGGTTTGTTTCGCGCTAACCATTTTATCGATTAAGACATCACCATGTCTTATTTACAAGAACAAGAACTAGAAGAATTACCTACTTTTTTTAATGGAAAATTAAACCTTTTTAGTATTTAGTTCTAGAATTTTGTACCTAGTAATATTTTAAAGTATGAAAATATAACTTAAATTTATTATTTAACGAACAGTGTACATAGTCTATTAGATCGAAACTAAGGTAAACGCGCCTATTACCGCCAGTTTAAGCTGACTTTGGATGAACTTCAGAAAATTAGATATACGCCGTTATGCTAGAAAAGGTGTTTCAATTTATTCATTAGCATGATTAAATATCCTATGATATTCAGTACGTAAATTCAGTATTAAATCACACAATATTTAATAAATAATAATTGAATCTGAAATAGCGATTGCTTCTATTACCGACCGGTGCATGATGTTTGTTTCTAATACCGTTTTTTATGTTTCTATTACCGACCACTAAACTAGTATAAATTAAAAAATTAAAAAAACTGCCTGCCATCAAAAAGCTATCATGATATACCTTTTCCAAAATCCTTATGCTTAATTTGATACCCATATTGCATCGGACGATGTACCGTTAATTTACTACCGTATTTTATTTTACCAACACGATGAAGCGCCCTCGCACTATCAGCGACAAGTACGCGAGTACTTAGATGATCACTTCGGTGATCGGTGGATAGGGCGAGGAGGACCTGTGTCGTGGCCGGCGCACTCCCCGGACCTCACATCGATGGATTTCTATTTGGGGGGGAAATTAAAAGTGTTGTGTATACTACGGAGTATTCGAACAGAGACGAATTAAAATTAAGAATAGTGACTGCTTTTGATAAAGTTCGAAGTAAAGGGTTCTTGTGCTAAACCGCGTAAAGGACAATTTGTGCAAACGTGCTGAACTCTGCATCACTCAAGTAGGTGAACATTTTGAACATCTGTTAAGGCTTGTGTAAATAATAAAATCAATACGTAAAACATCAATCATTGTAAATGTATGATTCCATTATTTACAGTAAAAGTACGAAGATAAGTAAAAACCTATTATTGATGCAGATTTTTTTGTGTCAGTTTTAACGAAATCCCCGTAAATATCTGGAATAAATCACGGTATAAGAGCTTAGCTTTGTATTTTTGCCTGTCCTAAGTCAGGAAAAGTATGAAGGGAAAAGGAATCATATGTTGCCCTTACCAAAGTTCATTGACCCACCCACCAGCTGATTGCGTGGCACTGTGGTGCAGTGGCGCGGCGTCGTTAGACCGTAGCGTTTCGACCGTTTGTACACGGTGTCCACACTTCCGGAGTATTTTGAGATTAATTTGATTAAAATAAATTTACGGACTATAAGGATAATTTTGATTTTTTAATCATTAGCTAAGACCATTTACTTTCATGTCCTTAAGTAAGTATCTAAAGTCTGTCACACTGGTATTATATTTTTTTTATTTACTCAAGTGCGTCTATAGAACGTATATGAATACAGAAAATTATAGTAGGCTTATCAGAATTTTAAATAAACCTACAATATATTTTTATAAATAAGACCGTATGGGTCGGTAATAGAATTAAGTATGAAGATTACTTTATTCTATTAGCGACAGCAAAAATAAACAATAACTGGCTAAAATTTCTGCTTTAATGCAAACGTGTTTAGATGGATGTCATTGCTATGATTATTTTTTTATATCAAAAAGTTTCTTAATTTTGATATGAGTTAATTATTTAAAATACATTTCCATACATTACTAAAAATATTGCTTACGTCGAATCTTGTGTAAAAGAAAATCTATGAGACAAAATGTATGGCGTTAATTGATCAAATTATGTAATATACTCTTAAGAATCAAACAACTTAAAAGAAACATCGAAAATTACGTATTAAAAGAAATAAAATCTCAAATACTAACTATTGTAAAACATCTAACAACGCCATGAGGCGGTATTAGAAGCAATTTATGAAAATTATGTTTCTATTACCGCTTTAAGGTAAAATTCGAATTAAACCACAAAAAATAGTCAGAACGGTAATATTAGATGTGAATCTAGAAAACCAATATATTATTTATTATATTTACACATTTGCATGCAGGTATACACATTTTATTTAAGTTAATTTCTCTTATGTAATAATTATGTTTACTTATGTAGCCGGGAGCGCAACACTATGAGACGGGCGTCCGTTGCGGGCGCGTCGCAGTTATTATCTAATTATTCTGTTTGCTGATTATTTACACACACAAACTTTATTATTTTTGTTTCTCAATATACATACCTAAAATGTTTTTAGGCTACAACTTTCATGAAATCTATAGTATGCCTTAAAATGGTGATTAAAAAAACTGTCGGTATTGGATGCAGATTTTGGGGTGGCGTTATTGGGCGCGTTTACGTTATAGATTCAAATACCTAAATTTTAATATAAGTTAAAAAAAAATATTATAAAAATGTTTGGAACTTGTTATTTTTATTGTACATATTTTGATCAATAAACATGTTTTTTAGGAAAAAGGCGCCGGCATACACATTCGGGTATATGGTAAAATCTCTAAATCCTCCAGATTTACCGGGGCCTGGCCAACACGACCCCAACTTTCAGTACGTAGACAAAAATAAGCCCGCATATTCCTTTGGCGCACCCCTCAAGCCTTTGAAACCACAAAAAATACCTGCTCCTAACGTCTACTGCGAGAAAAAGGTAATATAATAATATAGTTAGTGTAAGAATAGTGGTTAAATGATTACTAATGCTAGGTTTTCATTGTCTTATAACACTCCTTGCTCTTGAAAAGGTAGTAAATACAGTTTCAGGATACGTCATTAATCTATTGGGGATATTTTTTCAACATTACACTTTTTTTGCAAACGTGACCTAAGCGGAAAAGCGTGACTTAAGTGCGGGTTTAGGTTACAGTATGCTATAAAAAGTATAAAAACATAATTTCATTACTACATGTCATGAATGTTGCAACTGCACACTAATCAAGGTTATGACATATTGATATATGAAATATTTTATGACATATGAAATATTGATTTATGTTCTACTTTATTAAACGGTTTTATTGCGGCTTTTATGGCTCGCCCTGTTTGTTTGTTTGGGTCAAATTTTGCAAGGCTAATTAGACCTAAGTACTTCCACTAATCCTAAGGAGTTGAAATTTTATATATTGCTTTAGACCTGATGACAATGCATTTTTGTGATAATCATGATCTGATACAATATATAGATTTGGCTTCAGCCGAGGCTCATTAATGGTTAACAACAGAGTACCAATTTTTTTTCCATCTACATTGACACTGACCATGTATTTAGTTTCTTAAACTATTATTTTGCTTCCAGTTTATGTTTCCGAAGAGAACAATACCTGCACCATCTTTCGGAATTCGCCATAGTCCTTTCCTCGGAAAATTCGAAGACTTCATGAAACCCTCCAAATTGGAGCTGAATATTGTTCAATTTTAACTCAAATTTATAAAATGTTTAGTATATTATTATTATTTTCTTTGCATTATGTTTCTTAATAAACTTTATTGCTGCTACATGCTTCAAATTTTTTTGTAACTGAAGTAGTTCGGTTATGTTTGGTTTTAATAAGGCAAATGGAAGCTGAAGTAGTATTTCATTACCATTTATGATATAGGTATTAAGGTTTATAGCATAAGAATTAAGCTGGATAATAGTAACCTCTAACAAAAAGGAGCTGCCAATCATTGAACTATTATTGTACACTTCAATGCTGCCAATAGTGTTGTTGTGAACTCAAGAGTTTTAGAAAAGGGATGTGGCTCCGGACTCAAGTAAGAAAATAATTTTAATTATAATTACACGGGTCCGTTGTTTTTATTCCAAGGTCGCAGAGACCACTTATAAATTCATTTGTAACCCCTTTTGTATTTTCATGTACATTAGAGACCCTTCTGAAAGATTTTTCTTTAGATGTATAATTTCTATTTCACCAACAAATGTCAATGCTAAAACTAAAACAAATGCCATGCAAGACGTTATATCTAGATGGAACAGTGAACGAACGTTAGTATATTAGTTCATTGAAATGTAAGAATAAAAAAATGTTTAAGCGACATAGACATTAAAACACGATCAAAGTTGAATTCCGAAGCGGGCAGTTCTTAATTTGTATGCAAGAGGAAAATCTCGTTGGCCAGCCACACAATTTCCATAAAAAGTGTAATGGAACCACTTCTTTATTTAATAAATTTTATTAAACTGCTATAAATTGAATTAATAAAAGTAATATTGTGCCAATTTATTGACCGAAAGTGGACGAACGACTTAATTTATTACCAAAATGGTTATTTAACAAAACATCGGTCACTTCTGACGGGCTGATCCGAAAAGGTTGGCGGAATTCTTGCGTCAATTAGCCCATAGCCCCCGTCTCATGCATTAACTAGTTGATTAGGGATGAAAGGATATTAGACGAAAAACGAAAATATTGTATTGTTGGCTGTTAAAATTATACACAGAACTGCCTATTTTACTAGTATAATGATGGAAATGTTTATTTATTTATTTTAACCCAATTAAAATCACAATTAATAATAATAATAATAACGCTTCACACTCATAGCCCCACACTAGGATTCCCTGTGTCGTGGGTGCCATGAACAACACACAAGACAAGGACATTCACACCCAGACCGAGAACAGAAATTCAAACTCATCATTCAAATTTCCGCCTCGCTGGGAATCGAACCCAGGACCCTTGGCGCGGCGATCCGGCATGGTAACCATTGCGCCACACGGGTCGTCAATTATTGTATATACCAAAAAATCTATCCTAATCGAGGAAAGGATTTTTTTTTGTAAATGGTTAATAGTTTCGTCATGACCTCCGTCCGTCCGTCCAGCCATCCGTCCATACGTCCGTCTGTCTGTCTATCTATCCGAAGCACAGCGCTTAAGGCCTAGACCCTTAGTGCTAGAAAGCTGTAATTTGGCATGAATATATATATTAATACATATTTATGAAAATTCCAAAATCGTAGAGTAAAATAAACAAATAATTTTTCAGGTACCCTGAACTCAATCAGGTAACGTAGGGATGAATTTTTTTCGTCACGTGTCGGGTATATTAGGGGTTTCCTAAGTTAGCATAAGTAGTTAATAAGTAATAGTCGATAAATTTACGCCTTCGGAACCCTATATTGCCCGTGGACTGACACGCACTTGGCCGGTTTTGTTTTGGTCAGGTACGCGTCGGCCTCTGGCATAATTAATAGGTAGCGATGGCCATTTACCATCAGAAGACTAAGCAGCCTCCAAGCGTAGCGTAAGCAGCGTGCAAGTGTATCTAATTAGTAATTAGATAAATTGTAATTTGTAAGTACCTTTAAGTAACTTGACAATAATAACGTAAACGAATAGTTACCGGAATACTCGTAAATTGTGATTCAAAACGTGTTTAAGTGAAGCGTGGTAGGAAACACGATGAAAGCTAAATTCAAAAGCGGTTCTCAATTTACTATGCAACAGGGATATAATAGCGGACAGTGTTGCCACCGTCCATAAAATTGTTATAGAACCGCTTCGTTACCGAAGTTTCATGAAGTTGCATTACTTTTACATTTTGCTAAGTTACAAACCATAAACTTTGTTAGTAACTTGGAGCACTCATTTAAGTAAGTACTTTAACTGCTACAGAATTTTATTCCCGGTCATAAAACAATAAATTTCCATTGTAAAAACTACTCGCCAAGAAAGTCGTAATAGTTACAAATTGGCATATAAAAAAGTGTTTAAAACATGCGACATTTGCGTTAAAACGAGATCAGTGCTCATTTTTATGCATGAATGAATTTGAATGTCCTTTTGAAACCCACACTTTAGCATTGTTCTTTTAAGTATTGTTAATAATAGTATATAGTAAGGGAAAAAAGTACGTGAATATACATTGTCAGAAATAACGAATGCCACACAAATCAAATCCAGAAACATAGTGTACTAACGGACCTAAACGTGAGTGTATTAAGAGGCTAGAAATTATACCCATGACATAATCATCATATTTTCTGATCCTACTGAATCTTTTATTTGTATTTGCAGTGTAGGCTGAAGCCATTCGCTCTCATAACACTAATTACGAGTATCGACGTCTGCGAGTGGAACCCACTGCATTTTTACTGTGGGTAACTAAATAAATAATATCACTGTTGCTAATGTAGTTCAATCTGAATCAAAACAATCAAATTTTTGAAGCATAGTAAAAGGATTATTCAAACGTGCAAGAGTTAACTAACCGTATGAATTTGGTTCAAAATTAACTGTAATAAGGGTCCAGCAGACTGAAACTAATCTCAATAGCAAACATGGTATTCGTTGCAACTCAAACATCATTGGTAAGCTCTAGACATAAATTTAAAATAAAGGCTGAAGTGATCTTAGTTAAATTTAAATAAGGTATTGATTTAATAATAAATTTAATTATACAAAAACAACTTCAAAGAACTAGACTACGAAAAACATACATCTGTGGATGTCTGTCCACGTAGGTCGTAGACGCACGTCATACCGCATACGCCTGTTATCTTCAATTGTCGCTTGCTTGCATGTATAATTCTTGACAAAAAATAACCGACTTCAAAATTAGGGATAACAAGGGGATAACTCAAAACTACTCGTCAAATCTCTCTCTTTAAGTGGCAAAATATGACAAAAATATGACAAGGACCAGCTTTCGATTAAAAAAAAGAATCATCAAGCTCACCCAGTCGAAATTTCTGAGTTCTAAACATAAAAAAATACAATCGAATTGAATACCTCCTCCTCTTAATAAAACTATCGTGACCCTTGTGGGTATAAGACTTTGAGTTAAGAATCGAACCCAGGACCATTCCCAGGCAGAGCATGTAACAAGGGCTGCATGAAAGGGTTTAATATCCATAACTTTTGCTTCCATTTCAATGAAAACAGATTTTATTAGATATTCAATACGTTCCTATTACTCGAGTCTAGTCTACGGCACTATCGATTTCAATGGTAAATATTGGTCGAACACGTTGCAAATCAAACATATTGCCCTTCCATGTCTAACTGGACTGCTCGTATACAGTTTGTTCTCAATGATTGGATTTCAACCTACAAGATAAGGTGTACGTTACGTGTACGTAAATAGCGCGGGTTATGTTGTGCTTAGGTCTCAATCTCATATAGTGCGGTGAAGCCACACCTATTTAGTGAGTGTAACGGAAGGATTATAACAACGTAATCTATCCTAATTTGCGTCACAGTGACCTCTTTTGAGCCTTCTAAATTCAGCGAATAGACGCTGCTTTCTTCAGACCTTTGAGAGCTTAGACTTTTAGACAGACACAGACACATAGAAACAAATTATATCATATCTTCTATGTCTACGAGTATAATAATGTATACCTATTCGTTATATTTGTATATGGTAAGCAGCTTTAAATTTCATTATTATTCAAATATATTTTAACTTCCATTAGTTAAACTTCTGCTTCCATTTTTCTGCTCAAATGTTTATTTTTTACAATCGCTTACAATGCTTTGCCACCACCCTACGGTTGATTGTGGATTGGCTGAGAATCCTTTCAAGTTAGCCTTTTATAAGATATATTGTAAAGGATTTATTGACATGAGATATGAGAAGCTTTATTACATAAAATAAACTTTCTACAAACACACACACACACACACACAGAAGTTATTGTCTTCAAGTAATCGTACGAAACCATGGATCTTTTTGTAATCTGAGTTTGTAGGGTACTAAGAAAATGTTGTATTATAATACCTATTATGTACTACTCGTATTATGTCTTCTGTGGTACTAAGAGTATATTTCGTGCACGCAGTCAGTATAACAGACAAACTTTAGTTCCAAATAACTTTGTTAGCAGAACTCATGTGCCCATCAAATCATACTGACTCTTGAGGCTTACATGCGCATATTGCCATCAACTGTAACTTTCCTTAATTTTTATCTCGTAACTATATCAGTAAACTGTTACTACCGTAATTGCTTGCTAAAGTTAAGATGTGGTGAGATAAAGACGTGGCCAGTTATTATATATATGTATATGTAATATTACTTAATTTGGCTCGAACCCTATTACTAAGGCCACTGTTTCATATCATAGGTATCATCATCAGTCTTAGAGAAGTATTTCTTAAATTGTAGAGCCCTGTAATAAAAGTGTCTATAAATGTTTTCATGATTTTTGTTTTAATGACATTCTTGACGGCACAAAATAATTTCTTTATCTCATTTTTAAAAACCAATTTAGTTTTCTATGCGAACCAGCCAACACCAATTTACAGCACTCCTCACAGCACCACGTCTCACCACTTCTGCTCTTCTGAACACTTCTGCTCCTACGAGTACATCGTTCCTCTCTTTGAATTCACAAAATGTTAAATACAAAGTGCGTATTACCAAATAATAGATGTATTACTATGACTGCAGTAATCATAAACACACAAAATGTTGCGTGCTTCGTCTACGGACGGTGTCTTAATTATGACACATTTGAACAACAGTGAAAATATCCTCTAAAGTCAAAGTCAAAGTCAAAGTCAAAATATTTTATTCATATAGGTATCACTGATACACTTATGCACGTCATTTTTTGGCTTTTCGGAAGGTGCTTTGTCGTGGAGTAGAAGAAAAGCCTAAAGAAACTCCTCAGCACATCTTTTATAAAAATATTACAAAAAAAGATAACTCTACTTCTTCATCTTACGTGTGCATATTTCGAATGTAATCATTCAGCAAAATTCACACTTATTCGACGGTACCGTATCTTCTAATTACACTAATGAGCTTCATTTACTAAAATATACTTCCTATGAAATCAACCGCTTTATTACACGACATTGTCATTTGACAACTGATAGCTTAATGTACTTAATTATTATTATGTTTATTGATGTCACCTGATCAAGGATAATGTTTGGGTATTACGACATTTGATTATTATTACAGTATTAGGTATCTGAATATCAGTATGGATTATCACTGTTTGACATTATAGTCTTACTACCGTAATAATTTTGATGTCTTTAGTTTGTACAACAGAATACCTATAGTATGTTGTTATGCAAAAGCTTGGCTCTTCAAAGCTATCAAGATTACGTCGTGCTTTGATTTTCAACGAGTTGGTCATCCTTCTAGCTTCTAGTTTGCTGTCCATAGACGGCGATGAATAACGGTGTCTTTTGTGTTCAATTACGCCAAAAGTGGCAGATAAGCTGAATTAATAAATAGAACACTTTTCATCGCAGACCTGAATGTTATCGCATCATTTCACAGAGCGGTAAAATCTTACTCTTATGAGCAAATTGGTTAAATATAAAATGACGCACAATTTCTTATCAATAAGCTCATATAACAAGCTAAAGAGTTTAATCTTAATATATATAAATTACGTGTCACGTTGTTTGTCCGCGATGGACTCCTAAACTACTTAACCGATTTTAATCAAATTTGCACACCGTGTGCAGTTTGATCCAGCTTGAAAGATAGGATAGCTTACATCTCAATTTATAGTCGCAATATTTTAATGCAAATTATTTCCGCGTGCGAAGCTGGGGGTACAGCTAGTTAAAACTAAGTTCTAATCTCTGGAACTGCCAGTCCAACTGGAAAAATACTTTTTTTTGTGTATGATATCCATTAATGACAAAAACAAGGTATAACTACTGACAAAAAGAAGTGTGCTCCAGGGTTACGAGGTTTAAAGACTTAGGTACCCAAGCGAATGGAGGGTGTATTATTATTAGCTATAAAATAAAAAACCTTTCAACTCATTAAAATTTATGAAGCTGTAAAAATGTTACACTCCAACAAGTTAAATAAATGATGGACACAATTCTGATAAAACAACTTAGAGCTTTAGTTATTTGATGAAAGCATTTCGAATATCAACAAAAACCTTTTGCGTCTTTGTGAATCGACGCAGTAGGTACCTTTTTTCAATAGTAAGATCACGATAAATCATTTTCTTTTACGTTAATTAATCATTTTCGACATTTTACAACGCGAACTTTGATCACAAAGGCGTAGGATGTTATAGGGGTCATTTGATCCTCGTTTAACACTGAGGACGCCCAAGGGCAGCCTGTGCGATTTTGAAATATCATCCTGGCTCCTACGAAATGACATCCTGTCGTTATTAAGGCATGAATTGACATTTCCTTCAATAATGCCTCACCATGAATTTGATTTTTACCCGACTGCTTGGAAGGGTTATGTTTGTATGTATGCATGTAATTTTCTTTATTACTTCGTATCTTCCAAACCGCTGTACGGATTTATATAATTAAAATATCGTTAGATTCATCTTGAAAGCCCAAGTGTTCTTAGATAAGTGAAATAAAAAACGAATATGGTGGCTGTGAGATGCCATTGTTTGAAGTATTGTAACGAGGTATAATAATTAAAGAGCTCAACATAACGATTTCAAAAAGGTATATCATGATAGGTTTTTTTTTTTAAATTATAGTTAGGTATATCTATTACTCGCTGGTGAGAGTATACCTTTTGATTTTGAAAGCGTCGATTTTGATCGCGTTCACAAAATTCCTAATTACATTAATCGCATTAACGTTAAAATGCATAGCAATTATAAGGTGTATATTAGAATTAATTTTAATTGAGATACATTGAATATAGTTAAGAATAAAGTAAGCCGATTCTGCGTAGATTACTACGGGGCGTATTATTTTTGGTGTATGAGGAAAATGCAAAAAAAAAATACATAACTCTAAAACTAATGAAAGTGCGTCGAAGCGAAATGAATTTGGGTCACTATACTAATCATAAGGTTGGGTTCAAAGATTGAAAATACTTTTCGAGCGAAAAACTATGATAGCTAAAAATATGTCGTAGTTTCTTATAAATGTCCACATCAGGACTTTCGGCTTTGTGAACTTGGCACCCGACTTTGGAAAATTTAAATTTTTTTTCTTGATTCTTATAGGTTTTAGTTTGTAGTTGATTGTAGTAACTTTTTTTTCATTTGTAGTAGCTCTAAAAAAAAATTACAGAATTTTGAAAAAAAACTTGGCACCCGACTTTTGAAAAATTGAAATTGAATACTTGATTCATAAAAAGAATCGTTTGTAGTTGATTGTAGTGAAAAAATTTTTGTTTGTAGTAAAAAAATTAAGTATTTTTTTTGTATTTTAAGTTACTGTGACTTAATATAAAAATTGTTTTTTGTGTTTCTTGTATATTTTAGTATGCAGTTGATAGTAGTATTTTTCTTTTTTTTTTTAAGTAGCTCCAAAAATTTTTAAGCGATTTTTTTGTTATTTTTATTTGTAGTAGCCATTTTTTCGTTTGTAGTAACTCTTTTTCGTTTGTAGTTAGTAGTTTTCGTTTGAAGTATCAATTTTTTCGTTTGTAGTAACTTTATTTCGTTTGTAGTTAGAATTTTTCGTTTGTAGTAGTAATTTTTTTAATTGTAGTTCGATTGTAGTTAGTAGTTTTCGTTTGAAGTAGCGATTTCTTCGTTTGTAGAAACTTACTTTCGGTTGTAGTTAGTAGTTTTCGTTTGTAGTAGCATTTTTTTTCAATTTTTTCGTTTGTAGTAACTTTATTTCGTTTGTAGTATAAACTTTTTCGTTTGTAGTAACTTCTTATCGTTTGAAGTAAGTAGTTTTCATTTGTAGTAACTTTATTTCGTTTGTAGTATCAATTTTTTCGTTTGTAGTAACTTCCTATCGTTTGTAGTAAGTAGTTTTCGTTTGTAGTAGTATTTTTTTTGTTTGTAGTAACTTCTTTTCGTTTGTAGTTAGAGGTTTTCGTTTGTAGTAGCGATTTTTTTCAATTTTTTCGTTTGTAGTAACTTTATTTCGTTTGGAGTATAAATTTTTTCGTTTGTAGTAACTTCTGTTCCTTTGTAATAACTTCTTTTCGTTTGTAGTGACTTCTTATCATTTAAAGTAAGTAGCTTTTGTTTGTAGTAGTATTATTTTTGTTTGTAGTAACTTTATTTCGCTTGTAGTAAGTAGTTTTCGTTTGTAGTAGTATTTTTTTTGGTTGTTGTAAGTTCTTTTCGTTTGTAGTTAGTGGTTATCATTTGTAGTAGCGATTTTTTCCAATTTTTTCGTTTGTAGTAACTTTATTTCGTTTGAAGTATCAATTTTTTCGTTTGTAGTAACTTCTATTCGTTTGTAGTGACCTCGTTTCGTTTGTAGTGACTTCTTATCGTTTAAAGTAAGTAGCTTTTGTTTGTAGTAGTATTATTTTTGTTTGTAGTAACTTTATTTCGCTTGTAGTAAGTAGTTTTCGTTTGTAGTAGTATTTTTTTTGGTTGTTGTAAGTTCTTTTCGTTTGTAGTTAGTGGTTTTCATTTGTAGTAGCGATTTTTTCCAATTTTTTCGTTTGTAGTAACTTTATTTCGTTTGAAGTATCAATTTTTTCGTTTGTAGTAACTTCTATTCATTTGTAGTGACTTCTTTTCGTTTGTAGTGACTTCTTATCGTTTAAAGTAAGTAGCTTTCGTTTGTAGTAGTATTATTTTTGTTTGTAGTAACTTTATTTCGCTTGTAGTTAGTAGTTTTCGTTTGTAGTAGTATTTTTTTTGGTTGTTGTAAGTTCTTTTCATTTATTATTAGTGGTTTTCATTTGTAGTAGCGATTTTTTCCAATTTTTTCGTTTGTAGTAACTTTATTTCGTTTGTAGTATCAATTTTTTCATTTGTAGTAACTTCTATTCGTATGTAGTGACTTCTTTTCGTTTGTAGTGACTTCTTATCGTTTAAATTAAGTAGCTTTCGTTTGTAGTAGTATTATTTTTGTTTGTAGTAACTTTATTTCGCTTGTAGTAAGTAGTTTTCGTTTGTAGTAGTATTTTTTTTGGTTGTTGTAAGTTCTTTTCGTGTATAGTTAGTGGTTTTCATTTGTAGTAGCGATTTTTTCCAATTTTTTCGTTTGTAGTAACTTTATTTCGTTTGTAGTATCAATTTTTTCGTTTGTAGTAACTTCTATTCGTTTGTAGTGGCTTCTTTTCGTTTGTAGTGACTTCTTATCGTTTAAAGTAAGAAGCTTTCCTTTGTAGTAGTATTATTTTTGTTTGTAGTAACTTTATTTCGCTTGTAGTAAGTAGTTTTCGATTGTAGTAGTATTTTTTTTGGTTGTTGTAAGTTCTTTTCGTTTATAGTTAGTGGTTTTCATTTGTAGTAGCGATTTTTTCCAATTTTTTCGTTTGTAGTAACTTTATTTCGTTTGTAGTATCAATTTTTTCGTTTGTAGTAACTTCTATTCGTTTGTAGTGACTTCTTATCGTTTAAAGTAAGAAGCTTTCGTCTGTAGTAGTATTATTTTTGTTTGTAGTAACTTTATTTCGCTTGTAGTAAGTAGTTTTCGTTTGTAGTAGTATTTTTTTTGGTTGTTGTAAGTTTTTTTCGTTTATAGTTAGTGGTTTTCATTTGTAGTAGCGATTTTTTCCAATTTTTTCGTTTGTAGTAACTTTATTTCGTTTGTAGTATCAATTTTTTCGTTTTTAGTAACTTCTATTCGTTTGTAGTGACTTCTTTTCGTTTGTAGTGACTTCTTATCGTTTAAAGTAAGAAGCTTTCGTTTGTAGTAGTATTATTTTTGTTTGTAGTAACTTTATTTCGCTTGTAGTAAGTAGTTTTCGTTTGTAGTAGTATTTTTTTTGGTTGTTGTAAGTTCTTTTCGTTTGTAGTTAGTGGTTTTCATTTGTAGTAGCGATTTTTTCCAATTTTTTCGTTTGTAGTAACTTTATTTCGTTTGTAGTATCAATTTTTTCGTTTGTAGTAACTTCTATTCGTTTGTAGTGACCTCGTTTCGTTTGTAGTGACTTCTTATCGTTTAAAGTAAGTAGCTTTTGTTTGTAGTAGTATTATTTTTGTTTGTAGTAACTTTATTTCGCTTGTAGTAAGTAGTTTTCGTTTGTAGTAGTATTTTTTTTGGTTGTTGTAAGTTCTTTTCGTTTGTAGTTAGTGGTTTTCATTTGTAGTAGCGATTTTTTCCAATTTTTTCGTTTGTAGTAACTTTATTTCGTTTGAAGTATCAATTTTTTCGTTTGTAGTAACTTCTATTCATTTGTAGTGACTTCTTTTCGTTTGTAGTGACTTCTTATCGTTTAAAGTAAGTAGCTTTCGTTTGTAGTAGTATTATTTTTGTTTGTAGTAACTTTATTTCGCTTGTAGTTAGTAGTTTTCGTTTGTAGTAGTATTTTTTTTGGTTGTTGTAAGTTCTTTTCATTTATTATTAGTGGTTTTCATTTGTAGTAGCGATTTTTTCCAATTTTTTCGTTTGTAGTAACTTTATTTCGTTTGTAGTATCAATTTTTTCATTTGTAGTAACTTCTATTCGTATGTAGTGACTTCTTTTCGTTTGTAGTGACTTCTTATCGTTTAAATTAAGTAGCTTTCGTTTGTAGTAGTATTATTTTTGTTTGTAGTAACTTTATTTCGCTTGTAGTAAGTAGTTTTCGTTTGTAGTAGTATTTTTTTTGGTTGTTGTAAGTTCTTTTCGTTTGTAGTTAGTGGTTTTCATTTGTAGTAGCGATTTTTTCCAATTTTTTCGTTTGTAGTAACTTTATTTCGTTTGTAGTATCAATTTTTTCGTTTGTAGTAACTTCTATTCGTTTGTAGTGACTTCTTTTCGTTTGTAGTGACTTCTTATCGTTTAAAGTAAGAAGCTTTCGTTTGTAGTAGTATTATTTTTGTTTGTAGTAACTTTATTTCGCTTGTAGTTAGTAGTTTTCGTTTGTAGTAGTATTTTTTTTGGTTGTTGTAAGTTCTTTTCGTTTATAGTTAGTGTTTTTCATTTGTAGTAGCGATTTTTTCCAATTTTTTCGTTTGTAGTATCTTTATTTCGTTTGTAGTATCAATTTTTTCGTTTGTAGTAACTTCTATTCGTTTGTAGTGACTTCTTTTCGTTTGTAGTTACTTCTTATCGTTTAAAGTAAGAAGCTTTCGTTTGTAGTAGTATTATTTTTGTTTGTAGTAACTTTATTTCGCTTGTAGTAAGTAGTTTTCGTTTGTAGTAGTATTTTTTTTGGTTGTTGTAAGTTTTTTTCGTTTATAGTTAGTGGTTTTCATTTGTAGTAGCGATTTTTTCCAATTTTTTCGTTTGTAGTAACTTTATTTCGTTTGTAGTATCAATTTTTTCATTTGTAGTAACTTCTATTCGTATGTAGTGACTTCTTTTCGTTTGTAGTGACTTCTTATCGTTTAAATTAAGTAGCTTTCGTTTGTAGTAGTATTATTTTTGTTTGTAGTAACTTTATTTCGCTTGTAGTAAGTAGTTTTCGTTTGTAGTAGTATTTTTTTTGGTTGTTGTAAGTTCTTTTCGTGTATAGTTAGTGGTTTTCATTTGTAGTAGCGATTTTTTCCAATTTTTTCGTTTGTAGTAACTTTATTTCGTTTGTAGTATCAATTTTTTCGTTTGTAGTAACTTCTATTCGTTTGTAGTGGCTTCTTTTCGTTTGTAGTGACTTCTTATCGTTTAAAGTAAGAAGCTTTCCTTTGTAGTAGTATTATTTTTGTTTGCAGTAACTTTATTTCGCTTGTAGTAAGTAGTTTTCGATTGTAGTAGTATTTTTTTTGGTTGTTGTAAGTTCTTTTCGTTTATAGTTAGTGGTTTTCATTTGTAGTAGCGATTTTTTCCAATTTTTTTGTTTGTAGTAACTTTATTTCGTTTGTAGTATCAATTTTTTCGTTTGTAGTAACTTCTATTCGTTTGTAGTGACTTCTTTTCGTTTGTAGTTACTTCTTATCGTTTAAAGTAAGAAGCTTTCGTTTGTAGTAGTATTATTTTTGTTTGTAGTAACTTTATTTCGCTTGTAGTAAGTAGTTTTCGTTTGTAGTAGTATTTTTTTTGGTTGTTGTAAGTTTTTTTCGTTTATAGTTAGTGGTTTTCATTTGTAGTAGCGATTTTTTCCAATTTTTTCGTTTGTAGTAACTTTATTTCGTTTGTAGTATCAATTTTTTCGTTTGTAGTAACTTCTATTCGTTTGTAGTGACTTCTTTTCGTTTGTAGTGACTTCTTATCGTTTAAAGTAAGAAGCTTTCGTTTGTAGTAGTATTATTTTTGTTTGTAGTAACTTTATTTCGCTTGTAGTAAGTAGTTTTCATTTGTAGTAGTATTTTTTTTGATTGTTGTAAGTTCTTTTCGTTTGTAGTTAGTGGTTTTCATTTGTAGTAGCGATTTTTTCCAATTTTTTCGTTTGTAGTAACTTTATTTCGTTTGTAGTATCAATTTTTTCGTTTGTAGTAACTTCTATTCGTTTGTAGTGACTTCTTTTCGTTTGTAGTGACTTCTTATCGTTTAAAGTAAGTAGCTTTCGTAGTAGCAAACGAATAGAAGTTACTACAAACGAAAAAATTGATACTCCAAATAAAATAAAGTTACTACAAACGAAATAATTGGAAAAAATCGCTTCTACAAATGAAAACCACTAACTATAAACGAAAAGAACTTACAACAACCAAAAAAAA
>OZ010682.1:7294924-7455924 GCA_963932265.1 Thymelicus lineola | reverse complement strand
GTGCCTGTGCTCGTTGAGTATTACGAGAGCGATTCGAGCGTCACAGGCCAAGGGCGGGCGGAGTAAGCTACACACACTCCGCCACACGTCACTGCACCCCCTTTCATGGGAAAGGGCGCCCAGTAGTGGTTCCGCGCGCAGTACCAGCCGCCGTCGTGCAGGCGCCTCACCAGGTCTCCCACCAGCGGGAATCGCCCGGGGGGGATTAGCCGCCGACGGCAAGAAGTTTTCGAAGTCGCCGACTGCCGCGCGGACCACCATGGACCGCCCACCCCCAGAGGAGGGGGAGGAGGAGCCGGGGAGAAGGGTGGTGGTGCGGGACCTATTCCAGGCCCGCTACCGCCCTGTCGACCCGGCACTGCGTGCGCAATTGAGCACGATCGGCACCGGACGGCGCGGCCGCGTACGCACCCGCGGAGGGAAGGCCGCGCTGGAAGGTGTCGCGAGCATTCCGGAGGAGGGTAGGACCGAGGAGGTGGAAGAGAGACGGCCTATAGTGCCGTCTCAAGTACCCTCCGCATCCTCCTCCAATCAGAAAAATGTGAAAAAACCGGAGGGTTCGTTCGAGAAAAAGTTATACTCACCTACCCAACCCGAAGAAACCCAAGAAGAAGAAGTGCCAGAGGAGGAGTGGGTGCTGCCCAAGTACCCACTGCGTCAGGACATGGTGCCGCGGCTCGATGCGCCGAGGGGCATGAAGTCCGCACGACGCACCTCGCCGACGGACATCGAGTCGCCGGCTAAAATCGTGTGCCTGATGCCGCTTTCGCCGTCACCGCCGCCACCATCACCATCTGGAAGCATATCACCACCGTCATCACCATCACCATCACCATCCTCGGGGGAGTATGAAGACTCCTTCGAGACACTGGAGCAGGAAGAGGGAAAGAAGAAGGACCACAAAGGAGAACCTAAGAACCACCATGAAGTCGGAGCGGGTGCCGAAGCTGCTGCTGCTGTGCCTGCCACGCTCACGGGTTTCACCGCGACACCACCAGCGCCGCCATCGCCGCCGCTGATCCCTCCTACTCCGAGTAGGAGGACTAATGTGAGTGAGAGAGGCATAATGCCAATCAATTTAATTACCACCCAGGGGCCTTCAGCCCAACCAAGTAGTGTCACTTATGCTGCCGCGCTTTCGGCGCCGGGACCTTCCCGCGCCACACAGGCGCCCACGAGGACCGCGCCCGCTGCTAGCAGCGGCGCATCTGCGACTCCCCAAGGAGCAGCAACAATTACTAAGGGCTACCCGCCCATAGTAGCCGAGCGCCTGCCCAACTGGACGCGCCATTTCGCGGCCATCAAGGAACGGCTCGGCCGAGCGCCGAACGCGCGTCCCTTTGGAAAGGGGGTGCGCTTCATCCCTGAGTCGGAGGAGGAGTTTAGGGCGGTCCAGGCCTATATGGTGACGCTGTCGGAGACCGACCCGGACGTGTCGTGGTGGTGTTACACACCTAATGACGAGAGGCCCACCAAGGTGGGCATCACAGGTCTCCCACACGACACGGATCCGGCGATGGTCACCAAGGCCCTCCAGGACCTGGGCTTCCCGGCGCGCTTCTCAAAATACATCCCGGGGAAGCGAGGGCGGCCCGGCTGCGTGTTCCACGTACAGCTGGACCGCCTGGACCAGGAGCAGCTCGCCCGCCTTTACGGGATTGACGAGCTGCTCCTGATGAGGGGGGTGACTGTCCAGGCGTGGACAACTGGCAAAGTCTTGGCCCAGTGCCACAGATGCCAGAAGTTTGGCCACGCCTCGGCCAATTGCCACCGCCCGCCCAGGTGTGTCCGCTGTGGAGAGGGACACATAACGGCCGACTGCCCGCATCCCCGCGGTGTGGTGACCAAGTGCGCAAACTGCTCGGGACCACATACAGCAAACGACCAGCGGTGTGTGGTCCTGAGGAGGACCGCGCGCTTCAGGGGGGTTACATTGAAACCCCCCCTCCCACACCTCCCGACGCAAGCCGCGCCCCCTAGGCGGAGCGCTCCGGATGCGGCGGGTGCAATCACCACCACTGTGGAGGAATACGCCACCACCGAGGGTGCGTCACTGATGGCGCCAGCAAACCTTCCCCGAGCCGCACAGGGACAACCCGTTGACGGCAAGGGGAAGAAGAAAAAGAAGAAGAAGAGTAAACGGGCCGCCCAGCAGGAAAATCCTACTGAGACGGCACCAGTACTAAGGGCGCAACCTGCAACCACATCAGTGACGCAGGCACCCACGGTGGCGCCCCCCAAACCACAGAGGCCTCCAAAGGCCAAGAAGGCCAAAGAGGCCTCAAGCACCCGACCGCCCATCACCCCTGCTGCACAGGCGGAGGTAGAAGGCACAAAGTACCAAGGCATGGAGAGACGGGAGCGGGAGGCACCGGCGGGCACAACACCCGCCCCAGCCCCCGGGCCGAAGTCCTCGCAAACCCCTACACCGGCTCTTCGACCCCTACAGGCTCTGGGGATCGATACGCCCGCGGAGGAGGTGGTGGCCGCAATAGCGACCATCGCCGAAACCCTAGCGGCGTACCCGGACCTGGTAGGGGCCATAAAAAGAGTCGTCGCCAGCCTTTTCGGGTTCCAGTATGACAGTACAACTTAGAGTGCTGTACTGGAACCCAGGGGGTATAGCAGGCAAGACCCGGGACGCGGTGCTTGCGTTGTTCGCGGACGACAGCGCATACTTCCTATCATCCCGCAAAGCAGAGCTGGCTGCAAGTCGCATGCAGCGCCTGTTGGACATATTACCGGACTGGTTGGACAAATGGAGGATTGCTGTCAATGTCGGTAAGACGGTCCCCATTGTGTTCACCAGAGCTCGTAAACTGCCGCCGCCGCTTCGCCTTCGTGGTCGGGAGTTGGTGTGGCAGCCAACCGTTAAGTACCTGGGATGTACCATCGATAGTGCGATGCGGATGAGCCAGCACTGTGACCAGATGGTCCAGCAGGCTCGCGCCGCACGCGCTATACTCCGACCGGTGTTGACATCCCGGCTACCAGTACGTACAAAACGGACGGTGTACTACACCTACGTCCGATCACGATTGGTCTATGCGGCGCCGGCATGGTACGCACTGGCCAGCAGGTGGCAGCGCAAGCGACTACAGCAGCAGCAGAACATGGCTCTGCGAGCTGTCGTGGGAGCGAGACGCTACGTCAGGAACGACGTGGTAGCGCGCGACCTGAAAGTCCCTTCCATTGAAAAGCATGTGGTCAGGCTGGCGCGGACGATGATCGCCCGCGCCGACCACGGGCCGCATGACTCGTTAAAGGGTGTCGCGCCGCTTCACGCTCGTCCGCCTGAGGGCTACCCGCTTCCGCGGGAGCTCTTAGAGTCTGACTCTGACTCTTAGAGTCTGAGTCTGACTGCGACACGGCGTGCTTTGCGGTTATGATAGGATCCCCCGCTCAACAGCGGGGACCGCCCCTCCACCGGGAGACACTTGTTCTCCCGAGTTTAAGCCCGGGTAAAAAGGTTCGCCTTGAGACCCGCAGAACCCTCGCATAGGTCCAATCCGCGTGTCAGCGTGTTTTGCGGGATTATGATAGGAACCCCCGCTCAACAGCGGGGTCCGCCCCTCCACCGGGAGACACTAGTTCTCCCGAGTTTAAGCCCGGGTAATAAGGTTCGCCTTGAGACCCGCAGACCCCTCGCATAGGTCCGCGCAAAAGGTACGGCAGCGATAGGATGACACTGCTTGCTTGCAATCCGCGTATCCTTTTATCAAGCGCGTCCTTGTGTCTGTGCCCGTTGAGTATTACGGGAGCGACTCGAGCGTCACAGGCCAAGGGCGGGCGGAGTACAGCGATGTCCGCTACACATACTTCGCCACACAGCACTGTCCCCCCTTTCATGGGAAAGGGCGCCCAGTAGTGGTTCCGCGCACAGTTTAAGCCGCCGTCGTGCAGGCGCCTCACCGGGTCTCCCACCAGCGGGAATCGCCCGGGGGGGATAGCCGCCGACGGCAAGAAGATCAGGAGTCGCCGACTGCCGCGCGGACCACTATGGACCGCCCACCCCCAGAGGAGGGGGAGGAGGAGCCGGGGAGAAGGGTGGTGGTGCGGGACCTATTCCAGGCCCGCTACCGCCCTGTCGACCCGGCACTGCGCGCGCAATTAAGCGCCATCGGCACCGGACGGCGCGGCCGCGTACGCACTCGAGGAGGGAAGGCCGCGCTGGAAGGTGCCACGAGCATCCCGGAGGAGGGTAGGATCGAGGAGGAGGAAGCGAGACGGCCTATAGTGCCGTCTCAAGTACCCTCCGCATCCTCCTCCAATCAGGAAAAAATTAAAAAACAGGAGGGTAGGTTGGAGAAAAAGTTATACTCACCTACCCAACTTGAAGAAGTACCGGAGGAGGGCTCCGAGGAGTCATCAGAAGATGAGTGGGTACTCCCCAAGTCCCCCCTGCGCCATCAGATGGTGCCGCGGCTCGACACACCGAGAGGCACCAAGACCGCACTACGCCTCTCGCCGTCGGACGTCTAGTCGCCGGCGAAGATCGTCTGCCTGGCGCCCGCATCACCATCACCGTCACCTGCAACCAAAAAGGAAGAGGACAAGTCAGGATCACCATCATTATCACCTTCATCCGGGGAATATGAGGACTCCTTTGAAACCCCGGAAGAAATCAAGGAACAAAAGAACCACCATGGAGTCGGAGCTGGAGTCGAAGCGGATGCTGCTGTGTCTGCCTCGCCATCGGGACCCGCCGCGTCACCACCAGCGCCGCTATCGCCGCCGCTGATCCCCCCTACTCCGAGTAGGGGGAAAGGATTAACAGGTAGTGAGAGAGGTGCACTATTTAAATTAAATGTAATTCCCACCCAGGGGCCTTCTGCCCACACAAGCAATGTCACCTATGCTGCCGCGCTTTCGGCGCCGGGACCTTCCCGCGCCACACAGGCGCCCACGAGGGCCGCGCCCGCTGTTAACAGCGGCGCATCTGCGGCTCCCCAAGGAGCAGCAATAACCACTAAGGGGTACCCCCCCATAGTAGCCGAGCGCCTGCCCAATTGGACGCGCCATTTCGCGGCCATCAAGGAGCGGCTCGGCCGAGCGCCGAACGCGCGTCCCTTTGGAAAGGGGGTGCGCTTTATTCCAGAGTCGGAGGACGAGTTTAGGGCGGTCCAGGCCTATATGGTGGCGCTGTCGGAGACCGACCCGGACGTGTCGTGGTGGTGTTACACACCCAACGACGAGAGGCCCACCAAGGTGGGCATCACAGGTCTCCCCCATGACACGGATCCGGCGATGGTCACCAAGGCCCTCCAGGACCTGGGCTTCACGGCGCGCTTCGCTAAGTACATCCCGGGGAAACGAGGACGGCCCGGCTGCGTGTACCACGTGCAGCTGGACCGCTTGGACCAGGAGCAGCTCGCCCGCCTTTACGGGATTGACGAGCTGCTCCTGATGAGGGGGGTGGTAGTCCAGGCGTGGACAACCGGCAAAGTGCTGGCCCAGTGCCACAGGTGCCAGAAGTTTGGCCACGCCTCGGCCAACTGCCATCGCCCCCCCAAGTGTGTCCGCTGTGGCGAGGGTCACATTACGGCCGACTGCCCTCATCCCCGGGGGACGGCCACCAAGTGCGCAAACTGCGCAGGACCACACACGGCTAACGACCAACGGTGTGTGGTTCTGAGGAGAACCGCGCGCCAAAGGGGGGTTACGTTGAAACCCCCCATTCCTCACCTCCCGACGCAAGCCGCGCCCCCTAGGCGGAGCGCTCAGGCGGCGACGGGTGCAATAGCCGCGACGGTGGAGGAGTACGCCGCTACCGAGGGTGCGTCACTGATGGCGCCGGCCAATCTTCCCCGAGCCGCACAGGGGCAACCCAGTGGTGGCGAAGGGAAGAAAAAGAAGAAGAACAAGAAGAAGCGAGCCGCTCGGCAGGAAATGCCTACCGAAGCGGCTCCCACACCGAAGGCGCAACCGCCACCTGCATCAGTGACGCAGGAACCCCAGGGTTTCCAGGCCACCCAAGGACAAGAAGGCCAAGGAGGCCTTAAGCACCCGTCCGCCCGCCATCCCCGCTGCACAGGCGGAGATAAAAGGCGTAAAGCACTATCGTAAAGAGGGACAGGGGCGGGAGGCACCGGTGGGCACAACAACCGCCCCAGCCCCCCGCCCGAGGTCCACGCTAACCCCGACACCGGCTCTTCGACCCCTACAGGCTCTAAGGATCGATACGCCCGCGGAGGAGGTGGTGGCCGCAATAGCAACCATCGCCGAAATCCTAGCGGCGTACCCAGACCTGGTGGGGGCCATTAGAGGAGCCGTAGCCAAACTGTTCGGGTTCCAGTATGACAGTTCATCTTAGGGTGCTGTACTGGAACCCGGGGAAGTGCAATTAAAATAATTGTGGAATATCGTCGTTTTATTGGGCCGAGCCTTACATTTAGTTCAGAACAGTCAATAAATAATAGTCATCTTTTGTTGGTCATTTACAACTGAAAAATTCTTGTAACAATAAGTGGTATATAAAACTATTAATTAATAATTGAATTGTTCAATTTAAAAAACATAATTTTTTTATGTATTTTTAATCTTTAACACAAATTATATTAATTTTCAGTGTTAAAAACTCTTAAAAAATATTTATTATATTAAAAATAAAGAATTGAAAATTGATAAAAGTTCAAAAATAATCACGTGACTACAAAGGCGCCAAATGTGGCCGCCATAATAGTGACGTCATATTGTTTGAGCAATTTCACGATAGTACAGAGTCAAAGGCTTCTACGTGAATTGAGTAAAAATATCTAAAATTTAGTGACAAAAAAATATATTTGTCGGAGATCATAAAATGGAACGTCAAGCCGGGCCAGGCTTAGGTGTATTCGGATTGTGAAGATGGCAACACTATGTGAATTGACTACTGTCATTTGGACACGCGGTGGCGGGAGATCCGAGGAAAGCTATTGACTTGCCAGCGACGAACGGACATTCTGGATACAGCCTTCGAGCTGAGCGGACGCCTGGACAAGAACGTAGTTGCTTTTAAGACGAAGCGCGACGTGTGAATTGTGCGGCTGTGTCGGTGCAAACAATATTTGGAATCGGATATCAAATTGACGAGTAACAGAATCAGACGACTATGCGAGGCATGGGGTGACTGTGAGGGGAGTGTGGGAGGTCACTGGGCCGTCGGCCATATTTATTGGTTGTTACTCGGATAATTGAAGACAATCAGTCCTAATCGCGTATTTAATTATAACCAGTGTAAAACCTGTGGTAAAATGAGTTTCTGACTAAAGTGATGTAAACGCCCACTGTTGTTATTATTTCCCGAACCACCACCAATCTGTCTTATTTGCGACATATTCATAACACGCAATTTTATTGTAAATTAAAATGTTAAATGATTTATTCTTCATTAAATATAATAAAACTCTCTATTGATTATACACACTAAATAAATTTAGAAAAGGTTACACTGTTAACTGGTAATAAATCGTATCTGGGAGAAATCAGGGTGTCAGGGGTTAGGTGTTAGGGGTATAAATCAGGGTTGTATGATAAATTATATTTCATTTATCATACAACTAGCTTCTACCTCCAACTTCGTCTGCGTAAGTTTCAGATATTATGGATCCTTAGAGTAATGAAGAAATTGATAAAAAAAATGCACAATGCAATGTTACATAAATTATATGCTAGTAGTACATAATTATGTATATACGATGACCCTATAGCCTAGTTGATAGCGATTCGACCCAGCCTGCGAAGCGAGGGTCCCAGGTTCAATTCCCTGGACGTGAGGAGGTGTGCGGTAGCACAATTAAACAGGTCGGAATCTTTGTTGCTACTGACTTTATTAAAGAAAATTACGAAAATATGCTTAACTTAATACACATACACTCGCACATACACACACCTACATTGTCTGCTAGCTATGATTTAACTCCTTAAAGTTGTCTAATGACTTAGCAAATCATAATATTTTACATTGTAAAGAAACCTGCACATTTAAACGAGCCCCTTCGCATGCTTCCCCTTCTTACCCATAGCTTCGTCGAGACACAAATCTAGTAGTCGGTTTAGGGGGCATGCGATGGCTTGAGCATGAGACTAAATTGCACTCCGGACCGCTTAGGAAAGTGACCGTTATGGTGGGCATACACGCAATGAGAAATCGTTACGATTAGACTGTACAGTTCGAGCGGTACAGTTTATCGTACATGGCATAGAAGCAATACACGCTACAAGAAATCGTTACGATCAGACGGTACAATAAACGGTGCCGACGCACACGTGTCAGCGATGGCTTCGACAAAACTGAACGAGCGCATACACGTTACGATCAGTGGGCACAGTTTTTCGATTCTGTTTATCAATTGAATTTTTCGTACTGTTCCGTTTGACTGCAGTCTTAAAAATCGGACGAAACTGTACAGTTTTCTAACATTTCATGTAGCGATTATTGGTACTGTGGCGTTAAGATATTATATAGATCGCTAAACTAAGGATTCTATTTAAATGATAACACTCAGTTTACAAGTTAACATGCAGAGACGATCTCCGTGTTACCAGTGACATACGTCTCGCTCGACAGCCAGTGTCACAGAGAGACGTCACTGTCAATACGTCACACCTCTCCCTTTTTATTTAATTTACTTTTGTTTTACATCAATTACTTAATTCGTTAGAATTTATTTATTCCGTTCAGCTGAATAAAACTACTTTCTCATTCCAACAGCGAAGTTTGGAAATTAATGAACTCTTACATTATTTTGGATACTTTTTTATACTTTACTTCTTTTCGTCTATAAGTTTACATTATGACGTTGTTATTTTTCTTTGTTCCCTCATTTCATCTCCTTTTCTTTTCTTTTTTTTTTTTTTTGCAATATGTTTCGGCATTGACACTTCATGTGAGCATAGGTGACTCGAGGTAACATTATTTTATTATATTCCGCATTGGAGTAGACCTGAAACAGTTGAAATCACAAACGAGAAAATATTTCCTAATTCGGTGCTAATCTGACGCATAACATGTTTTGTCTACTGACAATTAGTATTAGCATCCGTAGTTAGGGTTCAGTTTTTTTTTATAATTATATATATATTTTTTTTATATATTCCAAGTCATTTTTAAAACCTTAAGAAAATGTGGACCTGAAAATGTAAAATCATTATTAAGGTATACTGTTGTTAATACTATTACACAGAAGTAATAATAGTATTTTATAATAAGTACAGAAGGTGAACTCCACAAAATCATTCCAAATAGCGACTCTAGCTCTATCGCAATAAAGTGTAATTCAGGTCGCACAACGCTAATCAAAACGCGTAATGAGTTGCCTTCCTTTCTAAACTATCGCTTATCTTCTCTGGCAATGTCAGGGTTGTCTTTTTTTGAAAGAATAAAATTAATCTGAAAGTTTAGACATTATGTGTTATATTTAATATGTGTCATAGATTACGAACGTATGACAGCCATTATGAATTTTCTGCATTAGCCAGACATGTCGAACGCGGCATGTACTTGTAACGACATAGCCAAAAGGCGGAGTGCGCTAGGCCTGCTATTACCAACGTCTAAAGCAACGTTGATATACCATTACCACTTTATTCACCATCTGATCTTCGACACATGCATGTCAGTGATGCTCATCTGATAATTATTGTTGATAAGTAAACATTGACAAGGCAAGGCATTACTTCATGAATCTTTTGTTTCCTTGACGGTAGTGAAGCGATTCATCTTAACTCTCACGTTTATTGTTTATAGAGTTAACAGATTACATAACCAATATCATTCAGGCTGATTTTACTGTGGAAAAGGAAATAAGTTACACATGGAACAACTGTGACAGAAAAAAGTAAAATATCATAATCCTTTAATAATTTAGTCGTCGCATTCTTCGTGAATTAGGATCATCATTGTAGGTAGCCATTTCATCGATTAGAACTCCTCAAATAAAAATCGATTATTTTATTTAACGGTATTGAGATATTTAGTACTTCTCATGTACATATTTTGTTTCGTTCCTGGACATCATTTTCATGCTTCCAAATGTGTACATAAATGTAATTAATTCGTTATTATCTGAAACTGAACATACTAAAACAAAAATAATTATTTTCAGGGCCAGTGCCCTTTGCGATTTAAATGAAATTATAGACTTTCCTTCTTCCAAAATTAGAGCTGTGTACATTAATATAATTAATTCGTTATTATCTGAACTGAACATACTGAAACAAAAATAATTATTTTCAGGGCCAGTGCCCTTTGCGATTTATATGAAATTATAGACCTCGTTTCCCACCTCTTCCATCGTAACTCATCGGCGTCGCCGCGCCGGTGCCTCACTTTTTCAAGCGTAGGCTAAAGTTAGTGTTTGCAGTATCTTTATCTGTAAACAAATAGTGTTATAGTCTGTAGTGGGTTCCGGAGGCCTCACTTTTGACCGCTGTCAATAAATTAATGGTTCCAGTTCAAAATATCGATTTCTCTATCACTTCTTCCAGATTCTCTGTTCTTGTTGTCTTGATGTACTATAATTTTTATTACCATTAAAGGTGTCAGTTTACTACTATTTAGCTCTTTATTAATAGGCCTTGTTGTTAGTACCGATCAACCGAGTCAATCTAATAGTTACATCTACAATAATAGATATCCTCATTATTACCTGACTGACCATGTTGTCTACTACTTGTCTTTATGGCAGACATTCTTGTTAGTACCGACCAACTAATGTTGTCTATTACTTGTCTTTGATGGCAGACATTCTTGTTAGTACCGACAACCAATGTTGTCTACTACTTGTCTTTGATGGCAGAAATTCTTGTTAGTACCGACCAACCGAGTCAATCTAATAGTTACATCTACAATAATAGACATCCTTATTATTACCTGACTGACAGGGTTGTCTACTACTTGTCTGTGATGGCAGACATTATTGTTAGTACCGACAACCAATGTTGTCTACTACTTGTCTTTATGGCAGACATTCTTGTTAGTGCCGACCAACCAATGTTGTCTATTACTTGTCTTTGATGGCAGACATTCTTGTTAGTACCGACAACCAATGTTGTCTACTACTTGTCTTTGATGGCAGAAATTCTTGTTAGTACCGACCAACCGAGTCAGTCTAATAGTTACATCTACAATAATAGACATCCTCATTATTACCTGACTGACAGGGTTGTCTACTACTTGTCTGTGATGGCAGACATTATTGTTAGTACCGATCAACCAATGTTGTCTACTACTGGCCTCAACTACAACAGAGGCGTTTTGTTAGCACCGTCCATTTTTAGTGGACTACTACTGGCCTCAACTACAACAGAGGCGTTTTGTTAGCACCGCCCATTTTTAGTGGACTACTACTCATGACTCCATTTTTTGTATTAACAAATTCAGATTTGCTAGGAGTATCAATGACATTATATATTCATAGATTAATTTGCTTTACCAAATATATATTTTTAGTTCAATACATCCCAAGGGAATTATTCCAGGATAATGTAATACCCCAAGACAGCGTCTGTCTGTGAGCCAAGTCTCCTCTCCATCCGCATAACCTCCAGCGCGATGGTAATACAAACATTCAAACAGTCTTTTGTCACTGCTCAGTCAGTGTCAGTCTTTTGTCATTGATGTGTTTATCATTTGGTAATACTTCCTGTACTCTATAATTTAATTCCAATATCAGCTGACAAAGAAACAGGCAAATCATAACTTGGTCTGACATGGTTGCTGTGATATTTGCTTCCACCGGTAATCTAAGTCGGTACCGCTTGCTTCACAGGGAAGCTCACTACCAACACGGTAACAGGAATATCTCACACATTATTGATTTTTTTTTTTTTTGAGTCCCAAACATATTTGAAACTGGTATCGTATCACCCAACAGACGTTGCTCTGTTTAAATTCCAATTATGTATTTCACTTTCCCTTTAGTAGGTATATTATGTTCACTACATTCAATAACTCTTAGGATTCTCAGTTGGGTAGTGTACTCCATGCCTTACTTTTAAGTTTTAGCTATTTCAGGATCCCAACATCTTTAACAGTTTAGCTGGACCCTTAGTGTTCCACATCGGGTACTCAAGATCTCAAATTTTATATATCGAGAGTGTGCATCATACACTCATCACTTAATATGTATTTATCATAATACACATTAGACGGAATACCTGACCTCGCAATACCTTGCATTCACAAATAAATGGTTTCTCTTAATAAACAGTTATTGTGGCACCTGTTATATTTGTGGTATTATACCAGTAAAGGTTTATTGAAATATTGAAACTGTTTATAGTTTATACCTACCACGTTTTCATACGTTACCGCGCAATACCTTGTATTCACGAATAAATGGTTTCTCTCAATAAACAGTTTTTGTAGCACCTGATACCGTATTTGTGGTATTATACAAATAAAAAGTTTTTTGAAACTATTTATAGTTTTTACCGCCCATGTCTAATACACATTACACTGATAGCTTCCTCTATTTGAGCGCTCCAACACTTCTACAGTTTAGCAATTACATTCAGTAGTGTGTGTGTGAACACTAGATACTCCACATTAGCAAGTCCAGAACTTTACTAGTCCAGACCTATTTTTGTGTAACAACCATCTTTGAACCATCCCAAATATTTAAATATAAAAATATTCAAATAGGTTCAATCAACCATTTCCATTTTTTTTTTCAATTAAGGTATAAATCATAAAAAGTTTATTTGTCACAATTTTCCAATAATACTGCAATCATAGATTTATTTATGGAAAATACAACATATAGTCGATAGCGTGATCCACAAAGTTGGTCAACGCCATCTATTAACATTATCGTAGTTTCAACCTGATATCTAAGGTTATAATAACAAAATAATGATGTCACATAACCATAATTATGGAGTGAGGGAAATATTATTCACCCTCTTAATTTTGTTAACTTATACATGAACTGTTACTCGGTTACCAATGTTAAGATTGCCAAGCCTGCTGTTCATGGATGTCATTATTCCCAATTATGTCATGTTTTCAGTAATGTTTCAATTTATTTCTGCTATTTTTGTTATCTTGACTATACAGAGACAACAACAATAAATAATTAAACATATGTATTTTCAGTCATAAATCAGCTCTTGTATTGTGGTGACTGCTTTTCCAATAGATGTTGTTATGTACCTACATATTATATTGTTACTATTTATTCATGAATTATGAATTTTGTTTCTTGTTGTTCAGTACAAGTAGATATGTTGCTTGCTAACATATCACCATAATTTTAATGTTCTATTTTATATACATAGTTAAATTTTTCATATTATGTCACCAATTGTCTGTGATCCAAAAATTAATCTTATTCTAGCAGTACAATTCTAACACTGCAAAATATTCCTTTTTAACAAGGTTCAGAAGTCACCATGACATACAACATTCATTTGAATGGAGAATAATAAATAAGGAGACTATTTATAACACTGTAAAATTTTATTTTAAATTGTGCTATTAATAATAATACCAACACATGTCCAGTTATATTTATGAAGTCAGTATTATTATTTGTTTAACCTTGCAGGTAAACTTTGTTTAAATATGTGTTAGTTGAACACCAATAGATTTGCTGACAAATACATAATAACAATAAATACCTCCGTCTCACTTTATTTATCTTTGCAGATTATTATCAATGTGTAATAAGTATGTAGTTTCCCTGGAAACCTATGTCATACCTGATGATTTATATATGATAGGAGAGTGACAGGTAATATTTCCATATTTCCTACAATACGAGGACTGATTATGTTAAATCACTCGTACTGAAGTTATTCAATTACATAGATTATACTTTTGTTGAATCTTTGTTTCTTTTCTCAGAGACGTGTTCCCTTATTTGTGAAGTTTTTGTTTTTCAGTAGCGATATCTCACAATTTTTTCGGTAAATCAATAAAAATAATTAATATGATTCCAGTGTGACCTTACCTCACAATTGAAGATGTCATTTGATAAATTAACCAGGTAAACAGGTACTGGTTGTACCTGTATGGTTGTACTGGTTGTAGCATGAGTAATATTCATTTATCTTTTCGATTGACAATTTCACATTTCCAAGGTATTTTTACTTACCACGATTCAGGCGTAGAATATACATGTTCCATAGGTAAGGAGTTGTGCTATCGTTTGTTTTTAAGCAATTCTTCGATATTGGATCACTACTCACTTGTTCACAATAGTACTTATTCTGAGATTAATTATTATCCATTTATGGAATTTTTAGGTTAATATTGGCACCACGCGTAGATGCGGTTTCCCCGCGAAAGATCTGAAAGCCACCGTTTTTCCTTCTATTTTTTTTTATCCTCGTCGCCATGTGTGGCGTTTAGATATTATATAGATCGCTAAACTAAGGATTCTATTTAAATGATAACACTCAGTTTACAAGTTAACATGCAGAGACGATCTCCGTGTTACCAGTGACATACGTCTCGCTTGACAGCCAGTGTCACAGAGAGACGTCACTGTCAATACGTCACACCCATGATAGGTTTTTTTTTTAAATTATAGTTAGGTATATCTATTACTCGCTGGTGAGAGTATACCTTTTGATTTTGAAAGCGTCGATTTTGATCGCGTTCACAAAATTCCTAATTACATTAATCGCA
The DNA here is from genome assembly GCA_963932265.1 of Thymelicus lineola. NCBI lineage: Eukaryota > Metazoa > Arthropoda > Insecta > Lepidoptera > Hesperiidae > Thymelicus > Thymelicus lineola. The sequence continues at coordinate 7,441,310 of OZ010682.1, read as the reverse complement.
TTAACGTTAAAATGCATAGCAATTATAAGGTGTATATTAGAATTAATTATAATTGAGATACATTAAATACAGTTAAGAATAAAGTAAGCCGATTCTGCGTAGATAACTACGGGGCGTATTATTTTTGGTGTATGAGGAAAATGCAAAAAAAAATACATAACTCTAAAACTAATGAAAGTGCGTTGAAGCGAAACGAATTTGGGTCAACTAATCATAAGGTTGGGTTCAAAGATTGAAAATACTTTTCGAGCGAAAAACTATAATAGCTAAAAATATGTCGTAGTTTCTTCCAAATGTCCACATCGGGACTTTCGTATTCTTGAACAAAATCTTAAAAAACAAACCACAACGCGTTGTGGTAACGAACAAACGTTATTAATCTAACCAATAAATGTGGAAATAAGAAAACTATTCAGAAATGCATTAAAATAACATTTATAAATGAGAATTAAAAAAAGAGTTTTCTTCGGTAGTTATTATTATGTAATCGTAGGTATTTCAACGTCCGCTTTCGGTTTATTTCTATTTCCGCTTGTTACTTTAACAAAAATGAAGGAAAGTAAACTTTTTGAGATTCCGTAGCTAAATGGCAATAACCGATTCCTTATAATTTACCTCTCAGTATGTCAGTCCGCTAGTGGATAGTGTCAGAGACATTAATGATAATTGAACTAACTGAACAATAAGATAATGTTGTACATTACTATACAACAAAACAATGCGTTAACCATAAACATAACATTAAATTAATGGGTTAACAATACGCATAGCATAAATTACAGTTCCAATAATGATGTTCCAGGTTCCAATAATGTTTTTCACTTGTATAGTGATAAGTGTATCACAGGAGGCACAGATTTATTCATTTATGATTGCTCCTAAAGTGTGTATGTATATTATGTATGTATGTATGTGATATTACATGATATACTCGTAGAAAATAACGATAAAGATTATGTTTTTTAAAGTAAAAAAACATGAAAAATTTTAGACCTTCATACGGAATCCTTCGTAACGCCTATATTTTTTCCATATGAGGCCCGGCCGGATATTGAGATTTAACAAATATATGAGATAAGCGTGCACTCGACGTTTTGACACATAGACGACAAATTTATTGGAGAAATTTCAGTACAATCCATGTAAATGGTTACATAGTAAGAAAACGATGAAATCTTTGTAACATACTATCTACCTGTTACTGCTGATTAATAAGTTAAAGGTGAACTGACAGAGCATTTTTGCGTTTCAGTAATCAAGAAGATAATTATAGTTTAAAAAACTTAAAATACACTTTTATATAAGCCCCTTTCTATACATCCTACCCTAAAAATTACATCTAAAAACAAAGTAGATTCATATTCAGACAAATCAAACGAACCTTATCTCAATAGGTTTGCGTTGTTTCATTTTAAAGCATGTACATACATACCTGAGGTCGCTTAAGGTTTCATCATCACACCAGCAAGGCTATTCTGTTTTGTAACTCGACAGCGGAATCCGCGATGAGTTTCAAAATTGAAGTTAGAGTTCGAGAGTCACTTCACTTCACAAATGCTTACTAGATGATTAGACAATGACATATTTATTTGTCTCGGTCATAGAATTACGTCACCGTCGAAGCTCGTGTCCAATTGTCAAACGAAAAGTCAATCAAGAGCTATCGAGTTCTCGAGTAAACTAAAGATAGTCTTTAGTTTGACGTTCAAGTTCGAGACTCACTTCACTTCGCAAGTGCGTACTAGATGATTAGAGAATGACATATCAAGATCTCGGACTCGAACTTCAATTTTGGAACTTATCGCGGATCCCGCTGTCGAGTTACAAAACAAAATAGCCTTGCAGCTCATGACAACATTTTTAACAGAACTTAAAAAGGAGGTTTTCAATTCGATGGATTTTTAATGCCATTTCTTTTGCCATTACTTCTTTATAACATTGCTATCCCTTTCCGAAATATTGGTGATAAATAGACGTTCATTACTAACAATTTTTCATCTATAATTCGGAGGTTTAAGTAATGAAGTTTAATACAAAGAAACAAAGGATCATTAATCGCATGCGATTCATTATTATGGATACTGCTATGTAGTGGTTTATCCATTCAATATTAGGTTGCTTTCAACTTAACTTCAACTCATTAGCTGCTCGCTGCATATCAAAGGTCTCCTTATTGTCGATGAGGTGTAGAGTATCGACCAGGTACTCAACCGTATAGCTCTAGGATGGATTGGCCAAGGGCTTAAAGGGTCTATGTAAGTGTCTGAATTCTTATAGTGTCCTGCGACACAGCTTGACGACTGCTATTTGACAAATGCATGAATTGATTCATATAGGCGGAAAGTTGACAAAGTGTCAGTGTGTAAGCAGTAAATTGGAACTAGTGTACGCAAAGGGTATGGTATGAATGTAGTAGTTGCTGACGGACTGAAATTAGATAGTGACAGTCCTGTTTACCAAAGTTCAACTATTTACTAAGTCCTAAATTTACCCTGTTGCTACTGTGGCGCCAACAAGTTAACGAAGTTTGACGGACACTTGCACAACAGAGTCATTTCTCCTTTACTTCTATACTCCATGGATAAATGTATTTTGATAAACGCAGGCTTGTTGTGCTAAGCCTGGACTTTAACTGCAGTTAACTTAATTTTCACCAATGATATTATATACAAGATATGCCAACACGGCGCTGGAAGTACGTCAGTCGAATGTACAAAAGTGTAGCGATTTCAATTCATACAGTTGATAGCTGCCGTGAGTGAGGCCGTCTATAGTTGTCACCAAAATGCCGAGTTGTTTTGAGATTTCGAAAACATCATATCTCCAAATTGAATAAAAATGATGGATTACATACCATAGGTAAGTACATAAAACGTTATGTTAAATATTGGTACTAATATCGAATATTTCTTTTAACTTTTACTGACTGTTCCGTACTGAATTTGTTAGTCTGCCAAGTGTGCAAATGTGTGTCATTTGGTCACAGATCTCGTGACGCGCTGTGACGTGAGCGACCTCGAGCGACAAACACTAGCTGTCTTTTTCACTATTATGGTTTTAGTAGTGCCATCCCTTTTACATAATTTATCAATGTGGTGATAGGTTTAATGAAACAAAAGATAAACGTGTGTGTGTTGTAGGTCGATCGGAACAGATTTTTTGGTTGATTTGTAAGGGCATAACGTATCTTTAGTTTAATATCATTGATTTTCACCTATCCAACTTGCCAACCTGCCGAAAGTTGCTTAACTTGATCGAACACTAAGACATGTTGTCGAGCTATGAGCACTTCCTGAATAAATACCTTCCTTATCAATTCGATATTATATTTTCTCGCATCGCAAAATCATAACGTAATACGATTTGTCAGCGTTCATAGGCTTATTCTGTGCTGGGGAGAAGCTCAACAACCTATTTGCATTTCTCATTTTACCCCTTCTTACACTCCCTCGAGAATAATTTTTAGTCTGCGTTACGCGTCTCTGAAGTATATTGCTAGATTGCTACGTCTTATGATTTACATAATCACAAACATAATAATTTTATAATTAATATTCATAATAATACTTCAAAATAATTACTGCATCGTTATTAATTTAGTCTTAGGTAAGACTAGTAACTCGTCTTTGCTTCGCTTCAAGTTATATTTCACTGCCACACTGTCACTTAAAGGTTAATTAAATCGCTCCTTCGTACAGAATCACAATACAAATTATGTACTCAGGAGCGATTTAATTAACATTTAAGTGACTCTGAGTGCGGCCGTTAGTATCGCAAAAAAAATATAAATCTAAATACAAGTTTAAGGAGGCCCTGAAGTTTGGCACGAGTACTAATCAGAATCATAATCATTTTAAAAATAGGCAAGCCATACAGTGGATTGCAAAATTATGAACTAAAATTATTATGGTAATTAAAAACTACATTAGCGAGTAATTTACTCCCTATCTGGTACGTTTTCTATTTGGCTATAATTAGTGAAATTAGCAACTAACTGAAAAGTCTGACGTTATTATGCCAGCTGCTGGCATCCATTTGCACTGTTAATGAAACTAAGTAACAGAGGTATGAGGAACCAAATGGGACCCAGCCACAGAACATCTAATAATTAGTAGATGTTCTGTGGACCCAGCATTATATACGAGTAACACAAACTACAATGATCATCTCAGATTATCGTTGACGTTAAAAAACTACCTTTTAATACTTACCTAATAGTTTATTTTAATAGTTCTGTTGTCGAATCAACAAGAAATCTAAGAAAGAAACTTTAATAAACATTTATTGTAGGGACAATTCATCAGAACAGAAAATTATTATTCAACTAGCTGTCTCAGCGAACTTCGTTTCGCCTAACCTCTAAGCTATCCTATCTTTGAAGTTAGATCAAACTGCACACGGCGTGCAAATTTGATTAAAATCGGATAAGTAGTTTAGGAGTCCATCGCGGACAAACAACGTGACACGTAATTTATATATATTAAGATTTAAATTTGCCCATCCCTCAAAAAGAATCGTGCGATTTCGATTCCCAGAGATGCAGACTGTTGAATGATTAATTTGGATGTGTATTTTCAGTCAGGGTTTCTGTGTTATTATCTTTATGTGTTTGCCCATGGTGCCCATGTCACAGGGTATTCTCGGGTTTACTAATTGGATATAATTGAGTAATTGCTTAATAATTAAATAACATGTATACAAATATACATAGTTTCTAAGTAAATTTTTATGGGCTAAAATTGCCTATATTTTATTTTTTTATAATAATACCTACTGACAACATTATATTCAGCCGGCAACATTTAAATCCTTCATGTTACGCGTGTATGTATTGGTGGAGAAAACTTGATCATTTCATAATTCTTAAAATCGGTCGACCCATGAGATAGCAAAACATAATATTGTTACGATAGAGAATTCAACAGGAAAACAATTTGTTTACAAAGTAGCTATCTATTTAGTCGAGTCATTAGGACAACAATAGAAACTTTCTTCTTTCACGTTATTAACATCTACGACTCTGTTCTCCTTTTTCTCCCTTACTTTATTTAAATGAAACAAGTTTCACGGGCATGTTACAGAAGCGGAACTATTATTTGGTTTTATAGTGTCACTTCCACGTTTCCTTTTCACCAGGGCAATAAGAATCGTCGTTTAGTCCCAACCCGATAATACAATATCGAGCGGCGGGGAGAAGAAAAGCAATAAAACGCCTATTTATATTTTGAAAGCCAAAAAGGCTGGTAGTAATGAAATTCCTCACGAAATATTAACGTATATTTTTCCAACAAAGAGGTGATGTATTATTAGGGCGAACGGACCGGGCAGCATTACTATACAAGCACGTTTGATGTATCCTGCATTCTCTGAAAAATAAATTAGGTATCATGCGTTTTTTATGTTAATAGACGTCAAACACGTTGACCGCTCGTCAGGTGGTAAGTTGTTACTGCCACGGTGAAGCGGTGTATCCGCTAGTATTCGTTATCAAGGTAACTTTAATTTTATTAAATCATATCTTAGGATCTTACACGATGGTAGGTTTCAAGGAAGTTAAAAACCTTGCTGGCTTGACGGTAGGAAATGCTTTAGAGGTGTTCCGAAGGTATTCAAAGGCTATTAAATATAATAGATTATATCTTATTTCAATATCCCCATATATTGTTAGTTTATTACATTATGAGCATGAGAGTTTGGCTTCAACTCAAGCATGGATAGAACCTGATCGACCAAAAGTCTTGAAAATATTCAACGTAATCGAATACAAAGAACACCGGATAAATAGATAACAAAACATGAAGCAATAACGTTCGCACAAACGTTGTACCTACAAAACATCGTGTAAGCGTAGGTATGTCATTTATTCATCGGAATCCCTACAAATTACATGGGCTGTAACGGCGTCGAAACAATCACAGCCGATGATCCAGGCCGTGTTATGCAAATCTAGGCTCTGTGTAGCTATCGATTGTAGCAACCGTCTGTCGTGTAATATACTTCTATTTAAATTTATTTATGTCTCTAGCTTGGCCGGGTGAACTTGAAAATATGAAAATATAGCGCTCTGCCCGCGGATTTGCTTGCGTATTTAGGAATAATTTTCATCATAAGTATATCGCACCCTCAGTGGAAAAAAAGCATAAATCGTCTTATGTTGAATTTTAGTTATTCATATGATTGGAAAGAGGGACAAAAGCTGCATATGCTCATTATATTGTATTTATTCAAATTTTTATCATTAATCTTGACGGTTTTTTGCAATAAATCGTAATGTTTTCCTTAGACTACTTACTGACATTTTAACAGTTTTGCTGCTCTCCTGTAAAATTGCAATTTTCATCTTATGCCTTTTTTCCACTGAGCGTGCGAATTATATTATTCCAGTGTACGGTCTAACTGTGTGATAAATTTCATGAAAATCCGTTGAGTAGTTTTTGCGTGAAAGAGCAATAAATATCCATACATGCATCTGTCCTCACAAACTTTCACATTTTTATAATATTAGAAATTTGAAAGGGTTATCGCTAAAACATAGACCATGAAAACTTTCTTCCTTTTATGGTTACTCTCTAACTTTGCAGCGGATAGGTATAGAGTCTAGACTGACGATCGATGGTTTTGGAACTAACAAGAACATTACCATCGCCTGCTGAACAATGAAAAGACTACAAGACCCTGTAGCCCCTAGGTCTTGTAACTTCTAGCACAAGAAATGTGACCTCTACCTTAATGTTACTCACTCGTCCATTGTTAGGTATTTGAAAAGCTCGGTGTAAAAATAAACAGACCCCACACAACGAACATCCCAATTGTTCACCGGTATCCTCCTGTGCCACTCGCACTTTAATAAATATTAAACGACTGCGATAAAAGCCATCCTTTGTTGAAAACAAATTACATTCAATATTACTGATGTTAGCCGGGAATGCAAATAAGATTGAGATAATGACAATGCCATGGCATTTTTAAGTTATTTTCAACTGCGATATCGTAAAACTGGAAAGCAAATAAGGAGGATTAAATGCCGTAGTGATTGGAGGCGACCAACCGCGCACCGTGCGCGGCTGGAGCGCAGCCAGGACGTACAATGCGCGCTGGATGCGCCCCGTTTATCTTCATTATACTAGAGCTGCAGACAAACTGCTATGTGCACTGAAAGAGGCAATCGCTTAACAAAAAACACAATACGGCAATAAATGAAGGCTTTTGATTAAGTTGTAAAGTGTTGAGGTCAAGATAGAATGAATGATAGATCCTTTCAGATGACCTTGAAGACTTGTTCGTCTTGTGGGACGAAACTGCAACGTGCGTTGGTTTCTTGCCGCGGCAAAATATGAATACCACTATGTAGTAGGTAGTATTATCTATTCTGTGCTATTCTGTACTACACACGCATTTTGCACATCACGCGGGGTAAACACAAATATATTAAATATCGCTTTTATATATGTACCTTATTATTACATAGATACTTTTTTACATACACACGGGATTACTATGAAATAATAATATGTGAGTGAGGGTGTCCCTTAAAAATCATTTTTTTCGAATTTGGGATCGCATACCCGCTAATTCTTTTTAAACAAGTTGAACCACAGATCAATAAATATTTAACTCACAGATCAATAAATATTTATTTTAAACATTTATTTTGTATTTGAGTAAGTTCAACTTACAGATCAATAAATATTTATTATTTATTATATGATGCTATTTTTTTTTGTGAAACTTGTTTACAAATCAGAAGTCGACTATGGACATCAGTAATACCCATGGAAACGACACGTTGCCGACTGAAAGGGTTGCAACAGACCTATATTATTAGTAGCTCTGCAATACTGCGACCGAAATACATTAAACATTTTAAAACGAGGGTGGTAGATATCCAGGCCAGTAAAATACCCAAAAATCATGCAAGTAGGCCAGTACGCTTGGATAAAACTATCTGATACAAAACCCAGCTACCTCCAGCAGGAGGGACCTGGTGCCAAAAACTCGTCTGTTTTGAGCATGTCGTACGCTGTCTACATATATCTAGTAGGGGAGCACTAGACCTGAACACAAGATGGATAGAATTAGGTATTCGTATGCAATTAAAATAAACATTTCCTCCCTCTCCCTCTACATCTCCCACTCCCTCTCACTCTTCCTCTCCCTTCTGATTGTTTCTAATCATGAGCTGATATACTCGTTTAAACAATAAAGTTTAATTTTACCCTTGAGTTAATTTTTCACATTTACATCTTTAAAAGTTTCATCCGCTACTTTAACCCTTTGGGGAATGATTTTTCAAATAAACTTGTACTACTAACTTGTTTTTAACCATGACCTAATATACAAAATTACACATTTCTAACTTCAAATTTGACGACGTTGCATATAAATTTCATCCCCTAATGAAAGCCTTTATGTGATGATTTTTCAAAAAAATATATATTATAATATAATTAATTTTTCTGTCCAACCATGCTAAAATGTGAATTTTCATGTTACTAACATCTCAGCATACACTCCCTAAATTAATCCTTTAGGGGATGATTCTCCAAAAACATATTTTAAAGTTAACTTTTGTTCATAACAACTATAAACCTACAGGTTTCATATTTATAACTCTAAAACATACTTGGGAATTCGATTATGGATCACGGAGTAGTAGAGATTGTTATTGATGTGAAAATTAGAACTGGAAAATACAATATATATCAGCGTTAAAAGTGAAAGGAATATTATTGAATAACCAATACTGTAGAATATGACGACCCTTGTGGCGCAGTGATTACCATGCCGGACCGCCGCACCGAGGGTCCTGGGTTCAATTCTCGGCGAGGCGGAAATTTTGAATGATGAGTTTGAATTTCTGTTCTCGGTCTGGGTGTGAATGTCCTTGTCTGGTGTGTTTTGTCCATGACACCAACGACACAGGGAATTCTAGTGTGGGGCTATGAGTGTGAGGCGTTAAAAAAAATGCCGTAGAATATACCTTCTTCCACATACATTATTTTACTACCAAAACTTTTTAAGATTTATAAAGCCTTCATTATTTTGGCTCATCATCTAAGATAACTGACAGTAAAGGTAAATGACAACAAGGTAAAGGTAAATAAAGGTAACAAGATTAAATGAATGATCAATTATTATAAACAAAGCAACTATATTTCAAAGTTACGAGATTCTACTTTTATTTTGGAAGACACACTACGGAATATTTATTTTATTATTCATGTAAACGCATTTACGAGTCTCTTTACTGAAACAACAGGAAACTACAAAGCTATATTTTTGTTTATCCAGGGCCGTTCCACTTGATTATACCTTCTCCGTCGTCTTTAATTTATTATCCTATAACAGTAGTTGCTTAGGCATTTTTAACGAGAGAGAAAAGCAATACCTTCGTATAAAATCCAGGATCCTTCCCCTAACCGCTCGTTTCATATTCCGTTTCGCTGAGAGAAATTTCGACAACAAACATTATGCTAATTCACTTGAAAAGCGAGTTATTCTACAGTGATTTGATAAGGGATAAAGTATGATTTTATGTAATGTACAAATACATAAACATGCATAAAGTTCCTTAGATACAACCATTGATAGGACAACATAATTGTTATTACTTTATTATTGTTATTATACTATTATTATACAATTATGGATTCTGTTGTATAGCCGTATTGGGGCGGCTTAGAATACTAACACCAATCTCATGTCGGATGGGTGTCGTAAGAGGCGACCAAATCTGGCCTGCTGGTGGTAGGGCCCCTCGGAGGGATTGTATTGGTAATACTGATTTTAATTGTTATTTAATACCATTATTACTATTATTATTTCTCCATAGAGTTCGCCTGGGTAGCTACCACCCTTGAGCTTGAGTCAGTCGCCAAACGATTCACCGTGTTCCAGCTGGGAGCGTTCTTTCTATCTTTTTCTTTCTCTTTCTTGGCCGACAGCGAATCAGAAATGCCTTTGGTTTTGCTGATATTCATGGCCACTTACTATCAGCTCGTTTGCCGGCTATTTCCATAGAAAAAGGTATACAACACAAAAGCCTTTATTCTATACACTTTAACAGCAAAATAAATTACCACCTGGTATTTTATATACTCAAATATTATGTGTAAATATTAATCTCAGCATATTTATGGTATCCAACATTTACAAATTAGGTGTATAATAAATAACGAACACGCAACCAACTGCTGTTATTTGCTCATTAGTCTAATTTTACGTTACTGTGTAACAGCTATTATGTTACTATTTAGATTATAAACAAAAGTACCTCAAATCAGAAGCAATGTTCGACCCTGTAGTTTAGTTTGTAGCACCCTACTTTTTAAGTGAAGAGTTTGGGTTGATTCCCGGTCGAGGGTGACATTTTTGTAACATAGGTACAAGAGTTTGTCAAAGTTGTTGAGGGTAATTAAACTCGGATATGTGCGATAATATTATTTAATATCTCGGATCACTGTCCAGATTACAAAATATGCGACCGTCCGTAGCCCGACAATCCCGCGACTAGCGGCGCGGTGCATCAGTGCATTGTACATGCATATATGTAGGTATACATAGTTATACATCTGTAGTCCCTACAAAGTCAAAGTAAAATAAAGGGATGGATGTAGTAAGAGGCGACTAAATCCGGCCACTTGGTGGTAGGGCTGGCATAGTACTATTGCTGTAATGCCGTGTCAACAGAGGGATTAAATTGATAATATTTATTTTGGCTTCAACCCATTAATGGCCCACCACTGGGCACGGGTCTCTCCTCTTGAAGGGGCCTAAAGCATACTCCACAACGCCGATATTGATTTTAATTCTTTATTATTAACATAATTACTATTATTATCTATCCATGGGCTTCGCCTGGATCACCCTTGATTGAGTCAGCCGTCAAACGACTCGTCGTGTTCCGGCTGGGGGTTCACGAGCCAGTTCTCTTTTTCTTTTTCTTCCCTCTTATTGACACAGCATTCAAAAAATGTTTCTAAAATTTCAAAGTAAGTATTAATAGCTTTCAGACAGGCATTCCTATTAAATTAGATGGGTTTGGTTTCGCATTTTGTTCCACCACAATTGTGGCTCATCAGGCTTTCTTTGCTTTGACGAGAGTTCGGTCGCCTTCATCAGCAATATTTTAAATTTAAATGAAGTTGATGTTCGGGTGGCTCGTGGTAGGCTTGAGTCAGTTTTTGGGTCCTTGGAGCGCCATGTTTTTGATGAAAAATATCCCCGTTAACAATTCATAACAAAAAAAAGACGTTTGTCTATTTCCTTGATCAGTTAACAGACAAAACCGACAGGGCAAGACTGCTATTGGTTTCTGATGAGAATACGCTTATACATCTGCCTGCACATAATCTAGGGACTGTTATACAATATTATATGCTTCAATTCTGCGTATTTCAATATGTCTCCGGCTCGGTGCCAATGTCTGAGCCTCATTTGCATTGGTGGCCAAAGTATGTTTGGGTTGACATGGTCTATCCTGCACTAAGAGCGCTGGCCGTTTGTATAAGCATAATATAATTAAAATGATTTAATTCGCAGGACTTTTGTCACTGTTTCAGGACCAGCCATTGCAGAACCATATTATGTTATATGTTAATATGCAGGGACCATGATTTAGAATGAAATTTTTGATTATTGGTCGTTTTCTCTGATGTTTCACACAGTGCAAACTAAAGTTGAAGGCAGAGACTCCAACCATATTTGTACTTATGAATAATGGGAAATAAAGAAAATTTGTTTCAAAGTTTGCTCTGAACTGAATTTTGAATGACCAAAATAGTCATCATCTCTCAAGGTAAGATATATAGCGCGTCTAGGTATATAGCGCGCTACTTTTTGTTATTACCACAGAAGAAATAATAGTACATTATATAGGTATAATAAGATAGTATCAGTACCAAAAAACTAGTTAAATAATCATATAAAACGGCTAATGAAAGGTTGATTTAGTATTACTTTTGTTTGGATAATTTTAAATCACCCTTAGAAGAAAAACGTCAGTGTCATTATAAAGGAAATATAGTTTTGCGTGTGTAGAGAGCCACAATGAAAGCTGTCACTCTCCCACAAATCATAAGTGCATTCTCGTTCATGTTTACATATGTTCGTCTCAAGAGACTACTTGAGACACAAAAATTGTTGAAGGAGGTGACACTCCCCGCCTAGTTGCTATTTTCTTTTAGGCGTTTGCCGCCGTTGACACGTTCTGGTTAAGCCGAAAAAAAATTCCTGTTTTTATTTGTGACAACAAATATGGTCTATCTTTATAAAAGTTTAAAATGGTGCTGAATCTACGTTACTTTTCAAAGTTTTTCAAAGTTTCAATTTGATATCGTAAAATTAATAAAAATAATATTAGCATGTACTTAGTAAGTAAATATTGCAAATAATCTTAAATAAATAAACACATTGATTACCATCAGGTAGCTGGGCTGTGTATTTATCGGCTATGTACATAAAAAGACTTGAGAACAGATTGAGCTTCATTGGTTGATTTTAGACCAGATAAATGCTCAATATATTTACTCGACTGCCAAGGAAGGGTTAGGTTTTTCGCGCGTATCTTGTATGCATGTATTTTTTTTATGGAAATAGCCGGCAAACAAGCTGACGATCCACCTGATGGTACGTGGCTATCGTCGCCCATGGACATCAGCAACACTAAAGGCATCACTGATGCGTTACCGGCCAAGAAAGAGAGAAGAAAAAGAAAGACAGTATATGATTGTATGTATATCCCACCAAAAACATAAATGTAAAAAAGGAGAGCCAAGTTCAATACAAAAATTATGCTTGGCTGTGGGCTTCGCCGCAAAAAGAATAGAGATCTAAATGAGTGCCAAGTTCTATGCAAAATCGAAATATGTATTTATAGGAACAAAATAACATTATGAACAAGTATTAAACTCTATTTCTTTGCTTTATTGGATACCTATAATAATTGCTGTTATTTAAAAATGTGAGATCTAAAAGTAGGTTAGATTTGACTTGGCCAGTTTTTATCAGAATTAAAATGTTGAATAACTTTTTAAAATGACTGATGTAATGAAAACTGGCCAAGTCAAATCTAACCTACTTTTAGATCTCACATTTTTAAATAACAGCAATTATTATAGGTATCCAATAAAGCAAAGAAATAGAGTTTAATACTTGTTCATAATGTTATTTTGTTCCTATAAATACATATTTCGATTTTGCATAGAACTTGGCACTCATTTAGATCTCTATTCTTTTTGCGGCGAAGCCCACAGCCAAGCATAATTTTTGTATTGAACTTGGCTCTCCTTTTTTACATTTATGTTTTTGGTGGGATATCATTACTTTTTGTAAAGAAAAATATACCCTGTCCACAAATCTTAGAGACTAAATAGACGTTTAATGGATGACCAGTTTCAGGTGTAAATTAAATAGTGATCACCATAAACCGGAAAGTGAATCGGAAAAACATTAGCTTTTACGGTGACTCGAATATTTGTATGATTATTGAAGAGTTCCTAAAACTGGTATAAAAATAAGTTTAAGCAACCATATTATCATATATAGTTATATTCATAATATATTTATCCTGATTAACTGAATTCAAAAGTTATTCTGCTTACAAGAACGAGTATTTGGTTATGGAACGAGTATTCGGTATACAGCTAATTTTATACTATTTAGCCGCGTACTAAATATCTAGCTAAATATGACAAACAGGCGATTTTCACACTGCTCCGCGCACCGCCACCGTAGATCTGCCTCACCGCGCATTGTTTTAATGGTGTACCAAAGTATATCAGCTTCTATGAAAAACACGCATGGTACAACACATTACAACGACTTTCCGCAAGGGACAGCAAAGGGAAAATTGTCCGTAGAAACGCGTAAAATTACGGTTGGGGCTGCGGTGCGGTCAAAAACAGCTATGTTCGAATATCTATTTGGCGGACACTAGCGCCATTGATTAGGGTAGCATAACTCAGCAAACTTCACTCCGTGTACAACAGCCATGTTCATATATCTGTCACACACTAGCGCCATTTAGAAATGGCCATTATTGGAACCTCTATTTTCTGTAAACAGCTGGAAACATTTTCAACTTTCCCTTCATATAAGATGGCCCTCGTTTTACTTCAATACTCCATGCGCTGAAGTATGCCATATTGAGCCCCGCGTGCACAGAGGCCTTAGTGCGACTTTTACGTGACATAACGGGCTCACAATGTAAATGCGAGTTGACTAAGATTTGTATGGGACCAAAGTTTTTCTTTTCACTGCCGCTAGATGGCTCTGCTTCGGTCCCATACAAATTTTGTATGGGGACACCACTTATTTTTCGACTTTTTTTATTTTTTGATTTTTTCCTACGCTTACACACAATTACCAAGCTGGATTCCAAATTTCATCCTTCTAGGTCATCTGGAAGTAGGTTAGATTTAGGTACTATATGTCAGTCAGTCAGTACTAAAATTTACGACTTTTTGACCTTCATATCTTTATAACCGTTTGAGCTAGCTTCATGAAATTTGGGCTTCTACATGTCCTTATGAATATAATTAAACATACGTAGTTTTATGTGTTTACGTTAAAGAGGTTATAACTTATAAAAGGGTCAAAAATGGCACCAAGTGGTTCGTGTAATATTACACTCGGCGCTGGCTAGCCAGTTCCTTTGCTTGAACTTGGCTTGACACGCTGCCGCGTGTCTAGATATGTCAGTCAGTCAGTCAGTGCTAAAATATACGACTTTTTGACCTTCATATCTTTATAACCGTTTGAGCTAGCTTTATGAAATTTGGGCTTCTACATATCCTTATGGATATAATTAAACACACGTAGTTTTATGTGTTTACGTTAAAGAGGTTATGAGTTATAACTCTTTTCACTGCCGCTAGATGGCTCTGCTTCGGTACTATACAAATTTTGTATGGGGACACCTCTTATTTTTCGACTTTTTTTTATTTTTTGATTTTTTCCTACGCTTACACACAATTACCGAGCTGCATTCCAAATTTCATCCTTCTAGGTCATCTGGAAGTAGGTTAGATTTAGGTACTATATGTCAGTCAGTCAGTACTAAAATTTACGACTTTTTGACCTTCATATCTTTATAACCGTTTAAGCTAGCTTCATGAAATTTGGGCTTCTACATGTCCTTATGGATATAATTAAACACACGAAGTTTTATGTGTTTACGTTAAAGAGGTTATGAGTTATAAAAGGGTCAAAAGTGGCACCAAGTGGTTCGTGTAATATTACACTCGGCGCTGTCTAGCCAGTTCCTTTGCTTGAACTTGGCTTGACACGCTGCCGCGTGTCTAGATTTGTATGCATGTAATATTCTTTATTACCTCGTATCTTCCAAACTGATTTACATAATTAAGATATCGTTAGATTCGTCTTAAATAAAAATAAATCGAATAACGCAGTATAGGTATCAAATTAAAGAACTCAACATAAGAATTTAAAAAAGGTATATACCTAATGATAGGTTTTTGATAGCAAGCGGTTTTTTTTATTTAAATTATTACTAGTCTGAGTTTCAACTGTTAATCCTTCTATGATTTAGTTGTTAATTATTACTTTTAACAATACTCTAAACAACTGGGCTTGTTTTTTTATTTTTAGTTTTTTTACGCAGTCGGTTTTTTTATTGTTTTTATGATTACATATTTTTTCATTTAAATACCTAATGTTCTATTACAAATTGGCCCACACTTGTTGTGATTATATTATATTTATGTGCATATATTTCTTTAAAATATATTATTATTATTATTTTGTTTGTTAGCGCAATTGTACCTTAACTATTAACTTGGCATAAATTCATCAATATTCATAGTATTCGGTTAGACAATCAACAAAGCAGATTCCACATTAATATTGTTACATTCAACAAGTTCCGAACATGCCAATATCGTGCAACAATGTATTGGTATAGGTAACCTACACACAGTGCCGATTTAATTACTATTGGCACCTGTGCCTGTGTTCAATCTATGATTGTTTAATCTATATCTATATTGGTACATATCTATACTAACATTATAAAGCTGAAGTTTGTTTGGTTGAACGCGCTAATCTTAGGAACTACTAGTTCGAATTGAAAAATTATTTTTGTGTTTGATAGTCTATTTATCGAAGAAAGCTATAAAATATCATTATATTTAAGTAGTTAGTTTTTTCCACAAATTAACGTGGGTGAAACCGCGCGGCACAGCTAGTATAATATAAGACACAAAAAATGTTTGTAGGGATGTCCTTTATAGACTATGAAACCATCCAATCGATATGCCTCAAGATGATTTCATTTGAAAGGCAATAATCTGAAGGTGGTTTGAGGCCACTAAAACAATGCATTAGGCACATTTGTTCAAAGCTAGTTAAATAATAATAATCGATGAACTTATGAAGTTAGACACCCTAATTGTATTAATTATTGTAATCGGGCTGGTCAAATTTTTGAATATCGACGGGTCCTACGCATAAGGTCGTATGCAGAATATGGCAACTTTACAGTATGGGCATTTAAAGTTTACTTTTGTCATTACTCAAAAATGAGAAGGAAATTTGAATTTAAATCAAGCTTATAATTAGTAGTGCCTTAAGTCATCTTTAAACAAATATCATTGATAGAAAATGAATTGTAATTTAATGAAAAATACTGAAATTACATACTTATGACTTTATGCGTAGGGATGCAAGAGTTATGTTATTGAGTTACGACAAGTTACGACAAGTTACGACGTTGTGCGACAGTAAAATTTCCTTACCTTCAAGTTACGCCGGGTTACTTCGGGGTTTAATGGTTTACAAATACGATTAAAAAACGATATTAAAAAACTAACTTATTTATATGATAACAAGAAAGTTCTGCAGTAAACAAAGCGTGAGTATAACAAATAAACTAGACAGGAACATTATAAACATGTCGCGAGAATTAATTAATCTACAAATTATTAGATGAATCGATATCCGTATTTTCTTCGTTCATCGTATTGCGTGTGTTTTCATAATACTTATTATATTCTTTCGGTATTATGCGTGCACGGCACAGAATTTGTAAATCCTCATATTTGCAGTTGTTATAGGCAAATAATCTAAATAACAGCGATCTCAATTATTAAGACTTTCTTGGTTATTAATTCTTCGTGATGAATAGGTTTTTCTGGTAATTAATAAAGTCATATAATGTATAAGTTATATAAGTTATATATAAGTCTTCGTTTTCAAAGCTGTAGCGATATATGCGGATCATTGGAAGTTATTCCCACTTCTTTGATTTTAGTCCAAGTTATTTTGTGTTTGTTAGAGTTTTTGATACAGTTTTTTTCCATACAATAACTTTTTGAAATTATAAAAATCTGTAATACTCATCTCAATCACATTATAATAAGGCGTGTTAACTTTGGCCCTTCTTACTAATGCATACCATTGTTCTGGCATATATATGAGTTTATTTTTTTAATTTCGCTCTATTAAAGCATGAACAGAATCTGCTTCATTTTGAGTATGTCCTCGCTCTAAGAACAAATGAGTTATTGTTACACCATATTTTTAGGAGCATAAGTATAAAATGAAAACACAATACAATTTTGGTTTTGCCAAGCACAATTACCTGACAAAAAAATGAATTCCTTAACGCCGTCTTATACTTTAGTCTCAATAAGTTTAAGCAGACAACTTAATCTCTGGCCACATGCAACAATATGCTTCTTTACTGGCTAGATCAAAAACTGTAACATTTGGGACCGATAAATTTATTTTATAATAAAATAAACCAACATTTCCATGAGAACAATTCTGAATTTATTTAAAATCGAAGCATGCTGTAATTGTTTTTAAAGTTTTATCTTTTTCCTTTAAATTTCTTGCTAATTCTTTTGATATCATATGTTTTTTTGTTTATTAATTTCTTCTTCTGCCATATTATTTTTTATTTACGTGTAAACATAATATTCGTTACAAATATTCTGCTTGGGTTTGTAAAATAAAAAATATTTAATCTTTGATTTATAATACCCCAATATTGTCATGCTGATTTAGCTTTTTTTGTTATATTTTCACTACTAAACCACTCATTATATAGAGAAAACATATTTGCAAACCTGAGTCGGCTATTTAAGTAAAGTTTTGTAGACTTTTTGCGCACATAGTGTGATTCAACTGGTAGAAATATTTTTACATGCTTTATTACTCCTGGTTTAATCTTTTCATCTATGATAACACCTCTCGAACCGCCACGATGGTCTGGGGAAATAGATTCCCTACCTGAAATCACTTCGACATGGCCGTATTAACTGTTCGCTCTCCTATAGAGAGAGTATTGAGGAACATCGTTTTACATACCAAAACAATATTAGGTTTATCTGAATTAGGCTCTGTTCTTGCTAAGGAATATTTCCAAGTTTTCTTACGTCTAGATTCAGCCTTTGTACTATTGTTGGATTAAGTCTTGATATGAGCTAGTTTCATATAAATTATTTAGTGCTAGTCGTACTTCTTGGGAAATTTTCTGACATCATTACAATTACCGCTCCCAGTCAGGGATTTCTCGACCATTGACTCGTACAAATTCCAGTTATGCTCGGTTTTCAGCTAAACAGGTGATTCTAAAAAAGATATAATATCATTTAATTAACCACCACAACTTATTAATAGCACAGAATATTAAATTTATTTATGATTTTAGCAAATAAAAAATTGCATAACGTCTTATTTAATATTGAGTTCCAAGCATAACGTTGTATGTTCTACATACGACTATAAGAACACAGATATTTTTATTTAATAACGACGCATGTAGTCGTAAGTAGTAGTTACGACCCTTACCTTCAATGAAAAAACAACGCATAACGTCGTAACTATAACATTACGACGTTATGCGTGGAACTAGATTAAAATTATAAATATCGAAAAAAACACTTAAATATAATAATAAATCTAATCTTATATGCTTGTATTGCGATATTATTTCTAACTATTTAATAAAAAACAATCAATTATTAACCAAAACTTACCAGTTTGACTGGATTCATTAAAAGGTATTTTTTTCATTTTTGTTAAGTGCTAAATTTAAAATTCTTGATGATCGTAAGTGGTTCATTTCGATTGTAATAATGTAATACAATCAACATATCGCAACTCACTTGATATCATAACGTAAAACACTTCAGAATTCATATTATTTACAAAATAAATGTCATACTTTATTGCCTGCTCCGTCAGTGACATACGACGGCCGTAACTGCCCTTGATTGGTCTCGCACGAAACAATAGCACCACGCATATCGTCGTACCGTGAAATGCAACTATATGCATGGTAACTTTCAAAATATACGACCATAAGCGTTTCTAAAACTCGTTAATTATAAGTAATATTAAAATTCTGATTTCAGGAATTTATAAAACTCATATTCGTAATTACGATAATGTAAAATATGGATTTTCAAAAAAAATGGCGTTAAGACCTTATGCGTCGCACCCGTCGATATATGAACATAATGCTAATTTCGTTACGAGCTGTGGTTACGAGTATTACAAGAAAACTTGTTGCCAAAGCGTAGTGACTAAACTTAGGACACTTTGTGACAAACGTAACAAGCTCTTTGAAGAGAATAACTGAACTACTCACTACAGAGCAGTAGTACTCTAATAGTGAATATGTTGCAAGTTTCTAAAACTATGTTATCCACACAATGCAGCTCTGAGCAGAGACTCACACACGTTTTCTATCACAATATAGTTTTGGTGTATAGCTTCGACAGCAAAGAGTATTACCAAATGTAACTCAAATATACTTATTAGTGAACTTTTAGTATCTCGGTGCGGTTGTCAAAATCCTCTTCTGTACTGCCTTTTAAAGTGACGAGATTTTAATGTTTTTATTTTTTATACCATATAAGTTAATGCTTGACTACAACCCCACCTGATGGTAAGTGGCAATATAGTCATGGATGGTAAAACGCACTAACTTAGTAGAAACCAACTTAATAATGTTGATTTTTTTAAATAATTTACCTCCATTCCATCTATGTACAATTAAGTAGGTTCTCAAAATGCAGATCTTTTTCGGTACTTTTCGCTCAACAGCCCATCGTAATAATACGTAATAATATTTCAGTAATACATTCAGAAATATCGTAGATATCTGTAACTTTGTACTAGAGTAAAAACCATTCAGCATAAGAACCATTATTGACGAAGATAAATCGATTACAGCGGACGTCTTTTTCACCTTACTGACTGTCTACAGAGCAAGCTGATCAAACTTGCTGAGTCAAAGTTTTCTCAGCTTTTCCTGACTTCGTAATCCCGTTCGAGTAGCTCGAAGCAACATTTTTAATTAAACACACTTATTGTTATAATATCGACGGCGGAAAGCGAAAACGTAGTCATCCACAAAAACGAAAATGCCAAAAACCTTTTACACTTTTTAAAAAAAAATCATAACTAGCGTGTTTTTTAACTTAAACTCACGATTTTTGGATATTAGGCTTGTTATTTTTTCTAAATATAATATAATTGTAACTCAAATCTCATCCAAACAATTATTCGCCAAGACTTTGTTGACTACGACATTTTGAACTATTTTTGTGGATGACTACGTTTTCGCTTTCCGCCGTCGATATGGTAAAATTACTATTGTCGATAAAACCACGCGCTCGAGCGTCCCAGCATATCTCATTACATAAAGTGGCTCTCCACAAACTACTTCAAGTCCGCTGAAGCCCATCTTAATCTCTTGGTTGTTCAAGTGGTCACCTATGTGCCCAACAAGAATGGCGTCCTTAAAATGTGGTAGAAGACCCCGATGACGAGTTCACGAACAAGACCCCCACTCACAAGCACATCACACAGACACACTACACACACAGCGTCGCTGATGGCAGCGACGAGGTCCCGTTTTCTATATGGCCTCCACAAGGCATTCCCGCATGAACGGCCATCCTACCCTGATGTCCTCTAACAGGTGACGTCCTAAGCCGAGGTCCGAACCCCACAGGGGCCCCTTAGGACGACGCATACCCCTTACTTCTCGAGGTATGGAGATATCACTCTCACCTCGCAAATATGTTTTCTTGACTGAGCCTCTGCTCGCCCACCTGTCCGCGTGAAGCTGTAAAGGCCTTTACTTAGTGGCCACTAGGGCCAACAGCAACTATCCATTCGAAAAAAGGCATCGCGGCATTGTAGGTGGTAAAAAATTTGCAGGCCTTTCGTAGTGAGGAATGAATTTTGTAATCCAGTAAACTTTGATTTTATCAACTCGCGCCTTTACAGCTTGCTACGTTTGCTACGTTTGGTAATTCTCTATGTGATAAAATGTGAACTAAAGAACGTGACCTGCAGTTCTTTTAAGATGGAATTATAATATTTTTTCGAAATCAAATATTGTCCATAGAATCTTCAATATGCGTCTTCAGCGCCTCGTTTCTAGAGTATCAATTTTCCGGCGGCCCTGCAGTTTAAGATACCAACTTATTAATTGTGTAATTACAATTGATACATTGAATATGAAACTAAAATCGGAATACGCATCTATTCTATAACGAATCTTAAATAAAACCGTCCCATCTGGAATTGGTAACCGATACATTAATACCCTTGAGTGAGACAGAACGTTTAATTTGTAAGTGTCATTTGCAGCCCTACACTTCTGCACAAAAGGCACAGTTGATCCGAAAAATCAGGTACGATAGAACTAACTCGGTATAATAATGTTTAACATTCAAGATATTTTAAACCAGCTGATCCGTGCATTCTCTCACTCTGATTCTCAGGAAGTCAAAAATTTTATCTTGTGATGAAGTAAAAGTGTTAAATATAATAATTACTTAGACACAATCAAAATATAGCCTGTTACTCAACAGTAATGTAGCTTTCTATTGGTGAAATAATTTTTGAAATCGGTCCAGTTCTTTTTGATTTTATTTGTTACAAATATATAAAAATACAAATTTTTCCGCGATAAAATATCAAGTGTAGCGATCTGAAGGTGTTTAGTAATTTATCTAAAATTTTATAGATTACTTACTTTGTGAAACACTGGATACACAATGATAATATTCCAACACAATGATAATATTCATTCAAAGTCAACGCGCGGCCTCTCAAGTGGCCCGTTGTGCTTCTGAAGTTGTCCAGGAGAGGTAACGAGTTGAAAACTTTCCAAGAAATACACCGCCTCGGAAAGAGTTTAGCCTTTGTACAACACTGTACGATATTGGTGTACAAATACAATAAATATGGTATGGTGGCATGGTTCTGGGCTTCATTTTAGGGTTCTGCGAAGTGTAATTTTATTTTTACGATATTGCGTAGTAATAATGTATTAAGATATCCAGGGGTTGGGTCTAGGTTTAGAGTCAGTGGAATAATATTATTGGTATATCTATATGTATATACAAAAGTGAAAAACGACACACCGTTGATTAAACAAAAAATCTCAGAAACTACCAAACCGATTAAGATGAAACCACCGTTGGCCAACACTAAAGGCATCACTGATGCATCATCGACCAAGAAATAATATAAAGTAATAACTAAATAACTAATCATTACTTTCGGAACATCAGGTGCCCCTACAAATATAAATAAATATATTATATAAAATTTAAAATATACATTTTTATCATAAAATAAATAAATAGTGCTCTACTCAACTCCAAAGTGGATATTTCGAAATGCTAACTATAAAATCTTCAGAATAAAAACTAAGTACATAACAGTTGATCAAGTAACCTGGTAGTTCATTTTATGTGTTTATTTTTCAGTGGCTAATTAAGTATTGGTACAAAATCACAAAATAAAAATACGCAGTCAACAAATTTGTACCAGATTCATTTGTGCTGTATACCTACTGAAAGCAGTAAAATATTTTTTATTAGCATGCCTTATTTTCTTCCAAGATTACGTAAAGTTTTATTAAAGAAAGTTACCTAACATTTG
Source organism: Thymelicus lineola (assembly GCA_963932265.1). NCBI lineage: Eukaryota > Metazoa > Arthropoda > Insecta > Lepidoptera > Hesperiidae > Thymelicus > Thymelicus lineola. The sequence goes on along the minus strand of OZ010682.1, from coordinate 7,418,378 downwards.
TTGACACGTTCCTTTTGATTAAAGCGAACGGCGAGAAAAACAAGTCGAGTTGAGACAATGCGAAAAAACCACGAAGCGGTATTGGTCAGTTTCTTTCCTTGGAACTGGCAAAAGTACCTGCGTCACTTTAACTACGCCCATAAATCTTTACGACTTCCGAGGCGATTTCTCCTAAGGACGCCTTTCACAAACTTTCAGTACGTGTGCTCAGCTCCTACATTTTCGAGAGCCCCTTAGATTTTTGCCTAATTGTAGGTTGAGTATTCAGAGTCTCTTTATCATGTATTTTAACAAGCTGGTTTAATATACTCGTATACTTAAAAACGAAAATAGGACGTCTCTTTAAAAATGTGAGTCATACAAATTTCTTTGTAACTTTGCAGGTATTGTGTTGTTGTGTGTGCATTTTAACATGCACTGCATATTGAAGTTATAATTATAACTTTCAGGAATATTGGTAATCTTAACTGACTTCAGTAAACGGCAGTGTTCAGTTCGACACTTATGTATGTTACATTATTGTAACTGTGTATTGTAAAAAGACAGTTATTTTGAAATCACACAGAGACACTTCAATTTTATGTGTATGGGATAAGATTTAGAATTTTGATTTAAACTCTTTATTATTTATACACCTTAACATAATCGAGGTAAACAAGTAGGTGATAAGTAATATTAATTGTAACAGAACTACTTAAATCTTAAATTGCATTGATATAGAGAAATCATACTATCAACCAAGAATTTTAAGAAAAAATCTGTTGGAGCATTTCACACAAATCTTCATACAAGCAAAAAGTAACACCACTTCTCTGCTCTTTCTTTCTTACGAAATACGTGAGATCAGCGTCACTGCAATAAATAATGTATTGGTCCAATTGGACCAATTTAAGTGCCACGTATCTTGTGCGTTGGCACTGTCCCTACGCAATATATAACAGGTAGAGAATAAGAAATATATAATAGATAATAATAGGTATAGAAAGTCAATGTTATTAACACAGTTTCAGGGGATGATATGATTGAGTACTACTACCCCACGCTACCCATGGCAAAAGAAATTTCCGTCACATTGGTTTTGAATCGAATTGGTCATAGCATTCGACGACTAACGGTTCTCGCATAGCCGAAGTGCCATCGTGTAGGGAACTCAATTAGTGAGCCGTAGCGCAATAATGCTGATAGTGCTGATACACGGATACATTTGAACGAAAATGTCGAACTAAGAGCTAGACTGTCAAATGTTATTGACACAGACATATAAACAGAAGGTTATTGATGACTTTCTACTAAACATTTTTATTAGATTATTAATAAAAAAATTGGATTGACATAAATAAAATATGACATACTTTTTATAATATTCGGATTCGGAGATACCCGTAATGCATACAATGGCAAGATACACGTCTTGCCATTTATTAATATAAACTAACCTTGTATGGTCTTTGAGCGAAATGGAATTACCATTTATTTGATATGATTAGTTGGATACTTACAGATAAAGGGTTATGTCATTTATTAAAAGTCCCTTCTAGTTTTCATTGGCGTTTAAAATTAGGTACACAGGAATACCACGCAGAAATATAATTTTGTTGCAAATGGAAACTTTGTCTGAACTCAATACAAGTACAGTCGGATTAAACTTGATGATTTGGATCGCAGAGACAGTGCAAGATTACCTTCATTGGATTATCTCTCTTTTTTTTAAAGAGTTCTCTTGTTTCTTTGTCTTAACACAAGTAGCATTGGGATTAAACAAGATGGTGGGTGGGTACTGGGTACGGTAGTGACCGAAAATCATTGCCTGCCTTACCTGGTCCGTTGCTCAGTAGACTGCAACTCACCAAGAGTAGCAGCAGCTTGGTCATAAGGATGGATTATGGATTCAGGACTAAATATTATCTGGCTGTATGGCGGCAGCCTAATATACAGAACAGGGTGTCGTAAGAGGCAACTGAAGCCAGCTCTCGTCCCTGCGTAGTATATTAGGGAAGATTGGATTACCTATAACAGATATTATCGATTAACCAATCCGTAATCGTCTGTGACATTAACGTGGTCATATTTTTGCTCGAGTTAGCTAACAAACGACTCGTGATGTTCTAGCTGAGGGCTTGAGAGTTTCTCTTTCTTCTTTCTTTTCTATTTCTTATTTATTCGCGTGTCTTGTATTTGTGTGTAGTCCATGGTACCCATGACACGGGGAATCCACGTGTAGAACTTTGTATGCGTATAGCGTTAAAAAAATCTTGGCTTGCAACGCATCAGTAATGCCAATGGTGTCACTGATTTTTATAGGCGACGTCACCACTAGTACTCGTTTGTATATCATTCAAATAAAAAACATCGATATGTATCGTGATATTTATAGGCAGGTTACATAATTATTTTGGGTTTAGTTAATATTATAGTAAATTTAATTTGGCAAACTTCGATAAAGTGCTAATAGCAAAGTAATTTAACAGCTCCAGAAAACACAAATAAAAGAGACCTGTAGCTAAATGAAGCAGCACTCCGCCATGTTGCCACTTGCTTCAGTTGATGTTGTTTTAAGCAAAGGCTTTTAGAAACGTTCCGGACCAACACCTGTGAATAAGAGGATTGTATTAGTTTTTACTTTTTAAATTTATGCCTCTATGCTTCGTTTGTGTCTATTCTTATCTCTTTTCTTCTTTGCAATACAATTGGAAGCACTGTTAGAAAGACTAGTTAATGTGGTATACGAGTAATGAAACAGTTTTTACTTTGTAGTTTTGTCTTCAAACGGAAAACACAGAATTGATCCTGGTCTCAAGTAAGATAAAACAGGAATTATTAAAATTATTTGTGGTGTAAAAACCCGTTGGAATTTTTTAATATTAGTTTGTTACCGGCATTAAATAGGTTCTTATAGTAAAAGACAAACAAGACATTTAGGCGGTTGGAAACGATAATCATTAATTAACAAGAGCATTTTTTATCATCCAGTGAATTAAAAATACTAATTCAAATTTCATATTCCTCTTTGCTACAATGCAGATTGGCCTATACGATATATCTGACGTTTTAAGCCCTCTCAAAGGCACTTGACAAGGATTAACGATTGCTTCATAATGGCTAAGAGCCATAGAACAAAGAACGAGGATAGAGGTGTAATGCCATCCAATAAATCTAGTATCAAAATAGATTTCTTTGTCCTTATTAACCCAGTCGAATAATGGCCAATGTTCAGTTTAATATCTGCGAATAATTTCCCATACTATAACGCTATGAAACTGGTGCCAATCTATACTAATATTATAAAGCTGAAGAGTTTGTTTGTTTGGTTGAACGCGCTAATCTCAGGAACTACTGGTTCGAATTGAAAAATTATTCTTGTGTTTGATAGTACATTTATCAAGGAAGGTTAAAGAATATAACATTATAATATATTTTAGTAGTTAGTTTTTTCCACAAATTAACGCGGGTGAAACCGCGGAGCACAGCTAGTAACTATTTTATATAATTATGGATACTCATTTTGGATCTATAATAGATTATAAGGTTTTCGCAACACTTTTTACTTTTTATCTTTATATTTCCAAGCTGTTACCAAAAAATCATCTTATAGTAATTAAGTACATTAATTAATTCTATGTACACATTGATATTAGTTCGGTTTTATGAATGGATTCTGGCGATGTTATACACTTAACAACCATCAATAAACTTATTTGTTGGCTTTTAGGATGAGTTTATAACACTTCTATTTATAACCATTCTCTATGTTAACAACAGAGTCCTATTGCGTAACAGGCTCTCCACAGCAGGAAAATGCGCTTGATAAATTGTATTGGGCATTGGTCTATTCAAGAGCGAACGACAGTAATACTTAAGTATTGTTGTCATGTCTTTAAAGAAATGATCGTTTTGTTCTTTACTGTAGTAGCTAAACTGATACGTATCAAGATTAATATAATATTATAATTTTTGTTTTATTTCTTATCATGGTTGAAAATCGTGACTACATCCTTAAGAGTAGAGTAGATAGCAAGCCTGTTCTAGCGATCTAAAGTTTGTAGAAAGTACCAACTATCCGCGTGCTGCTTTAATTTACTTTCTACCGTATCGATGGCAAGTCCTATTGTAAAATAAAACTCAAAAAAAACTCAATAAGTTTCTATAACCCAGCGTATCTCACTGAACACGTAACGTGTTATGATGCAAAATAGGTAAATGTACATTGGTTTTCTATTTCATTTTTGTTTTACAAATACAACAACCAATACAACAGGTACTTAACCTACCTCTCATCTCATTATCTCCCACTATATCCGGGATTGTTAGCATTGAAAAGTACTCGCATTCTCAAAGATTATTCTATTCTATTCTATTAAATAATATGATAGGTGTATGGAATGTTGCATTGGTTACACCTATTTGTAGCCTAGTACTTTAGTAACAAATAAGGTCTTAGGACTTAGAGAGTGAAAGAATATTCGTTGTACTTTATGCACTGTAACTTTTAACCTAGCAGGTAATCTCACAGTGATATAGAGAAAATAGTAAAATGCTCCAAAGGTTTCTTCAAAATCATAAAGCATAAAAATATCTATATGGTACAAATATCTATACGTACGAAATAGCAGTAGGTATTTAACTACATATACCCAAAAATGCAGTTTCTAATCTGGGATAACCTAATTTTAAAAAAGTTATTGAATTTTTATATAGTGTTTAAGGTTAATGTAGAAAAGGAAATCCATTAAAAGTTTATTGACTCTCTTGAAAATGCAATTCAATGAAGACGTAAAAATTTCTAAAAGCGGGGCAGCTGTGAGAGGTAATGACCCTGAAATAATTTTCAACAGTGTATCCTATCGAAGTATAAAACTTAAATGATCCGTGACGATACTATGTAACTATATAGATATTACTACACTGACGATAGCTATTAAGGTAAGCTTGTACTTAGGTATGGATTTCACCGGTGCGTTTATACTAGCAACAACACATAATTGTCCCACTGCTGGGCTCGGGGTCTCCTCTCACAATGTGAGGGGTACAGGCCATAGTCTACCACGCTGGCCAAGTGCGGATTGGTAGACTTCACACACCTTTGAGAACATTATGGAGAACTCTCAGGTGTGCAGGTTTCCTCACGATGTTTTCCTTCACCGAAGCAAGTGATAATTAACTTGTAATACGCACATAATATTTGAAAATTAGAGGTGCGTGCCAGGATTTGAACCCGGGCCCCCGCGACGCGTTTATACTAGACCCCGGAGTTTTCGCAAATCGTGGCCAACTTCGGAGAAGGTTTTGGTGTAAGTTAAAATCGTACATAAATACTCCAAAACTCATACTGATGGACTCGATGTTATCATGATTTCTTCCATTAAAAAAGGTGAGTTTGTAAACTTACATTTAGAATACTATTTAATTTCTAGTAAGGAATGAATGATGCGCAAATAAATCGAGTGCTAAATGTTTGACTTATTGCCCACGTTGTTTCAGTTGCGACGTGAAAATGAAGAATTTATGTAATTCCTCCAGGCAATATCATTTTTGCTGCATATGTTTGTACGTGCAAACTGTGGAATGAAAAGGTTCCTTTGAGGTATTCCCGCAGCGCGATGAATTGTGGTTCTAAAAGGGGGTAAACAGAGTGTTTCTCCAGAATTCTTGCCGAATGCCACGCGCTTTTGGTTCTACTTGTGGTCATTCCATATGATAAAATCTTATCGTTGAAATGACTGTTATGTACCATGAATGCCGAGAGTCGAAAGAAGTAAAAACGTGAACAAGTGTTAATGAACTCATGTTGTGGCGACCGGGAGGGTTTAGTACTCGTGTTGAATGTTGCCATATTTTTCATACCCTGAAAAATATATTAATGGGTATTTAATACTCCTAGTTATGTCATTCAGCGAAAACTTTCTTCACGCTTAAAAACATAATTTTTTGTTGCTATCGTCAATCATTAAATTTTTTCTCCTATACATATCCTGCAAATAAAATGTGATATCTGTTAGTATAGTTCATTGGACTGGCATTATTCTTCGTTAAAGTATTGTTATGGTAACGACGGTTGACATATCTTATATATTAATTCGTAAAAATGAAGTGCACATAAAACCTTTATGTTCCGTTTACACGTATTAAGTAGACGTACTAAATTTTAACTAAATTTTAAGTAAATTAGTAGGTACGTGTAAACGGACAATTTAGTACACCAATTTAGTTACAAGTAATTTAGAAATTTTTCTATTTTCTGTTAAGTAGTTGGGCGGGGCTTATCTCTTAATGTTTAGACAGGCACATTTTAGTTAAATTTTAGTTAAAAATTTGTGAAATTCTTCAGTTATTAAGTAGATAGGTTGTAAAGAAATGTATGAACTAAAGAGCTTTACTATTATAAATTATTACGTTTGGAGGCGCACTAAAATGTATTCTCTTAAAATTTAGTTATTTACTTAACTACTTAATACGTATAAACGGGACTTTAGACGTATTTTATTTTAAGTTGACTCTCAGAAGACATAATAGTAGTTGGCATACATGTTCATTAATCATTCACTCGTCTATTATTCCATATTTATTACTTTCTCAGTGATCCGTCCTACGTTGTTTATAAATTTTATGAATTGAATTTCTAATTTGACATGAGTGTTTGAAATGGGTTCTTTGCAACAGAGTACAGGTTATAATATTATGTCAAGAAAATATGTCTCAGTCGTCGCGGACCTCACTTCATCACAAATAACAATAATTCATCCCCTAAGCTGTCAACAGTTTCGCTCCACATAATGGCGACCTCCGAATTGCATAAGGAAATTCTTGCTCATTTGGTACAATTACAAATCATTTCTGGCAGTAGTTAATGGGTAGTTCCCTTGGGAATTATTTATACTGTAATATATTATGATAAATAAAAGAGCCATTGTAATGTAAACGTATTTTTGATATACCGTAAGAATAAAACATTGATAAAATTTACACTACGTATTAATTAGCCAAACTAAATCTCATGAAAAATTAGAGGGAGGTGTTCTGCCCATGCAGGAGTCTATACCAATGCAACCCGATGTTACTCATAAATCTTTGTGCCGGCTTAATTTTACGCCTCCAAAGAACATAATAATACTACAAAAGGTTTTTCTAATTGCTTTTTGGCCGGGATCGCATGACTGATCATTTTGATGTTACAGACGACGACTCGGACGGAGGTGACTGTTTTTTATACTGTGCCTGTCCCATTCGTCTCTGCTCATCTATCGTTAATTGTCATGAAACACCGCTAACTCTCACACTCACAACCCATCATAAAATTAATAAAAATTGATAATACAGGATTCTAAACTAGACTAAGCTTTAAAAGCTTAAAATTCATAGTTCCATATTAAAATAAATTCTGAATCCATATATCGCAGTTACCTCGTCCTTTATACATTTCCCATTAATTCCAATGACAGTTTCATTTAATGTGAACTTTGAAATCGAATAATGCAACGTAGAATGGAATACGAAGAGAATGTGTTGCATCCGGGGCGAGCTAAATAGATTTCGTGGCCGTATTGATCCACTCTATTCGTGGACTGCACCAGACTACTAAAAATAGTCTTTTTTACACTGCCCGCTACTTTTGCGATAAATTCACTCCGTTCCATTTTGTATTTCCATTAACTAATCATTGTAAAGGTTATATATGAGGATATAGGATAGGAGGATGTATAAATTAAATTGACTCTTTTATTTAAATGGTGTGTGTATTTAATCTATGTCACTATTCATTTTAGAAACTATACTACTGCATAACTTGGTTAACAATCCCTTGTTGGGGTTTAGGACTCTTTATTAATAATACAACAAGACGGTTGAAGAACAAAATCGCCTGGCTGGTGCGGATTGGCTTATCACCCTTGACAATATTTTGACGTATATTAATGATTTCCTATTAATATATTTCTTCACCGATGCTATTCCAACATGTGCGGTAAACCAGACATCCGACGTTTTAAGATATTTCCCATATTTATTTATGCTACAAAACTTTGAAATTATTAAGCATATTAACATACAATCTGAACTTAGCATTAAAATCTTCAGAACGAAAAAAACATTTCAGGATTACTTTGAAAGGTACGTAATATATATAAATAATTTTTTAATATATATAAATTAAATGTCACGTTGTTTGTCCGCGATGGACTTCTAAACTACATAACCGATTTTAGTCTTTGCACACCGTGTGCAGTTTGATCCAACTTGAAAGATAGGATAGCTTACATTTCAATTTATAGTCGCAATATTATACATAATTTCCGTGTGCAAAGCTACGGGCAACAGCTAGTAAGTATATAAAATATCCTACTGTTGAAGTATATATGAAACGGGTGAGATACAGACAACTAAAGTACTAAATATGTTACCTTGTCTGACCCAGCTAGCTTAACCGACCACGGATCGAAAGCCCCATAAATAGAAATTTCGTTTCCGCAGTTTCAGTAATATCTTACCAGCTTAGCTTGCCGGAATACGTTTAGTGTCAAAAAGTATTCGAACTATCTACGTGAGGTTGGCGTAAAATATACGAGTGGATTTAAGCGAAGCCGACTAACTGGACTACGATAAGTTTTATGCTAATACCAGCCCAATCTCGCTTTGCTTGGTACCTTATGACTTTTGTTTTCAAGTAGATACCAAAGTAATTCTTTTATTTTACTTGATTTCTAAGCTTTCGATAAAGTTGTAATTTAACGAGTAATAGTTAACTTACAACTACGAAACTCTATTTTGCGCGTTATCCGACACGCAACTGCCCGGTTTTTCTTTTTCTTTTTAACCGACTTCAAAAAAGGAGGAGGTTCTCAATTTGACTGTATTTTTTATGTTTGTTACCTCAGAACTTTCGACTTGGTAAACCGGTTTTGATGACTCTTTTTTTAATCGAAAGCTGGTGCTTGTCATGTAGTGTACTTAAAATTGAGCAAGATCTGACAATGGCATCCATGAGAAAACCATATACGAGTACCTAAGTCTTAAATTTGCATTAAGTATGTGCGCGACAAATTGACGAATAACTCAATAACACGCCAACCGATTTCGATGATTCTTTTTTTATTGGAAAGGATGTACTTCATTTGAAGTTGGTGTTTTTTTGTTATCTTATGAGCTTTTCTATACTTATATATTTATAAGGTGGTATTTTTTGCTGCCATAAAATAGAGATTCTTTTAACGTTATGCATTTACATAAACTGTAGAGATCGCGTAATATAATAATAGATGAAGAACATTTCTTACGGTGTTGCTAGTCAGTAAGGCGTTAAATTGAACTTAGCAAAGGGAATACGGTTGTGAAAGCTGGAATGAATGTGTTTAGAGCAGGTGGATGACATAAACTAAGAGGTCACGAGTGACATAAATACCTGTAGCCTCCTGTAGGTACTATTTGGATGCTGCGATGGCCATCTGAGCCCTCCTCGAAATTAGCATTTTGTAGTACGGTATAACTTACAAGCTTGTATAAAATATCCAAGTACATAGGTATAGATTTTGATTTAAATTGACATTAAATAAATTTTTAGGTTTCCGAACGAAACATTGAAAAACGGAACACTTATAGAATCACTCGTGTGTCTGGGCGAACGTCATTCGCATCCAATTTTCTACGAAACTACTGGATCAAATGAGTTGAAATTTGGTACTAATGTGCTATTTTGTGACCCAAAGACGAAAGTAGAAAAAAACCAATTAATTTTGAAAAAAACTAAATGAATCAAAATTAAAAATAACTTTGTCAAGTGAAAGGGCTTATTGTAAAAATCTCAAATATATTTTTTTTGTAATTCTATGACGGATATTTTTAAAATTATTCAAGAAAGAACAAAAATTGAAGACTAAAATTTACCATTCCCCTCCATATCTACATAACTACTGAGGCTCGAATTTTGAGAAAAATAGAGAAAATAGTTCTTTAGTTACATATTACAGGAAAACTTATAAGAAATTTACGGTCTTAAAAAAAGGGCTACAAAAATAAAACAGAAAAATAATTGTAAATAGGTACATAATGAACTTACGTAAACCTCTCCAAGCGAGTTTAACTCGCACTTGTCAAGTTTATTTCTCAATCCCCATTTCCTATTTCCATATTAATAAAATAGACAGTAAGGTAAAAGTAGGTAAGGCGAGAAACTATTATAACGAAAGTTACCTGTTACCGCCTACAGACCACTGCACTGGCCTAACTACCCCCATAAATTGTACCAGTAACGAACCGAACAGTTTTCCGAGCAAGTCTTTAGAGAACACTCGAGAAAATGGTTGGAGCAAAGATTCCTTGTGTGAATTAGGACTAACCTCTTCACGCTTTGAAAATTTTCCAATGCAGTATTTGGAGCAATGCATTTAGCTCAAAGCACTTTCAATATTTTTAAATAAGTGTAAGTATTTTGTGTTGGATCGTATTTATTTATTGATTGAAAAAGATCTTTATTCTAAATTTGAACATGATAAATCGTGTTGTCTAAGGAAATTAATGAAAAAGAAGGGAAAGCGGTATGATCGTAGACCAGAACATTTCATGATGATATAATAAGACGAATAAAATGCTTTTAAATTCATTCTCCAGCTTGTTTTTCTTGGAGGGGTTCTTCGTTCGATTTCCGGCTGGGACAGACATTTTATGTGACAGATAAATTTCAGAAAACGCAGGATGTCTACTAAGGGTTATCCAGACTATCCGATAAAAATACAAAGAAATCCTGGCGCGGAAGTATGATTGTAATTGGTGTAAACGTATTATTTAAAATTAATTTATTTATTTGAAATTTAATATTCAGTTAATGATTTTCTGTAATAATTCTAAAATATTATGTTTAATGTTTTAAATATTTTTTTTTTATTGTCATGACGGTAATACATACAATAAGATTATTATTGTTTATTATTACAGCCAGTTCAGTGATGCATGCACGTTACAAAACTCACTTTGACAAATGGAAAATAAATTATTTCCAGGCAGTTTCGATAATCCATTTCTAAAATTCTCAGTTCAGTGATGCTTGTTCAAAAGTTACTTTGGAAAAAATGGAAATTCGGTAGTCCATGCAATTTCGGTAGTCCTTTTCTCATTTCCTGAGATTAAATATTTCATTCTATGACAATAAGATGATCATAACGAAACAAGGAAAGCAAGACATCGCATTTGCACAATTCTCTGGGGAATGTAATTAGACGCAGCACAGTCAGAAGGCTTTGCGCGGAATAACAAACGAGCAATAATTTTCTCATCCAAATTTTCAATGTAGAACTCTTACTTAGTTAAAGGTTTTTTTTTACATAATTATATTCTCAGAAAGACAATATTATAATAATCTTAACACATAATATAAAGGTTTAAAAAAGTTAAACCGACCTCAAAAATATTAAAAATTGAAATATCTATACATATCGCGGGCTTCAAACCATAGGAGGTATTCACAAAACCCTTCTTTTCAGGAGACAAAAAGACTAAATAATATTTTTTGCATATTACAGAAAAACTTGGCTATATATTCTCAAAAAATGGATTGGAATGATGGACGTATGTTAGATTTTTTTTACTTGGAACAAAATTAAAACATCAAATACAAAAAACAAATTAATTTAGCTCCAAACATGTTTTTTTAAATAATCTACTAAAAATCAATTCTTTTCCCTGATAGAAGTCTGAAATGAGGACCCCTCTTGTCTAAGGAATTAGTTAACCACAACAAAGGGAAGTTACAGGTGAATAAATAAATGAACACGTTTCACCGATCTGAAATAAGAAGCCATTCTGAAACCATAATTGCACACAAATGTACCTTTCCTCCAAATTTAAACTGTAGTTGTCCTATTATTGCAGAAACACAAAATATAACATACCTTGGTATTATAGTAGATTCTAATTTAACTTTTAGCAAACACATACATTCAGTAGCACAAAGAATCCGCAAACTTAGCTACATCTTTAAACAACTACGGAACGTAGCAGACACCAAGATCATTCGCATGGTCTATGAATCACTGGTCCAATCCATAATTAATTACTGCATTACAACTTGGGGCGGTGCTTGCAAATCTAAAATAATAGAACTTGAGCGGGCACAACGTATGATACTGAAGGTAATCCTAAATAAACCGCGCTTGTTCCCAACACATCTACTGTATGAAGAAGCCCAGTCACTTACAGTGCGCCAAATCTATATCTTACAAACCACACTACGTAAGCATTCTTCACTAACACTGGAATCCCTAAAAAATGTCATGAACACCAGACGACACTATGCACCATGTGTTACTACTAGAGTAAGAAAATAGTTTGCTCATAGATTTTTTACATATAGAAGCGGTATCTTATATAATAAACTTAATAAAATCTTAAACATATCTGATAGAACTAGACATGAATGTAAAAATAAAATCACAAAATGGTTAAATAAATTAAATTATATGGATACAGAAAAACTTCTGAATTTAAATATGTAAAACAAATATTTAGACACACACAAACGCAACCATACACACATGCACACATAAACACACACACACACACACACACACACACACACACACACACACACACACACACATACACACACATGCTCCTGTGCAAGGACACACGCTTGAGCTACATTCTTATTATTATACTAGGAAATCGCCCTCGCTTTGCTTCGGGAAAAATAGTAAAAAAAATAATATATAATATACCCTATGTCACCCGGCGATAGTCTAGCTTCCCAATAGTGAAAGAATTTTTCAAATCGGTTCGGTAGTTCCGGAGCCTATTCTATGCAAACAATCAAATCTTTCCTCTTTATAATATTAGTATAGATTAACTACTCCAAAACCATTTATAAATATAATAAAACTCCTATACACTACTTTTTAAATGTCCAGACTATGAACACTTGCATATTGTGAGGGGGGCCTGGTGATCTATATTACAGGCTTCGGCTTAGTTTAGACACCAGATCTCCCACAAATTATTGTTAATGTATGGACCCTTTTTGAAAATTGTTCACGTGATGTTTTATGTAATTTGTGGAGATAAATAAACAGTATTATTATTATTACTAGCAATTGCCCTCGCTTCGCTTCGGAAAAAATCTTAGGTGCTTTAGATAACTTACATAACATACTCTTAGGGCCTTATCACATTGACGGTTTCCGAGCGCATCCATTCCGCTTTGAATCCGCTTGGAAACCGTCAGTGTGATAAGGCCGTTAAAGCAGCATGATCGCTCATTAGAACCACGTTACTATGAAAGGTCAAAACCCGAAATAACGATTCGATATTTTTAGGGTTCATTACCTCAAATGAAAAAACACGATTCCCATAAGATCACTTACTCCATTGCCCGTCTGTCTGTTTGTATTTCAAGACCTTTTTTCTAAGGAACGCGTGAAGGTAACAAATTAAAATTAATCCAACACTCAGATCTGCAATCCCTAGGAGCTGTGAAAACATATTATAATATTCTGTATCCTCAACGCAATCAAAAAACATTCGGCTAGAAGAAATGTCTTAGGTAAAACGTAGCTTTAATAAAAAAATCTTAAAACTGTGAATTTGTAAGTATCACAAAAAAAAATTAAAACTATTTGCAGAACTTGGTAATTTGATCGGGACCCATGTCGATAAATATATGGAGACAACAGTTTTTCAACGGCAAAGTTAAGTTTGTTCCGTTTATCTTTTCGTTACACAGCTATGTTAGGTTTTACTAAATAGTTAAGTTAGATTCAACAACCCCAGTTCGCACTGAGCCGGTTGCTTTTACTTATTATTATTATTTCATCATATTATTTTCTAAATTTTGTATTTCCTACTTAACCCTTAGTACTTAAAAAACATTGAATAAATAAATTATATGATGATGTTTGCTGATCCATCAGTATTTCACATTAGGTACCCAGACTTTAAAAAAAGAAATAGCCTTATATCGTTCTCCAAGGTACAATCTATGCCTATACCAAAACACATCAAGACTTCAAAAAAAGGAGGAGGTTCTCAATTCGAGTGTATTTTTTTTATGTTTGTTACCTCAGAACTTTGGACTGGGTGAACCGATTTGGATGATTCTTTTTTTATTCGAAAGCTGGTGCTTGTCGTGTGGTCCCACATAAATTTGAATGAGATCTGACAATGACATCCATGTCAAAATCATATAAGTCTTAAATTTGCATTAAGTATGTGCGTGATAAATGGACGCATAACTCAATATCGCGTCAACCGATTTCGATGATTCTTTTTTTAATCGAAAGCTGGTGCTTGTCGTGTAGTCCCACATAAATTTGAGCGAGATCTGACAATGGCATCCATGTCAAAAGTACAATGTACTTCATTTGAAGTCGGTTATTTTTTTGTTAAAATGTTAGATTATGGCAAATCAATAATTCGGCAAAGGGAAGATATTGCTTTACAGAAAATGAGAAAATTCAGCACTCTGCACTCTCAACACGATGTTCCTCAGGACTGCATTATAACAGAACTACAACATCACTACTACGGAACTCTAAAAATGATGGAACACTTAGTTATTTCAAAGAACAATCCTAAGCTTGATTTAACATGCCACAATACGTTTTGTTTAGTGGATTTATGAATTTTATTATCAATTATTCAATTTGTTCAATGTCTACAATTTGTACAACACTAAATTACGATTTTCAACCCCTTTCAGGGTGAAATATAAAAAAAATGCAAAATTTACGTTGGAGGCCATAATACGCAATTAATTATTTAAAAAAAGTGACTATAAAAATAGATATTTAGTAAAAAATACTTCAGTGCCATATTCTAGCTCCATCTTGCGAAATATAAATAAACTAAGAAAGGCATGTATGCCTTATTTTGTGTAAAGAAAAGATTTCTGTAAGTTTAAAACAAATTAAAAACTCGTTTCTCGGTTTTGGTATCGTGGAAGTATAGATTTACAACTTAAAAATCATTTATTTCGAAATCACAGACATTCACTTCAGTTATATTTATGTGTATTTGAATTATTGTTTTGTAAAAAAAATAAGTACTCCAGTGCCACGCTTTGGCTCCATCGTGCAAAATATAAAGAAAACTAAGAAATTTATGTACCTATGCCTCAATTTGTGTGAAGAAAAGTTTTTTGTATGTTTAAAACAAATCGACACATATTTTATTTTCTCGCTTTGTTATGGAACCCAAAAAAATTGCCTATAATTTAAGTTGAAGACTCGATATTGTAGTAAAGTCCTATTGAAATCCATTCAGTAGCTCCAGAGATTAATGAAGACAAACAAACAGACAAACAAAAATTAAAAAGCTTATTTTTCGATTTTGATATCATGCTAGTAACGATTTATAACATGAGAAATGCAGTTATTTCGAAATCACAGACAGACATAATTATATTATGTATTAAAGGTGTATGTATGTATTAAAGTCGTTGGCTTGAATCAACAAATACAGAGCCATCTAGTTGCCAAGATAGTAATCGATTATTTATTGGATATCGGTTACTCAAACAGACTTAATTTGCGTTTTTCTACCACTTCCCAGGTGAAATTTATAAAATGCTGAAATTATATTGGAGGACATAGATACGCAAACAATATGCTCTTAAAAACAAAATACAAAAATAGATATCCGCTCAGTAATAGAGATTTGAATTAATGAAAAAAATAACCTTTAAATGCATTTTATGGCCTTTCCATGCAATATAAGTAAAATCTAAGAAATGCATGTATAACTCTTTTTGTACGGAGAATACGTTTTTAATAGTTTAAAACAAATCAGCTGATATTTTTTTATTTTTCCATACAAACCATCCCTAAGGAACCCTTTAGTATAGAACCCTAAAAAATTGCTTAGTTGTTAAGTTGAACACTTTGCAATATCCTAGTAAAAGTGTTGTTAAAATTCGTTCAGTGGTTTCGGAGATTAGCGGAGACAAACAAACAGACAGACAGACAAAAATTTTAAAAACATATTTTTCGGTGTTGGTATCGTGCAAGAAACGATTTGCAACTTGAAAAAATCATTTATCTCGAAATCACAGACAGACTCTTCAATTTTATTAATATGTATAGATTATCGCGAGGGCACTCTAATGAAAGTTGCTGTTGGCTCTAAAGTTCTTACAGCATAACGTGGACAGTAATCGTTAAAAAGTTAAAATGCCTACTACATGACTCGGAGAGTTGGATGACAGCCGTTGTCCATCCAACTGGCATCCAACCAGTTTTTATGCAAATAACGTTCATTGTTTTAAAGCGTCCTGTCAACGCTATGTTAGTGATCCTGTATTGATATTAATTTGATTATGTCCTGAATGACGTGAATGGCATTAAGTCCGCCCATTGTAATTCAGTGTATGAATGCAATAAAGTTTAAATAAATAAATAAATAAATGTTAATACTTAATGTGAAATATGACTTAAAAGTTGCTTGATATAATTATTTTAATTAAGGAATCTAATTATAATGGCTCCTAATCCTACTAATTGCTAGGTACTTACAAAAAGAGTCGTTTGAATATAAACGTAGCGTTTGCTCTAACCGTAGATTCTAATTAATTAAAGGCGGAAGGAAGTATCTGCAAAATACGGTAAAATAATAAAAGAATAAAATAAAAATAAAGAGTAAAAAGAGAATTATCCCAGGGATTCAGAGCTGTGCAATGCTCTTAGCAATCTCATCTCAATTTATATTATGAGTGCTAATAAGTCAAAGGAAACCTTACGTGATATTGATTAAAATAATGAAACAAATTTTAATATAATTTCTTAACTATATTTAAGCAACAACCCATAATTGTCCCACTGCTGGGCTCGGGGTCTCCTCTCACAATGTGAGGGGTACAGGCCAAAGTCTACCACGCTGGCCAAGTGCGGATTGGTAGACTTCACACACCTTTGAGGACATTATGGAGAATTCTCAGGTGTGCAGGTTTCCTCACGATGTTTTCCTTCACCGAAGCAAGTGATAATTAACTTGTAATACGCACATAATATTAGAAAATTAGAGGTGCGTGCCAGGATTTGAACTCGGGCC
This sequence comes from Thymelicus lineola, assembly GCA_963932265.1. Classification (NCBI taxonomy): domain Eukaryota; kingdom Metazoa; phylum Arthropoda; class Insecta; order Lepidoptera; family Hesperiidae; genus Thymelicus; species Thymelicus lineola. Next base: position 7,401,359 of record OZ010682.1, on the reverse strand, counting down.
CCCGCGTTCGAGAGACCAACGTTCTAACCACTAGGCTATCACTGCTCTAACTATATTTACTTAGCTATATTTAAGTCTATAATATTCGTGAATCACTCATCATCTTCTTTTCACTCTTGAGTTTAGGTAACATGTTATTACCCGACTGCCAGGAAGGGTTATGTTTTTCGCGCGTATTATATGTATGTTTGTATGTATCCATGTAATATTATTTATTACCTCGTACTTTTCAAACCGCTGAACGACTTTATATAATTAAGGTTATTAGATTCGTCTTGATAATACAAGTGTTGTTAGTTAAGTAAAATAAAAAAAAATATGGTGGCTGTGAGATGGCATTGTTTGAAGTATCAAAAAATAAAAATAAATCGAATACTGCAATATGGGTATCAAAAAGAGCTCACCATAAGAATTTCAAAAAGTTATATATATCATGACAACAAGCGGGTTTTTTTTTGTATATTTATACTTCTTAATCCTTCTATGGTTTAGTTGTTCAGTATTACATTTAACAACATTATAAAGTACTAGGTTTATTTTGGTAACGTAACTTACATCAAGGACATACTTATTAGGTCTAATTTATTTATTTTCGCATTGTAAATATTCCGTGTCTGGAACTCTGGACTCGTATTGGAAGGCTCCTTTTGGTCTTTATGTAGTTTTCAAATTAATACAATCGAAAGTCGTCAATTATAACATCGGCTGCTTTCACCACATTCTCGTTAGTAACTGGAACGTCTGCGAGAAATACATATATAAATCATGATACATAATATAATATTCTTACAATTTTAATTAGGTATGTGACAAAATAGCATTACTTTATGTTTATAAAAATATTATGCGTAACTCTATCACAGCCTCTTAAAGTCCACTGCTCGACATAGGCCTCCCCTAATTGGCGTTACTCCGACCGGTCCTGGGATCTCTGAATCCAGCGGCTTTCCGCTGTCTTATTCAGGTCATCAGTTCACCTAGTCGGGGGGCGACCAGTGGTCCTTTTGCCCAGACCAGAACTTTGCAACCCCATCTGTCCTTCGAGCGATGTGGCCTGCCCATTGCACCTTCAGTCGACTAACTCTGCGAGCCATGTCAGTAACTTTTGTTCGCCTACAGATATCATCATTATGAATCTTATCTCGTAGTGAAATACCTAACCTATGAAACATCAAAAACTCCATTTGGTGCTTTTACTACTTGTCTCTCCACCAATCTGCACCAGAGCATCGTAGTGGAGTATGATCTAGGCCTACTCAAGAGACTCGTGATCTGTAGTGGATATTCAGTATTGGTTGAAGCCACTACTAGTAAAATATAATACCTTTAGAATACGTACCAATATTTAGAAAGGCATCCGTGTTGTATCCCCTGTCGTGCCTAGAAGCTTGGATAGCGTCTCTTAGGGCACTGACTATGACATATCCCATACAAGACGGTGGTTCACTCACAGCTAAAATTAATTTAAATTGCATTAATAACAAACATGCAAGTATTTTTTATTGTAATGGGTTGATTGACTGGTGACAGTGACTAATTGCCATTAATTAATAATTGAGATCTTGTGAGGCTGTTTCACCTGATTACCATACATTGGTATAAAATTGATGCTTGCTTATTGGTCTCTATTTTGGATGGTACGTTCTTTTTAAGACGTATTAAGACTTAATTTGAATTGTAAGGCTAGCTCACAGTACATGAAAACAATGTTTTAAAATAGATATAAACGCATAACAGGTATATGTATTAAATATTCTGAACTCAAACCTTTTGAGCCTAAAACACCATGAGGGTTTATTGAACCTCGCCTTAAATATATCCGATAGTCATTAGGAATATCTTTCGTCCCAAATATTTTATAGTTCCAAGTACGATAATTTAATAACTTTCCAGTTTTCTCGTCATAAATTGTATCTTCTAATGTCCATAGGGATAAAGCTTGAACAAATGCACCTTCCACCTATAAAAGAAACGTTCTAAGTAGAAATAGTAATATTTAATTCAATAACCTCATTTACAAACATTTACAAGATCTATCCTATATTACCAGGATTCCGTTTTTACGATAAAAAAATAAAGTTTACAAGATTAACTTCTCTTTCTAAAATCTATAGCTAAATATAATAATACAAATACCTAAGATATAACAAAATATTGTAAAAACTATAATACCTGTCCAACATCAAGAGCAGGATTAATGCTACGCCCACAGTCTTCAAAAACATCAGCCCTGACTATCCATTTCCTACCTGTCAAAATATCTACTTCAACTTCAATTGCAGCCATTCCGAATATTGGATATGGCATGATTCCTGGTGTAGTGGGGCCAGTCATATAAGAAGCTTGTAGTAATACGCCTCGTTTATATGCTTCGGTTATTATGTGTTCCCACTTTCCAGTTGGGAAATCAGCTCTTACTGGATCTAACCTGGCTTTGATCTGATTACACGCCATTAAAACAGAATAAGCACAGCATTCTGTAGATACACTTCCAACAGTCGCAAATGAATTCGGTGTTGCAAAGTTAAACGAAGGTATTATTGTAACTTTGTCAACAGACACGTTAAGTTCTCTGGCGGCCACTTGTGCCATTCTAGTAAACAGTCCTTGCCCTATTTCAATACCACCTATATTCAAAACAACGCTACCATCTCCGTGATACACGCTTACTACAGCAGCAAAGTAAAGTGGATAATCTACAGTAAATGTCATATTAGTAAACTTAATTCCTCGCTTTTTCCAACGATTGTTTGCATTAAATAATTGTACGGCTACTTCTCGTTTGCTATAATCTATTCTTTGTAAAAAATTGGTCACGGTTAACGGTGGTAAACTATTTTCTTGGTTATAGTTTGCCATGCGAACCATTATAACGTCTCTTTTTATTGCCACAGAAATATGTTCCATGATGTGCTCAATTCCTGATACTGCTTGGAATGATCCTGAAATTATTTTAACAGGTTATTGTTGATTGATGAAGGGTATTATTCAGATGATGTAATTAATTTAATACCTGGAGCTCGCATAAAGCAATTAGTTGGAGCGTCGGTTAAAATCCCATATGTTAATACTTTCCACCGGCTTATATCATAGCAATTTTTAAAATTATCGAAAATAAATTTGGAAACATTTTCGTTATGAGAAATTCCATCGTTCAGATACCAATTAGCATTAAGGTATTGAATTTCGCCATTTTCATCCACACCCACCTAATTAAGATCACAAAATGTTGTTAAAATATAAAAAAAACAGTCTCTATCTTTAACTTATTCTATCCATATGGTATCACGATATTAAAATAACATGACATTTGAGTTATAAACCATTATATTATTGTGATAAAATCGATGGTATATGTAAAAGCAATAGTGACAAAACATTTAGCGTTTTCTAATGATATCTGTTTTAATAAATAATTGATAAATTAATAGACTAATTATAATTGACCACAAAACAGTAGATCTTTCCTAATTTTCTATGTTTATTTTGTTTTTATGTTAATTTATCCATTTTATAATAACTAAAGTCTATCAAGGCAACATATTTAATCTTTTGTGCCAATTCAGAAAAAAGCAGAAATAAATAATTACCAAGAAAATACCTCATAGTCAAGCCTGCTGTTTGGCCGCTTACCAATGGCGCGCATTATATCATACAAATGCATGTTCATCCGACATGGCCTATTTAATATTTTCGCAACCAAAGCACTACCGCATGCGACCATGTTGCTGCGTATCCATTTAGAGCCAAACGCCCCTCCACATCTTCTAGTCTTCACTATAACGCTAAAATATGTCAAATCATATTATTGTTATGACATCGTTCATTGTATGCTAAAGTGTATTATTGGGAATAAAAATAGTTTTTTTTCAAGCTTTTTTTTATATAATTAAATTGCTAAAATTTCCAAAATTACTGGTATTGATGTTTCTCAAAATCTTATCTTCAAAACTCTAAACGTTGTTTATAAATCTGCCCTCGTTATGATAAACAACGTATCTGACATTTTTGGCGAAAACGAGTTATTAGCATATTTGTAATCAGCGAAATTAGATCTATCTAGATCTATTATCTATTTTTTCGTATGTATTATAGAAATAAAAATAAAGGTAAGCATAAACAACGTATGTGCAAAATTTTCATTCTCTTCCTTATGAAGAACAACGTATTGTCCATTACGTTTAGAGTTATATTAGTTTTTATATATTATTAACTTTGAAATTAAATAGGTAAGTTATACCAAAAATCTCGTCTATTTGACGCAATGAACTAATATACTTACGTACATTTCATTAATTTGATTAATTAATGGCACAAGGAGCCAATGCGATTATTATTTATAGGATTTCGTTAAACTATATGAAAGAAATACAAGGCATAAACATCGTAAGAGCACTTTCCTAGTGATAATTAACGTAACTGAATAATTTTCCTAGGTATAAGCAACGCAACTGCTTAAAAATTAACACTTTTTGGGTTCTATTAACTCAGAAAACATTTAGAAAACAGAAAAATGTAATGAGTCATAAAATACACACATATAGTAACAATTAATTTTAACAATTTTGAAAATATCTCAATTAGTGTAGTCGTGACAACAAAAATAAGAAAAAAAACTTTAGGCGCGTTTATCTCGGAACTTGCTGAAATGCAGATACGTTGTTTATCATAAGGAGGGCAGAAATGTAGTGTGATTATTTCGTTAAATTAGAAATATTAAACACAAAAAATACTTACTAACTATCAGGTATATTAAGAAGTCTTGCTATAACGTTTTCTGTCTGATCGATCCATTGGGTTGCAGAATGTACTTCAAAGCTATTATCCACAGGAATCGTTATGGTAGTATGCACCTCTAGCATAAAATGATACTGACGTGGACTGATAAATGTCCCCGTTATAATTTTTTTTATGTTTTCACCTCGACTTTTAGGGATTATTGGTTCATATTCCATAATCCTATGTTCTTCTATAGGCGCTTTCAAACCTTCTTCTATTGTAAAAACAGGTGGTTTCAAAGGAATGTTCTTGTAGTTAACTTTTACCAAATTACTCGCTTGATCAGCCAAAGCCATTGTATTGGCTACAATGATAGCTATAGGCTGATTATAATATTGGACTTTGTTACTTGCCAAAAATATTTCATTTTCAATTATGAATATATTGCCTGGAAAGGTGTAACTATTTGTGCCTGGTATATCTGCTGCAGTCAATAAAGCTATGACCCCTTCTAATTTCTGAAAAAAGTATGATTTTTTAATCTAGGTTGCTTCGTAGTGTATACTACCTAACAATATTTCCAAGGGATTTTTGTAAAATATATTAATCGAATATGCTTTTTATACGTTTTTACGAAATACAGTAATGATAGTTTTTATGTAAATTACAGAACATGATTTTAAAGATATTTTGGTGGTTCCGATTCCGATATCAATAAATGTACTTTTGACACTGCTGTTTGAAGGGTTCTGGGTTCGATTCCCTGCGAGGCCGAGGCAGAAATTTGAATGATGAGTTTGAATTTTTTTCTCGGTCTATGTATGTGTGTTCTATTCATATTGTGTTATCCATTGTACACGCGGACACAAAGAATTCCAGTGTGGGGCTATGACTGTGTAGCATTTATTTATTATTTAGCGTTTATTATATTCGTTTATAATAATCTCTTATGATTATTGACTTGTTTGGTAGAGAAAAATACTTTTTTTGGTGGTTGTATGTTGAGAACATTGCAATAGTTGTACACAACTGATAATAATAATTACTTGAAATATCATTAAATAAAGTACAAACACTATATAAAAGTTTAGAACATACTAAAGCTTCGGTAGCGTCAATCGAAACTATGTCGGCTTTTGTTACGGTGCTGAGTACAAAAGCGGCGAATACTTCATCTTTTATGGTTGGCATATCATCAGTGTAAACTGCTTCCCCCGAACACTGCAGTAAACCTTCTCTTTTTAATAGCGGTTGAGTTAGCGGATAATCTTGTGGGTCAGTATCATATTCTTGGTAACCACTGCTAATTGGTGGTCTGTCGTCTGTTACCGAAGTGGCACCTGATGCATAAATAGGATTTAATATATCTTTCGGGCACAACTTTATAACAGCCTGTAAAAAATAAATAAATAACCGTTATAGTAATCTAATATTGCAAACAAAATTTATAGAATTAGAATCTTCAGTTTAATCGAATACCTTATAAAACAAGCTCAAGGCAACTTTCTTTCTATAAAACGGCGAAGGATTTGGTGGATCGTAGTCGGGCTGGATTTCTGCATCTAAGAGTTTCAAAGCCCCCTGCAATACATCATTGCGAAAAATGTTTCTACCAGTTAAAAATGCCTCAGTTTTAACTGCATGGGTAAACTTTGGGTGTATACCTCCATAAACGATTCTAGCTTCCACGACATTTTGGAAAATGGAATCGAATTTAAACAGAAATGCCGAATTCACCTCTGCATGAGCATTTTGTTCTCGTGGTGTGACCTGCAAATTAATTGCATGTAAATGTATATATTTTTTTTGTATCTTAATATCAAAATTATATTTGAGTTACCTTATAAGTAACCAACTTGTAGTGACGTGATAAAGGTGGTAATTTTATTTGTGTTATTACTTTACCAATAATATTAGATGTAAGAAATGTAGTCATAGTTACTTCCATTTCAGTCAGAGAACGATCCACTATAACAATAAAAAATATTTACTATATTAATTAAAATGTAAAACCATTTAAATCCTTTATTAAAAAATAATATTTTCTGTCCAAAACTACGTTGATATATTTCTAATTTTACCTATCTGTATATAAAAAGGCAAAAGTGATTGACTGATGTATCAACGCACAGGCCGAACCCTTAAGGCTAGAAATCTAAAATTTCGCACACGTATTACTCTTATGACGTAGGCATCCACTAAGGAATTTTCAAAATTCAACCTCCAAGGGGGTGAAATAGCATAAGCATAATTTCCGCGTGCGAAGCTGCGGGCAACAGCTAGTTATAATGTCTATTTTGTTGTACAATTGTTCTATTTTCTCTAAGCGAACCTAGTACACAATGGAATTACAAAAGCCATTCTATTAATGTCTTCGATGCAGCCAATCGCAATTAATCCTAGCTAAAAGAAATCTTATAGAGGTTAATTAAAGTGCTTCGGGTACCGTTGTCTTTATTTGTATCTAAACATCGAGATGACTAAGTTTCAGTTTCCGCTTCTCGATCACTTACAGAAGCTGCATTTAGCTAAATTGTGAAACTCAATACAATAGTTACGTCTTATCAGAAAATACGAAAAATTGTACTAACAAGCTGTTGATTTAAGTCGTAAGTTAAATGTATTAATGTTTATTAAAAATAACACAATAAATTAATACATTTATTGCAGAGTAATAATAATAATAAATAAATAACGCTTCACACGCATAGCCCCACACTAGGATTCCCTGTGTCGTGGGTGCCATGGACAACACACAAGACGAGAACACTAGCAGGCAGTTTAGTTAAAAATCGGATGACAGAATCGGGGTCCACGCCAGATGATTGCTTTTGGTGATCCGCGAATCGGACCGCGATCCAAATCAGCGATCCAGAATTGTGGAGTGTGTTGGGCCTTACATTTAGGCCTCTCGAAAGCTCCTTTGGAGAGCGGTGGATCGCCTCATGTGTGGTATGGACCCAACAACTGAGCCACTTGCAAATAGACTCATCAGGTCCTTTGTTGGTTATTGAAGAGTTGTTTAATCACTGGCAGGTATACTGAATACTATAGTATTCAGTATCAGGTCAGGTCAGTATCAGGTCTGCTGATAGATTTATTTAAATTTGTTATGATTAGAGATCGATTATATTATGCAACTGCTTGTTATTTGTATTTAAAATATTTCAATAATAACATTCCTGGGATTTCATAAATAGATCGTTAGCTTTGATAAGCAATCTCTAGTGTATACTAACCTAGAGTTATTGTAGCCCCAACTCCGTCTAGAAGGAGAAAGATATCAGATTGAAAATCTGGATGTCCATGTTTTAGCACCAAGTTTCCAGCTAACGTTCCGATCTGTAAAATGTTAGGAAGTTAAAAATTCTTTATAAAATCATGCTTTTACATTTTAACAGTTAAGTTAGTACTGTGTTGCATGTACTGTATTGCTTTTGATTTTTGTGTATTTTTCAGTCTGATATCAGTGCATAACTATGTAATATTAATTTGTGAAAGACTAACTACAAAAATACCATTATTTGTCAATATCAATATCAACATAAATGCTACAAAATTCTATTTCAAAAGTGGTAGGTGTGTTCAAGGTACTTATTGCTACTTCGATGAATAAATAATATTTAGACAAACCAACTACGCTAAATTGTAGAGTGCTTGATAAAATCCTATTAATATTATATTATAAATGTGAAAGTTTGTGAAGACCTTTGAATGTTTGTTCCTCAATCACGCCATAACTACTTAACCAATTTTGCTGGCTGTTTGTAATGGAGATAGCCTATAGCCCGGTTTAATACATGCTTCTTTTTATCCCGGAAAAGTTCAGGGTTCCCGCGGGATTTGTAAAAAATCTATATCCACGCGCGCGAAGCCACGGGAATATAAATCGAAAATTAAATAATTAAAAATTTCGTTGCAAAACATATCTATACAAACTTTCACTTCTATACTAATATTAAAAAGCTGGAAAGTTTGCTTGTTTGGTTGAACGCGCTAATCTCAGGAACTACTGCTTCGAATTGAACAATTATTTTTATGTTTGATAGTCCATTTATCGAGAAAGGCTATAGGCTCTATAATATCATATATGTAAGTAGTTAGTTTTTTCTACAAATTAACGCGAGTGAAACCGCGTGGCACATCTAATTTATTATATAATATTAATAGGTATGATGTTTCTATAAGTGAATAATTAATAAAGTCTAATGCTGATACATAATTAATGATGGATTAAACACGTCACTTGGACCATATTCACACTGGTATTAATTTATGATCAATGAAGATGAAATTATATTCTGTTAATTATTTTAAATAAATAAATATTATCAAGATTAATGGCCAATCTAATTAACCTGTAATAGAAATATAGTTTGTAGGTCAATTTTGTATATGAGTGTGTTTGTGTGTTTTGTATGTTAAGTGATATAAAAGTTAATGAAATCACAATGAAGTTATAATATATTTTATATATATTACACTAAATTAAATTGACGCATAATTATTTGATACATCAACTTGGATGAAAAAGTAATAAAGTTAAAATAACTCCATTCCTTCCAAAATCAATGCCGACCAAGTTGTATTTGGTATAACAAATTGGGACGATATCGAGCCGTGCTTGTAAGCGATGACAATCTAAACTGATTGCATTTAAACTTATCGAAGTTAGTTAAATAGATAAGATACTTACATTTCGAACAGGAATATGAGCGACTCGCTCAAGATGCGCTCGCAATATTTCTAAGTATTGAAAATCTTCATTTCTCCTGCTTAGTTCTTCAAACAAACTCAATGTATCGGTCAACGATGTACTGGCCCCGAGAACCAAATTAACATCAATGTAATGGGTGTGTAATTCGTTAATATTGTTTATATTAATCAACACACGGGGAAAACTGTTTATTGGTCGTACTCCTGAAATATAAAAATGAGCATAAAAACTTGCACATTAGGTATATACCGCGGTAGGATTCCTTGTGTCACGGGTGGCATGGACAACGCAAATGACATACATGATCCGAGTAAAAATAATTTGTCATATAAATATCTACCCCTGACGGGAATCGAACCTGGGACCCATCGGTTCGTAGGCAGGCTCACTACCAACTAGGCTACAGGGTCGTTAAAATTTGAGTGAAGTTGGATGAGTGACTGGTGATGGTACTTTCATGCTTTGGAGGGCATGTAAAGAAGTCGATCCTGGTCTTTATCGTTAGCCATATTGGAGGCCTCCGGCTGACAAAAATACTTCCGACACTTGGGTTGGCCTCTAAACTCCTTATTCGAGCAGCGTGGTAGACTATACTCAATGCTCAGCTATGAGAAGGGAACCCATTAATTCATTTATTGTTATAAAATCTTACCTCTAGCAGTATTTCCTCCAACTAACATATAAGAATCATAGCCAACTTCGTCCAAAATGTTGAACACTGATTTTATTTGGTAAACTTCAAACCACAACCTTCCATCAGAGAGAGCTATTCTCTTAGGTATAGTTGGCAGGCTTCCATTATGAATATTAACTAAGCACCAGTCTTCGTCCTCCTTCCTAGTAGTTTTGCTACAAGTTTGCTTGGTTCTGGGACAAGTGTTTTCATTAATGTCTTCTATATCTTTGATTGATTGCACAGTGTTTTGGTCTGGATCCGTCACAAGAGATTTGAATGCGTCGAGAATGGGGCGATATCCAGTGCAGCGACATAAGTTACTACCGAAAGATTGTTCGATATCTGCCGGGCCTAAGTGAGGCTTACTTTGAGAAAGGCTAAAAATATAATGAATGATTTTTTAATTGTCTTTTGTAGATAAAGTAAATCTAAGTAAGAATCATACTCGTGTGTAATGTCAGAATACTATGAGTTTTTCCATGGAGTCCAATAATAATAATTTTATAACAGTGTAACCCTTGGACTGATCGTATAAAAATTCTGTTTTAAAATAATAAATAATTTATGAAGAACCTCCTTTCATGTTAGGTTGATATCTAGACTCTTTAAAATGTAAATTTTACCTATACATGCTCATAACGAATCCAGGACTGCAATGTCCGCATTGAGATCCGAAATTGTGATTCAACCGCTTCTGTATTATATTGTAACCAATTTTTCTATTTCCGATACCTTCCACTGTCGTAATTTCCCAGCCATCGCAAGAGAAGATAACAACCAAGCACTGAAATGGGAAAACTGGATAAAATCAGCTTCTATTTTTGTATATTGAACATGAGATTTTTCTTACGTGTTATTTATGTTACACATCTTTACCCATCGACTTTGATAAGGCCCTTCGATAAGGCCTATTCTTTTCAAATTATTTTAAAAACAGAAACATGCAAGAAAGATATGGTAGATTAACTTAATAAAGATTAAACTTTTTTTAAAAATTACAATTGCGACAGCTGTCTATTCATTTTTAATAAAACTAGTAGATAATGAGCTCAATTCGTCAAGTCATGCCGAATTCATCATCATCATTTTATTCAATGCATAACATATTATGTCACAATAACATAACATTTATCTATACTAATAATAAAGAGGAAAGATTTGATTGTTTGCATTGAATAGGCTCCGAAACTACTGAACCGATTTAAAAAATTCTTACACTGTTGGAAAGCTACACTATCCCCGAGTAACATAGGCTATATTATATTTTCAAAAAAGTTAGGGATCCTTAATAAAACTCCAATAATGTAACCCAAGGTGTAAAAAATAAAGAAAACCGAAGCAAAGCGAGGGCGGTTACTCGTTGTATTATAAAGTAGCTTTTGCCCGCGGCTTCGCGCGCGGTAGAGTGGTTACGAAACGAATTTTTTAATTAATTAATTTATAATTTTTAATACCTATATTCCATAATAGGTACGATCAAATCTCAAATAGTCTAATATAATAATAAGGGCTCATAAATATACAACATAAATTAAATAGCATTGTTATAATATATGATTCATACATGGCTGTGTTCATAATGAATGATTAACTAGTTTTTCAACATTTGTTAAGAAAAAATGAGATGTTTTGTTTACATTGGTGGTTGTTGCAATGAAGGTTACAGAACTTTGTTTGTTTAATATGCAATACAACGAGTACATTGCATCAGCTTATCCAATATTAAAATGTTTATACACATGATTTTGAATGCCCCTGAATATAATTTCATTAATTGTTATGAAATACCATGTGCGTAATTAGAATAGCTCTCCGTTAGTTTTTATTATAATAACATTACTCATGGTATGGGAACATTCACACGTTAATTGTTAATTAAATTACAGGTTATTTAAGAAACCAATTAGTTATGCAAAGTAACCATGTAATTACTGTTCAGTACTGTAGAGTGAAACATCCTCATTAGATAATAAATTTTTCGAAGCATGCCGTTTGTATCTTTCTTTGTTTTTTCCTATGGCATCGCCCGACGCCCAAGGTGTTACTGTTGTACACAACCTCTTAAATATATGCTTTCTTCACTTCATTCGTTCGTTCGCTGTTATGGTTGAGTAATCTCAATTATAGCATCATCAATATTTATTACAATGTATTAATATTATGCGAAGCGGTCATAGCCCGGTGGCTTGCGTCGATCTTAAGTGATCGACAAAGTTAAGCAACAGCGGGTGCGGTCGGTAGTTGGATGGGTGACCGCTAGTGGCAAAAATTCTTGAGCGTTTCCGTGCTTCGGTGGGCACGTAAGCCGTCGGTCCTGGTTGTTATCATAAGATAACAGTCGTTTAGCCATGTCGGAGGCCATGGGGTGGTTTGAAAACTTCCAACACTCGAGTTGGCCACTAACTCCTCCACCAATCCGCACTGGAGCAGCGTGATGGAGACTCCTTAAGAGGAGAGACCCGTGCCCAGTAGTGGGCTATTAATGGGTTGAAGCAAAAACTTACGGTATTTACTGAGAAAGATACGATTTCACGTGTGTTAGGATGGACGGCACGAACATTGACCACGCAGGCACCACAGCCGCCTTCCAAACACATGTACTTCGTACCTCGCAAGTCTGCATGGCGACGGATGAACTCATTCAATGTAGTGTATGATGGAAGTTCACACCCCGCTTCAAATATAAGTTACAGTTTAGTTTCGTGTAGATAATAAATAAGAGGTTTATGATTTAAACGTAAGCAATCGTGGACTGTACACATTTTATTATACTATGATAAGGGTACTCAGGATATTTAATTTATACGCCGATATTTTGATCCAGTTGCATGGATCGTGGTCATTGAACGCTCTGAACTCTCCATGCAACTGGCTGAAATATCGGAGTACAAAATAAATATCGTTAGTACCTGTATCAAATAGATCCTGTAAGGATTTTGAGAATTTTTCTATGTTTGTCTAAGCATTTGTTCCAGTTTCCTGCTCTCAGAAACCAATAAAGCGATTTTAAAAAATATTGACTGATGTATGGTAGTGGACCTAAAAACTTTCAGGTAATATTTAGTGTCAGTTTTATTTCAGTAACAAAAATACATTATGTGAATTTCAATAATTCTGACATTACATTTTTGTTCGGGTGTGTGTATTAATAAAATGCTAATAGATAAAAAATAAAATTGTAGTAATAAAAAGTAAAATAAAATTACCAGTATATTCTGTTCCGTTGATAAAAAAATGTATTCTGTCCATTGCACTTGGTGTCAGTCTTGTTACTGCAGAAACGATTACATTACAGTAGGTACTTATCGTACATTGTAGTGAAAGTGTTCTTATATCTCAATGCAATATCATATAACTCCAATTTTACAGGTTTTATAGGTTGCTCTGTAATTTATATAAAATTGAAAAAATCGAAATAATTTTGTCTAGTCTATGATTTACTAGTGAGAAGCGTGAACTGATTATTGTACAGAATGCCGAGTTCACGAAATTAAATTCTTTAAAATTAATTAAGATCCTAAACACTCTTTATTTGTATTGATTTACTTTTCATTCTTTGAAGTATGGAGATGACCTACGTATACCATTGAAGTATAATGTCATAGAACAGAAATCTCGAACAAAATGTGTGTCCCGCCCGGGAGGTTCGATTTTCAAAATTGAGCCCCGGTTCTCCTTTCAAAATAGATCGAAGCCGTTGAAGATTGAAGCCACGTGGCGCCAATGCATTGGGACATACATGGTGTTCGCGGTGTCGGTTCTATATGCTAGTAATAATACTTCAATGACTTATACCCATATTTTGCTACATAATGTGTAAAATTTTATTTTATAAAATTTCATTATGTTTGGATTATTGTTTACGAAATTTATTTAATTTCGCATTATAAAGAATTTTATTTCAATTAGGTTTATATTTTCTTAACTTTTTCTTTTTTAGTTTTTAATTAGTCGTGTGTATTACTTACAATAACACTAAAGTAGGATAATGAAAATTAAAATTTTACTCCACAATATTCCCTAAAATATATCTAATATTGGTTAAAAAATTAAGTAACACAAATAAATTATAAAAAATTTTGTTCTTAAATAAAATAATTATCTTACATGTTACAATGTTAAATCATGCTCGAGTTTGTGTAAAATACAAAACTATTATTTTAACTTTGTGAACTTATTCAGTAAAACTATAATTATTGAGTTGCCTCTTTGTAACAAGGGGCACAAAAAAGCTGAATCGCTATGAGGCGTGTAATTGCTCCTTACATCAGTGTGATACGTCTGGCATAAAATAATTAATGCGTATGTTTAAATACTTTTTCATTTATCACCTACTAGTAACTACTAGTTTCCACCTGTGGCTTTACCCGCTAAAGAGTCAAAAACTAAATCACTGTTATAAACGTCCCAATCATACCAGGGCAACATACAAACGGGATAAAATCTATCCTATTTTCTTGTCCTAGACATGTAATATCAATCTGCTTGCAAGTTTCATCTTAATTCGTACAACGTTGCAACGTTAGCGCGTGATGAAAACACAAACATCCAATCATCTTCACAAACGTTTACATTTATAATGCTTATTAGTAGAATATTTTAAAATGTTCAACAAAAAGACATCAAATGTTCAAGATATCGAAACTTCATTAATCAGATAAATTTCATTAATTATTTTGAACAGGATATTGAAATGCGTAAGTACGTAGGTACTGTTTCTTTTTAATACTATCTGTGAATTAATTGTGTTGTTGACACTGCGAAGGAAAATTTTACAATACTTTGTTCACAATTCCTGTTAGGTAAGGTTAGGTAAGTCTCGGAATCAAATTATATTAACTTGTTAATACATGTTTTATGCTAATGCATAAAACGTAAAAAGTGTATCAATTTTTTTATTTTGCCCTAATGAATTTTAATTCTTTAAACAAAAATATATACGTTACCTTATCTAAAGATTTTTTTGATTAGCATATTATTTTTAATTTGTGAACCGACTAAAATAAAACAAATAAGATATAACATTTTACCCAAATCTCTGCAACGTCGTCGGTAAAGCGTGACGCAGCATTAGGTCCTGTCGGTGCGTTACCTTACTGCTTCAAAATTGGGCTTCTTTTTCTTCTTCTTCTCGTCTTTGATTTATAAAAATGAAAATTTACAGAAAAGCTTTAGCTCTCCTTGTCACACTCGTCTTTTATTGGACCCTGCTGTTACAGATCTTTATGAATTGCTTCTCTATGGTTCTGCTTGGACCCCGCCATGGAGGGTTTTAAGATCCTAAGAAGGATTGTTTATAATTATAACAACCCTAAGATGGGTTGTTTAGAATTGTCCGTTTAGTATGTTAACATTGTAATATGCGATTGCAATTACCTACTTACCGAAACAATGTTGGGTAATATCATTACTTTGGTATGCAATTCACTGATGATCTTGTCTGCTATATATAGCTTGTACTACATCTCAGGAAGGCTAGTCTTTCGGTAATATACTTCAATAACCAGGTACATCAACGATGTTGAAAGTGACGGGCAGCAGCTTATGCAAACTCGAGCACATCGCGCGAGGCGTGTGAATCTGCCGTTTTCAAAAGGTTTACGACGTCCTGAACATTTTTTCTGCATTCTTGTCTATCTTTCCAATAAATTGGCTTCCAATGTATTTGCCACTGATATTCTCATCTTCTTTGAAGTTCGATTTGCAGATCTGCATGATGCAAACTTCATCAATAATTTCCATGTCATGTTACACAAAAGGCAATAATAACTCGTTGACTATGAGTTGTACATTGCTGCGTGCTGCGGCTAATGCCGCGCGATACGCGTATTTTATTTAATAACACGACTATGTTCGATGCCAAGCCTATAAGAACTCAATGATAATAATGGTTAAATAAACAGATAGTGACTGATATTATTTGTTACCTCAAAAGGAAAACCTGTTAACTGCTCTCAAAAATTACGACTAATTCTTCACTAGATTATCGAACATTAATTCTATGGTAATTTAACTTAACAATTAGCATAAGGGTAGCATAAAGTGTAACATTAACATTAAGTTTAAAACCATTATGGTAAAAGGTTGTTGGCTTATAGTTAAGGGCGGACTGAATTTGTAGATTACAAATACCGCATTATTGACCTCAACGATATTATGGAGTTTGAACAAACCTATTTTTAAGATTTTGTTTGGGAGTTCGTTGGTTTTCTTTGTTTAAAAATAACAAATTATGACTACGTCCTACCTACCTACCTACAACCTACATCATTATGACTGAATGACATTTTATATTAAACCTAAATGTATTTGCAAATAACATAGTTTTAGATGATTATGTATATAGATGTAGGTAGATTAACTTGTAACTTATGAGTCCAATCTA
The DNA here is from genome assembly GCA_963932265.1 of Thymelicus lineola. Lineage (NCBI taxonomy): Eukaryota > Metazoa > Arthropoda > Insecta > Lepidoptera > Hesperiidae > Thymelicus > Thymelicus lineola. The sequence continues at coordinate 7,384,862 of OZ010682.1, read as the reverse complement.
CGATCGTTTTTACCCCGATAAATGCCAACTGAGCATCCCCAAATGAACCTCAGCATAAAGAAAAAAACGTTAATATTAGTCCTCACCTTTTTTATGTGCGGACAAATAAATACTTCTCGAATATTATTTAAGTGTCGCCTTCAAGCCATACTCATCATGAAACTGTCGGTTTACGACGTCGTTCCCAACTTAGAAACCCTCTATTTACACGAAGCGTCACCTGGCGGTACTCCCTAATATTAGCATACAATTTATGGCAGTCCAGGAGTCGCCTTTGCCTGAATCCTCTCTATATTTTACTCTTATCTCAACGTAGATAGTTCGAATGATTTTGACAGTAAACGTCGTACCTACTAGCTACACTCGTAAAATATTCTCGAACATTTTATTCTGTATAAGTATAATAGTTATGTACGTGTATTAATGTTAAAGTAACCCGCTCTCATTTTTTTTCAGAAAGCATAGTAATAAAATAAAAATAATAAATTAACGGTAAAAAAAACTTTTTAAAAACAAGCTTTTAAAGCCCTTTCATTTAACTACATCAATCAATCAATGTAATTAGAATGGCGTCACATAGCTAAGCATGCATTGTCATCAAAATAATAATATTACTATCCAAAATAAGCGTGTATACCAAATTTTAGCTCAATCGGTTAAAGATAACTGATTTAAAATTCAGTTCTAAGATTCCACCCGGACAAACATACATTGCAAGTTAAATAAAAGTTTGTAATAAACAGAATCCATGCGAATGTTAAATAGGCGGTTTAAATTAACAATACAACAGGCAATGATTTTATATGTATAAAAAGAAGTTGACAGACTATTTATTTATTGCAATTTATATCAATGTAATACACATATTTTAAACAGTACTCATAACAGAACTTCTATCATATCATCTTCACAATCACAACCTATAAATATCTCAGTGCTGGGATCGGGTTTAACAATGTTTAGGGACAAGTCATAGTTCACGCTTGCTTGAGTGAGGATTGACAGATTTCATACACCTTTGAGAACATTATACCTTGTACCATACAAGCGCGTATCGCAGTCGAAGCTGACCAAGAAACACGCAGTGCCTAACGAATGGTACACTTTACCTACAAAGCTACTGTTTTCCTATCCTGTTTTCATTGATTCATTGTTCACATATTGGAAATACAAAATAGAACTAACCTTTGTCAGCAAAGTAGCGGGTAGTGCAAAGATGAGATTATTTTAGCAGACTAGTACAGGCCAAGAATAGAGAGGATCAATACAACCACCGAATCTATTTAGCTCGACTGGATGCAATATGACTGTATCTCATTCTACTCGGCCTAATTCATTTGTAAAGTTCCCATTCGGTGAAAATGTTCTTACAACTGTATCAGCTTTTTCAAGTACACTGCTGAATAGGCGGAAATAGCACATAATACGGTAAAAGATGTCGTTATTAGATGCTACTTTGTCTTTTATCCAAACATTATTAATAATAATTTTTACCAAACGAGTATACAGTATTTTCAAGTGTGCGTTGATAGCCAAATATGAAACTATAAGGAATAGCAAAAAATGGTCAAAGGAGTCTCGGGGTCGATTTTGATGATAACTAAAAGTACATCATTAGATTTTTGAAAAATTAATTAATATTTTACCTAACATCATCTTCTAAAAGCCATGTACATAAACTGAAATAATAAATGTAATAGTCTTTAAAAAATTCGAACCTAGTTGGTTATGACCAGTCATCGACCAAAGTTATTAAAGAAATTGATCTCGAAGTAGGAAATATCCTTACTTATCTAATAAATTTATCGTACGAAACCGGTATAATTCTTAATGCTCTGAAGATCAATTCAGAAAATCAATTATGAAATCCATGTTTAAAAAACGCAACAAAGACGAAATAACAAATTATCGACCAATCATTTTGATCCCACTGTGATATCAAAAGTATTTGAAAAATTTATGCATACGTGTCTGTTTAAATTTTGTACTACATTTGACGTAATTAAGACGGAATAATATGGTTTTCAGAAAGGAAAATCTATCACTCTAGTTGGATTTGCGCTAACCCATACAAATAATAAAAGCACTTCACAATAAAAATGTCTTATAAGTTGCTGTGGGAAAAGCTGAAGAAGGAGACCGCCCTGCTAAACGATGTGACGACGGTTCTTCGTACTTGGTACAAATATCAAACCAACACAGTGAGTTGGGTGGGCTCATACTCAGGCGTGTATACGTTGGAGTGCGAAGTGAGACAAGGGGGATCATCTCTCCGAAGCTCTTCAACCTCTAATGTAAACCGTTTGATCGACGAGGGCTCTGCGCAATTTATTGCGCATTTATGAAATATATGCGGAGTACCAGGGGCTCCAATACAATGAAAGCAAGAGTAAGTTCATGGTCTTTAGAACAGGTAGTAAAAGAGGTTTAAAAGAGGTTTAAAGGCCCTTCGCCTGTCTGCACTCCTCTTAAGTGCATTACGCATTTTAAATATCAGGGTCACTGGGTTTTGGGTGGTGAGCCAATGCTTGACTACAATTCCACCTGATGGTAAGTGACGATGTAACGCTCTGCAATTACAACATAATAATAAGTTCAGAATGCTGATGGGGCTGCCGCGCTTCTGTAGAGCCTCCGGGATATTTTCTGAGGCTAGCACTGGCAGCTTTCATGACATCATCCGGAAGCGGTGCACTTCTCTCCTCAACCGCCTGCACGACAGCACCAACAGTATTTTAGGTACACTAGTGGACAGGTGGAACTCTCCATTTCTCAAGCACTGGGTAAGTCTGCACGCAAGTGGTACAGTACAGACCGTGCTTTAGCGTGGAAACCCCCATTCTTGTCCCTAAGTTGTCCTTAAGTAGTTATTAGTAGTTTATATAATGTCACTAACAAATATTGGCTTGAAGCTGAATTAAATAATTATTATGATATTATCATAAAGTACTGTCAAAACAGGAGTACCACAGGGAAGTATGCTTGGACCCATATTATGCCTGCAATATATCAACGATCTTCCTGACATTACTACTAATGGTGAACGCACAATATCCGTACCGTACGCGCCGTACGCGCCGCATTTGTATGAAATCTTATGAGAGGCTGAGAGCCCGATGCGGATGACATAAGCAGCCGCCTATGTGCCTTAATCATTACCCATGTATATTATTCGCAGATGACATCTCAATTATTCTTACATGTAATAAAATAATTGAAATAAAACAATTCGGGGTTAATATTAATAATGAAATAAAAATAATCAATGAATAAAAATAATTTGACATTAAATACTGCAAAAACTGAATACATACAAATTATGACTAGAAATAAACCTTGTTATAAGTTGAATATCCACCATCAAGAACAAATTACAAATGAAGTTGACAATTCAGTGAAATGAAAATATTAATAATTACGAGTATAATAATGTCCAATTTCAAAGTGCCTATTTAATGTAACAAAAGGTATTATGATCTCTTTCTTTATCATCATGGCGCTGCTAAAAGCGGTCTAATTCATTAATTCGAATCTAAAATATACTAACGATTGTATTTAAGTAGGTCTCGAGTTGTTTTCTTTTCAGCTCATTTTCACTCAATTTATCATCTCTAAATGGTTTTTACTTATTCTTTTCTATCTAACCAACTCTTTCCGAGAATTAATAGCGACCGTATCATAAAGATAAATGGTAATCTTGAAACTAAGCACTTAGATTTATTTTTTAATTTCCATCTGCGATCTGAGATATTTTTGTTTACTTTAACGTCGCTTTATATTGTCACAGCCTTGGACTATTTGACTTTGAAGTCATTTATTTATTCATTCGTTTATTTATTTGTTTAATTTAGCTTGCTTTACATGTTTGAAAATACAATTTTACTTAAGTAATAACATATATATGATTTTTACGTTTTGTTTCTGTCTCTAATGTAGATCAGTACAACCGAAGGCATTACTGCTTTGCGCGCTAAAAAAGAAAGGAAGAACTCTCATTATTTCTTACTTTCTGACACTGTGACCAAAACACATAAAAATATTACAAATTGTCTCATAAATCGGCAGCCAAACAAAAAAAATCGTAAATTGAATGCACTATTTAGTGTATTTTATACTAAGTTAATCACAGGCAGACACTTACGTTATTTATTGGTAGAAAAAATAATATATTGTTACCCTTAGTATTAGCATAAGAATGTCGGCACATTTATCATTTGTATTTTCCTTTCAGGCCAAAGGCTGAGGAAACCAATAAAGTGAGTTCGAAATAGGAATGTGAAACATGATTTATTTTGTGCGTTTTTTACAGCTTATAAGTAAAGCTTTTCTGCAAACTCTTGGTGAGATCCGACTTCCGATCTAGTGCTACATAGTAAGGAATTTATTTTATTTATATTCATAAGTGTACCAGTTAACATGCCGGATCGCCGTTAAAAGTTTCGATTCCCAGCATGAGTGTGTGTGTGTTCTTGTCTTTGTGCGTTGTGCGCGGCAACCACAGTACAAAGAATTCTATTATTGGGTATGAGTTTGTAGCTTTATTTTTAATAGCCACACTGATTATATATTTATTTTATCTTCAAACATTTTAATATTAGCATCCAATATTGGCTGTAAATGCCAATATTGCCGCCGTAAGTACCTAAAGGTGCAATTGCTTGGCAAGTTACAAAAAATACACGGCAACATTTGCAACCGTCGCCACGTCGATTGCAAAGAGAAAATGCGAAGTTTCAGTTTCAATGAAAGCCGAGTTCTAGCGATAAGGAAAAATTTAAAGTGAAGAAATATAAAGGAAGTCACATTGAACGTAACTGAAGTGCCTGATGTACATTTTTGTATACATTCATTTACATTCAGTTGTGTTATTCTTTGTGATTTTATTTTGGCCTTAATACAAAAGTAACAGAACTGAGGAAATTAGATAAGACTGCTGCTGAATTAAAAGTACCTAGGTAGGTAAAATATTTTAAAAGTGCCTTATATTTTTTTTATGGAAATAGCCGGCAAACGAATATATCAAATATCAAATGCGCGTCCGAAAATATTATCTCCTAAAAAATATTTTACATGTTTCAATTCATACCACATTACTACGCAAAAGGATTGTACCAGGGGCACATAAATCGAGTACCTATGTTGGTAAAGGTACTAGCTAGAAACTGGTGTGACAGCAGTATACGCTTATCTTAATTGCCTTTCTAGATACAATCAGTCTCGAATTTATCTGTGGCACTGTCCCGGTGCTGGACGCTTTAGCATTCCACGCGGCAAAAAGTTAAATGATATACGGACCGACTAGTAACAGTTCGAGTGAACGAAACTTCATTTATTAAATTCGCATCAATCTTTTTCCGAGCTGCTTTTAGAAATGTATTTTTTTTGCATTCACGCAAAGACTAAGGCAGAAGTTTGAAGGAAATAAGGTAAGTTGATTTTAGTTAAATATTATGGATCTGCAATGGTCCGTTTGCGAAATATTCGTCTAAAGTGCTTATTTTGGTTGCAATCAATCCCCCTGCCAACTAAATGGACGCGTAAAAAAAAACGGCAGTATTCCATATTACCTTGATGAATTCGAAAGGAAAACTATCATGGCTAACTTATATAAATAATGCGCATTAGTCAATGAACTTTCAACTACGGAATCCTACATTGCGTGTGACCTGACACGCACTTTGCCGGTTTTATTAACATTGTTTGCAACACGTTTTACTGGCTATTTCACAATGAATGCAGATTTCGATTAGTAAATTACAGACACTGTATCAGTCAATTCAAACTATTACCTACTGGTTATGACAAGATTCAATTAGATATGAATTTCGATGTAATTATTTGGTCGTAATTTGCTCGTATGAATATTTGAGGTATTAATAATTATGGTATTGATTTTTATTGAAATGCAGTCAGTTCGTTGTGAGGGAATTGTAATCGTATACGATCTTGTGGCTTGTTACCGAATTATGTATTTTTACAGAAGTATAATTAGTATATCTCGGTTAGGAGACTTAAATCACTTGGGTGCATAGGTGAATAAAGCCTAATCAAAGTAGACTTAAAACATCTGGGTGAATTAACTCAGACGAATAAAGTCGACGGTACCTAATTTGTTCCTGATTAACAATCGAGCTGCTTTTAACAAATGACAACTATTCTATAAAAATAATAACTGTTCCATGTATAACAAATAATTTATGAAGCAAAGAAAAAGCCACTTGTTCTTCGCATGGTTAGGTACTTTAAATGTTACATTATAATATTTCAATTACATTTCGGGGATATTTAGGCAATTTGTCGATATGACCGCGCTATTTACTGTACATAATCAATATACTAGGTACCTATTTGTAACGGCAATTTGGCGCATATGGCGCGATAGTTTGACTTGTATTACGATTTAATTGAAATACAGTTCGGACAAAGAACTAATTAATTTCAATGAAGACTTTAAAAATGTCAATAGTGCCATTGATATTAATAAAATTTTCAATTTCTGACGTTATGACACGATTTATAATATTATAATAATAATAAAGAAGTAACGATTTTAGTCAGTCTTTTCCCATACTGCTGTTAGTTTTATTGCGGTAGGATTATTACACTATTATAGGTAAATAGGTTATTTTTATATAAGAAAGAATAAAACAGTAAAATAATGTATACAATGTATGTACAAAACAAAGCGCTATCAGCACGTTTTTCTCAGAAATTTAACATTTGTTACAAAATAGTATTATTTTATTTTTATTTTATATTTTATATCTATTAATAAGGTATGAAGAAATTTAATTTATTATTGGCACGGATTTATCGTACTCTGAATTAAGTACCTAATTAAAGAAATGTAAAACTGTCTAAAATTTTTGAAAATTATTGCAGTATCAACTAAAAATAAATCTATCTTGTTTTGAGCTAATAAAATGGAAACTAAATAAAACATGGAACGTAAACAATTAAAACAATAAATAATTATAGTTATGGTGATATGCACCTAAACTCATACAATGCGTCCTCAAATCTCTTCTCGAGCTCTGTGGACCTGTAGCATATTCGTAATTGACCGTCCAAGACGTACAGACCTGTGTAACATCTACTGTATAACAGATGGCTAGGCTGTGGCTACGTCAGTATTTAGCTCGTTATTAAGTAGTGGCGCAAATGAACCAGTATTTAACGCTGTAGTTAGTAACGTGACGCATTAACCGACGCGCCACTCTGTATTAACGACACTGGCGCGGGCGGTGCCAACTGTGCACTTTTCATTCGTTTATGCAGTGAGGAATGGCTGGGGCCACATCCATTACATTTGAAAGCCATTTATTTGGATCATAAATGTTTTGTTACCTGCCTCAATGTGAAAATGGAAATCTGTAACTGGCGTATGTTTGCTCGTCTGACCATCTGTCATATTTATATTTATTATAGCCATTTTATGATACTTAATTAAAATTATAAATTAAAAAAACGACTTTTTAGGGTTCCGAAGTAAAAGCCTTATAGTTTCGTCATGTCCGTCCGTCCATCCGTTACATTATACATATACCTAATACAATAACCCAACATAACAATGACCAGATTTTTTTTAATTTAAGTATCAAAGGAGGTGGCCAACATGTACCCCGGAAATGGTTAAAATACTCTTATTTGTACAAGGTTTTAGTCCCTTAAAAAGACATGTTTTCCATTTATTAAAACATAACTAGAATTTTAATTTTCTTCTGAACTCCGCCATTAGTAGTCATAATAAATTAACAATAAAAATAAGTTGTATAATCTTCTACTTCCTCCATTGCTATTACTGGAGGTTGACAATTGGCTGACATAAATGCAAATGTCTGCTATATTGACATTTGATTTTTGAGTTTGATTTCTGCAAAATAATAATTGTGTTTAATTTTTTGCCGTGAGATGCATTAATTGCGCGGTTGATATTGAGCGCATGGCGCGTCACTCAATATCTTCGCTAGCAAGAAACCTTCAATCCATATTGGTAGAATGGATCACTGCAGTACAGGTATGGCATTTTTCTTTACTAATAAGTAAGTAGTGCTTACAGCTAAGACTAGGTTCACGTGGCAATGTACAATATTACTATGTTTTTATTGCAATATTACTCATAGAATATCTCGCTATTTTTACAAAAAGAAATCTCTCTTTCAAACACTTTTCCACAATTACTTATGTTTTGCAGAATGTCAAACTACAAAAGCTAAAACTCCCCGTAAAAGGAGAATCTCAAGTTCTGAAGATTTTTATTGACGAAATTATCAAAGTAGATATTGTAAGCTTTAATGTAAGGTAAAATTAAAATGTGTACATTATATTTCACAAGTGGGGCAAATGCCTATACAGATGTTGGCCATATCCTTTTATACAGTAAATAATTATACAATACGCATTGGGTAAGTTAAGTTGGATAGCTGAAACAAACAAATAAATATTTTCTTCAGCAGTAATATTTTCTACTTTTGTGATAAAAGCCTTGTGCTTCACTATTGTAGTCTCAGTAAGCCTCAAGAAGAATATTATATTCTTTCGCAGATAATAAGTGGAATGTATTGGAATGGAAAGTTGCTGCGCAATGGGCTTCTAAAGTATTATAATGATAGTTTTCTAATCTCAAGAGCTAAATACCTTATTAATCTTATACAGAGTTAATTATTTATTTATTATTATTTAACTCTTTATTGTATGTACACCAAATAAAATAATACAACAACAAGTAAACAAGCAAAGCAGACATATGAGGTACAAAAGGCGGTCTTATCGCTACACAGCGATCTCTTCCAGACAACCTTAAGATGCGGAGAGCAGATTAGAGTAAGATTAAATGAGGTAAGGTGCACGAATAGTAAGGAGGAAATTACAAATATTAATTTAAAAATTACTACCATAAATATAATAAATAAATAAATAAATATAATTAATATAATGATATCTTATTTAATTACTCAAAGCGCTTAATAACAGCGCTAAGCAATGCAGGCATGATGAGAAAGATAAGAAACGAACTTTCATGAGAGTTTCCATGCCTTTGACGACACTGTAAGCCAACGGTCACATTTATACCAGTAGTCTGCTTTCTTGATAAATAGAGTAAACCTTCACAAGCTTTTCAGAGCGGTTTGACGGACTTGACACATTTTGAAGGATAAAGTATAATTTCAGATACGAAGATGTGACAAGATCTTCGCTACAGAAGTGATAATAAATTTTCAATATTAACCTAAATAAGTGAGTAAATTCATATAAATACCTACTTGTGAAATTTACGAGTATATATAAGTTAATTTCATGACCTGTAAGGCATCGATGACTCTCGTACCTTTATGTTGACTGGTTCCTATGGCCCACGTTTGATTTGTCAACAAACATAAAACGGCTTCTTAAATATTAAAATGTTATGAAAGTTATTCTCGAAGTGTATACATTTAACCCTTCCCACCGCTCCAAATACCTCACAAAAACGCGAAAAAACAACTAGGGTGCCTCTCACGACGTTAATCTAATACTGTCGAAAAACCGTCGCTGCACGATCCTAAATAACGCCTGACGATATTTATGTAAGTAACGTCGCCACATAAATTATTCAAAATGAACTTAGTCGCTAACTTGAACGGCGAGTGAGAAATGTCGCCGAGGGACGAGAGCCATCCCTCTTGTTTGACGGCTGTTCACGCTTCGCTTCGGCAGATAGACGATTTGCAACTGACAGAAATATTGGTTGCTTTTTGGAATAAATGCCGGCAGTTTACATTATTGACTTTAACATTTTCATCGTGTAAATATTGGAGTATAAAGGACTCTATCGTTCAGTCAAGGCCAATGACCCTTGGTCGTGGTAATGAATGCTGAACAAAGAATGAGGATGGAAGCCCTCCCTTCCCCCTTCCCTTGTGGGTTCTTCACGACACAATTCTTCTTTAAAATAAAATTTCCTTTACAGCACTGCGACGAAGAAGAAGAACAGTGGCGAACTTTAATATTATTATTCTTTGTCTATTTATCAGAATGAAACATAAACGATATCTTCTTTTTTCAAGCTACAATAATACCAACAAATAAGTACGTAAATACTTAACCTACCAGTGATACCAGCAGAGAAAATGGTCCGACTTTATTTACATACGCAAACTCATCATAGAATATCATTTCAATATAATAAACCTCAATCCTGCACACATACCATACTCAAGTAAAAGGGTGGGGGCTACCTTACGATATAAGTTGATCCATGACCTGTCCATCATTTATCGTGATCGTATACTGAATACAGATGATAGATCGAAAGCAGTGAGGCAAATCATGCTGACCTTTTTCCCCGTTATAAACCATTTGTGAGAAACGGCATTAGTAGGTAGTTGAATATTTTATGAGGGCAGTTGAACAATATTTGCTAACGTCGGACTTGCGAAATAGATTCTCACACACACTAGGATTTCTGTTGCAAGCGGCATACACACACAAATATGCTATCACAAACAAATAAGCTCTCCTTGGTTTAATTGCCTTACTTCCAAGAACAATCATTTTATCTCCAACATAATATCTAATATAACAAAAATTTTATTCAAAATACCGAAAATATTCTTAGATAGTTATTATAATAAACGTTCTTACTCTTCTAGAGTTGTATTACTATTTGCTTCATTAATTCTGTGCAATGAAGAGAAGATACATTAATCATCATGTAAATATTTTTAGGGTTGCATAGAACCGACGAGAAATTGAAACCCTTATAGAATTTGAGTGTCTGACTATTTGTCTGTCACAGCCTATTCTAGAATTTCGAATCTATTGAACGGAAAAGGTCCAATATTACCGTTAATAATTACCGCGATCTAGAATCTTATGAGCTCTATCTATACTTGAAGTCCTGATCTATGTATAGGTTTTTATTAGAGTTTTTCTTCGTGAAATATTTCTTTACATACTTTACTTACGATATTTATTAACAGTCAATGAAAAATCACAATTTAAATTCCCATGGGAGATGGGAATTTATTATATCATCTCAATATTATTCGTAGTATAAAATGCCATACAAAAAATCCCATAAAAATCCGGTTCGGACTTGACCAGCTTTTTGTAAATAGAACAACTGTAAAAGTTCACGCACCAGTACAATAAATATATTTTTTCTTCCAAATCGATATCGTCAGCGATTTGCCGCATAACTGCCATGATGGATGTTCCATCGGCACTGAAAACATCGTTTTGTTATTTCTTTGTCTCGTTTCATATGAATTCACTTGTCTCAAGGGTATTTTTCCCCAGTTCGTATTTATGTGCCAACTATTACAAGGCAGATATTTTAAAATTTGCAAGCTAGGGATTGTTCTCAGTATGATTTATCTATCTGAAAACAGTGGTAGCACACCATTAATTGGTGATCAAAATAATTGTGATGACGAGTAAATTAACTACATTCTTTGCAATAAAACTAAAATCATAATGAAATGACATTATAAAAGATTTATTTAAGATAGGATACATTAAAATAATTAAGCGAAACGTGGATTATTAAACCATTTTCGATTTGTTTGGTTTTTTATATAAATATAAATGAAAAACAAACAATTGCGTAGCAAAATTAGTTTTGATTAAAGCTCAGCAATATTTGTAAAAGGCCTAATAATATAATTCAAGTAGCATTGTAATATTCCGTTCCCAAAGGACACCGCAGGCAAGGAGCATGTCGTGTTGTTTATCATGTAATTGGATTAGTTCATACGCGATCTTAAGCGCATTTTCTCTTGTGATATACGTCTGGTTGTCTCTAAATAAACGGTTTAATTTCCCCGGAGCCGGCAGCAAGGCTGAGCCGGCAATTTGCTGAGCTGTGTCTCATTAAAGAACGTGTTGTCTTCACACAATATGTTTGAATTGCTGTTTGCTGCCAAATGAAAGTCCATGTAGGTATACTACATGCAATTGCTATTGAAATTCTGGTAATTAAAAAGATCAAGTTGTAGATAAAACCAATCTCAAGAAGGCAAGTATTCCATCCTTAAAATACTGATTTCTTCCTCTGCTATGTAAGTTATTCAAAATACAGGCAGGGCAAAACACGGCTTATGTTTGCTTTTTGAATTTCTCAGTGTTCTGTAGATACACCATCATTCTAAGATAATAAACAATCATAATTAAGCTAGATAAGCTATATCGTCGACAAGCTAGATAAGCTATATTGTGATGGTGTTACTGTAAGGTTGTAGTAGCGCGTGCAATATACGAAGTATGTTTAATAGAAATGCCATTTATCGGTCTTGGTGGCGCTAGTTTTCTACTATTGGCTAGTGAGTAGTACCACACTTGAAATAATAGAACATATTATTATAATAGTAGTAGTATTGAAACTTCAAGAAGAAAAAGTCAAGAAAAATCGATTTTGTCGAGCACCCATGAGGGCTGGTGAAATATTTTTTTCTCTCGTCCGTGTCATCACTCCGTGATCTTTTTGGTGATGACCGTACGTAAGATTGCAGCAGCGTGTGAGACTGGTGAGTCGTTTGATGTGCTTAGCTGTTATAATTTATTTTGTGTATTGCATCGCACCGCAACGCTTCGCAGCCATCAAGTTTAACTTTAGTCTCATCCCTATCCTGGAGGAGCTATTTGCACGTTCCTCCAGGTTGTTTTTACCTGCCTGTCTTGTAAGATGTTGTTAAATTGCTGTCTTGAGGCAGTTAACAAAACTTCTTTTTGACAGGAAAACCTTCTGCCTCTAGTCTACAGTGTGCAAGAGAAAGAAGTGATCCATTATGTAGCCTGTTTAACGTTTGGTGGCTTCTTATATTATAACAAAAAGAAATATTTCATAAAAATATTAATGTCAAAAGTCAGTCCAAATCTCAAGACTCAAGATTCTTGTGATATGAAAAGTTTTCATATAATCATGTAAATCGAAGTCTTATTATTTTTGCCTATTCATGTAATCATGTTACGAATCCCTTCGGTCATCTACGAAAAAGTTTCCGTATTATCGGAAGTGACCCTTTTTCCCTATGCGTAAGAAGTTATTACTATTTAGTAAGGAAGTTAAAATCAAAATAAATATTCCTGTTGTTGTTTTATAACTTATTCAATAATGAGATCTGTATAAATAATGATATCATTATACATTTAACTTATCTAACATTCGATTATAGTAGTCTTAACATTATAGTAATCTCACTGCACTGGTTGACATTGGTGAATTTTTTCGACATACATAACCAGTATAACGGCAGTTTATTTTATTTTTCTTCACTCTCGCATTGATGATGCATTTGGTCTTTCGGGAGCCCACATACCACCAGATAAAAAGTATCTTACTTTCAGAACATCAATATTGAAGACTTGTCGTTTAATCTAATTGAAACTCGATTATGAAATACGGAGTGTAAACATTATAAAGGCACGTATTATTATATTATGTACCTATTTTGTTCTCTGACCACGGCTTTACCAGTGTTCTGCAGTGCCCCGGGTCAGATTTGATCGTCGAGTGAATGTAAACTTGGCGAGAGCCCTTCGGCCAACACTAACGGGATGCACTTTCGCAAATATTTACCTTCATAATAACATAGTTCGAAAATGGCTACATTTTATGAAGGCTCATATCACCGTCTGGTTTGATGCTTTGAAGTATGAAGTGTACAACCCTATGTCGGTTTCAGTCTGGACATTTTCATTTTAAACTGGATTCGACTTGTTTGCCAATGAATATGTTACATTAATTAATGTACATGAATTATTTTAAGTATCTTAAAAGGCAAGAGTGAACAAACTGTCATCAGACTAGGGCTACACCTTTAGATTAGTTTAAAATTTGGCACCTCTATTACACTTAAAATAAACGACCCCGTTCCCTAATACGTATAAATATTATTGTCGTATTTACTGTGATACAGCAAGCTAAACAGATTTTTGAAGAAGAGGGAAGAGTGTGTTAATTAAAATGTATCATTGCTTTTGATTCGGACTATATGATTAAAGTTTAAACTCTTTGCCGCGCGGCTTGCTAAAATGTCCAGAGTCGGGAAGCTTTCAGATAAATTCTCGACTGATTGTATCTAGGAAGGCAATTAAGATAAACACAGAGCTGTCACACCAGCTTCTAGTGTGTTTAGACCGAATGAATTTATGTGCCCCTGGTACTAATGGCAGTTCATTACGCGGTTCATTTCTGCTTTTCAGTTAGATGAAACAATTATTGAAATTGATCTATCTACGAGTATACCTACCTAAAAAAAATATGCACATCACCATTGGCATTGATTAATTGACCAATAAATCTATGGGTAAGTATGATTTTGTCCATGATAGTTGTACCACCGAAGGTATTAATGAACTATTAAAATCAATATCACCACTATTTTTCCAACAAGTGGCCCTACCACTAGCAGGCTGGATTTAGTCGCTTATTACGACACCCATCCAAAGCAGAGTCGTCTAACATAATAAAAAAATGGCGGCCATTCCAGAAGAAAGAGGGCTAGACTCCATATATGGGTATTTTTGTCGATAAAATTATCTATGTTTCATGCCCTTAAATTATCGCTAGTTGGTCGCTGGACACACTGTATATATTAATTGTATAATATAATAAGTAGGTACACAGTGCTTATAATATAATATCATGAATCATGATTAATAAATATAATATAATAAGTCATGAAAAATGTTAAAACTGACGAACAAAAACTGGACAAATACAAAGTAATTTATTGTATGGTAATTAAAATAATAATACACATGAAACTCAAAACAATTTTATACTGTAAAAGGGAAGAAAATAATTGTATGCTAAAATTAACATTACAGTTAAAGTTACACATTACAATTACGCAAAAAAGTTGGTCTAAAAATGTACACATCATGAAACTACGTCAGATAACAATATAGTAATGTATTCTTTTGAAATTCCTTTGATCTCTTAAGGTATCAAAGATGAATGATATAATGATATATCGGGCTTATTGTTATGATAATCTTTGGGCAATAAAATTAATGTTACCATACTCATAATAACCAATGCATTACACTAGAGAAACGGACGTTTCTTAAAACCAGATGATAATAACACGTACTCAAATCAATACATTGAAATTTACTTAGATATGACTGACGCTGTGGCCATGGATTTGCCCGCATTTTCCAGAATATTAAGTTGACGGGTGCATGGTAAAAAGAGTTATCTACAAAACAGCTACTATGCAGATAACTTTTTTTTACTTTGTACTCGTCGAACTACCCTATATGTATATTATTTTAAACCTTGGTCTACCTGTGTGCAGAAACAAAGTCAACTCAAACAAGCTGGATAAAATAAAAATGCTACTGTAAAATTGTTACTGCTATTCATTGTTCATCCTATTTGTTATACTTTTTAACCGACTTTTTAAAAAGAAGGTTCTTAAGTTGGTATTCAATGCCACCAAAAACATAAATGTAAAAAAGGAGAGCCAAGTTCAATACAAAAATTATGCTTGGCTGTGGGCTTCGCCGCAAAAAGAATGGAGATCTAAATGAGTGCCAAGTTCTATGCAAAATCGAAATATGTATTTATGGGAACAAAATAACATTATGAACAAGTATTTAACTCTATTTCTTTGCTTTATTGGATATCTATTACAATTGCTGTTATTTAAAAATGTGAGATCTTAAAGTAGGTTACATTTGACTTGGCCAGTTTTTATCAGAATTAAAATGTTGAATTACTTTATAAAATGACTGATGTAATGAAAACTGGCCAAGTCAAATCTAACCTACTTTAAGATCTCACATTTTTAAATAACAGCAATTGTAATAGATATACAATAAAGCAAAGAAATAGAGTTTAATACTTGTTAGTAGTAGGTATTCGCCGGTTCTAACTCAGGAGTTAGAACCGGCAAATTTGGGCAAATTGCTAAGTTGACGACCGTCGCTGCCTACAAGAAAAAAAAGTCGAGTTTGGTGTCAAATTGTATGTTTTCGACCATGCCCGATCGAATGCACTGATCCGTTTTTTGCTAACTAGCGTAGAAACAAAGATAGCTTCAGCGTTGTATTAGCCCTACTTCGTTATCTAATGCCCTCATTAGGTCGTTAACTTGACCATTCAATAATTACAATGGGCTTATCGCTTCCTCGTATCCGCTTCGTACTCGACTTAACTATGACGCAGTGATTAAGACTAACGAGGGGAACTGTTTTCATTATAAAACCACGGGATTTATTGTTCATCGTATTTATTATTCGATATTAAAAATTGAATCAAATAAATTACTTAAAATTACATCATTACAAATAGTGTTGTCATCAAAAAGGTTCAGAAAATCATACATTGATTTACCATAATACTTATAATATATGTACATGATGCAATATTCTCCACAAACAGTAGTAAAATCATGTTGGATTCGATTAGTGTTATAATTCCACATCCTAGAATTGTTTTCTAAGTAAGTCCTATGATATCCTTGTGGTGGTCTACCATATGAGTCGAAGTACTGACCAAAGCCATTCCCATCTATATGCATGGCTATCCAGTGTGATCCGGGTTTGCTGTCTGTATCTAAATTACTTATGACGTACATAGGCGTATGAACGTATATTGGTAAGCGGTTAGCTGCATAGACATTACATGCAATGCTTTCATCAATTTTACTTAAGTATTGTTTTATTTTTATGGTATCCATGTTTTAAGCTGTTAACACATCTTTTCAGTACCCCAGACTTGTTAACAATGTGGAACTGATTATGGGTACTATATTTTTAAATACATGAGGGTTGGATAAGATGTAAGGAAAGAAAACAAAAAAAATATTTTGGATAGTTTTATTTATTGAATATCAAAAAATACATCTTAGCTACTATAGTCTACTGATATATTACGATGCTTATCTATTTCTATCACATTATCAAATTCCGCATAAACAATACAGTTAATAGTTTGCGTGAGAGCTGACTCAAAACGTACTTCTAGTCTTACACTACCATGTTTTATAAGATTCCAGTGACTCGATGAATTCGCTGATAAGTCAGGAGTTAAATCAAATGCGAGCAAACAATAACCATCGGCATATTCGTCTCTAGATATCCCATTACCTTCATTAAGAAAATGTATACCTGTTCCTGAGAACAATGTATGATATGCACTAGCAAACACATTACTATCAAACGATGGCTGTAATGATTTCGAGGGGATTTGGTTTCCATCGATATATAAACAAAATGTATTGATACCATAATTTTCAAAATTGAATGGATTCTTATTGAGAGTTCCGTTGAATGCAGCATTATTAACAAATCCGACTATACACCTTTTCGGTACTTGTCCTAGGAATATATTATCAAGGGTTTTTCCTTGAACACCTGATGGAATTGTTAAAACTTTAACTTCAGCTCGCGTAATGGGATATTTAGCTGTGGTAGATGCTAAAACTTTTTGGTGTGCAAGTAATACGCTTGGATTGATCCGTGCTCTACGAACAATCAAAGTTGCATCTGTAATACATACTTTAAAATTTAAATCTACTGACCCTGCCATTAGGTTGAAATTTTCTCTTGATCGAACTAACTTAACACACATGTCAACACCATTAATTAAAAATTTTTCTTGATTAAATAAATCGCCATGAAGATGCCCAATCATTTCAATTTCTTTACTCTCTCGTGCCATGAACTCCCTCTTAACAAAACCCTCATTTTTTACGTCAGTCTCATTCATTTTTCCTGCTGTATCTCCATACCAAAGACCACAAGTTAGATGAGATTTTTTGGCTGCTGGACCATAGTTCAACAAGTTTTCGATATACGCACGATATGCGTATGTGTTATTTGGTGGTGACACTAGTTTCTGATTCAAGTAAACATCAAGTTGACTGAATATTGAATGTAACCAATTATTAACCGGAGCCACGACTGTAGCAGCTGCTAATTTTGTGTTGTCTTGATTCAGTATTTTCGCTTTTATATGAATCAGAGTATGGGATAAATCTATGTAGTCATCTCCGGCGCCAGGAACTTGAAATTCTAATGGTCCATCATCAGCTAGTGATGAAATAGGTTTGTAATGAATCCATACGCCATTTTCTATGCTCGTCTGTGTGGATGGCAGTGCAAACAAATCTAACTCTGATTTTATACATTCACAAGAATGATTATGTAAAAAAGACATAATCAATTAATTAGAAAATATATCGTTAATATTCCTGTTCTTATTTTTTGTTTGTGTTGGAGTATTCACTTTCGTGGTTACCGCTGGAATGGAAGAAGATAAACGTTTTCGCTTCATTTTATACCCTGAGCCAGACATGTTGATTCTATCTATTCTACTATCTACTTTTCGTTTTAAGTTAGTAGTAGCTTCCTTCAAACGTGTTTTAATTGAATCATCTATGGGTTGTGCATTAAACATATCCGACAAAACTCCTACTCCAGTACTCAAGGCTTCTTTACCGATAGCTCTTGCACCACTAGAAAGTAATGGTAAAACAGATCGGAACAACCCTCCTAGAAAACTCCCAATTCCATGTCCTCTTTGATACGGTGTCCCTTTGTAAATTACTCCAATACCGGATCCAGCTTGATGAGAATAATAATCTTCGTATGGACATTTCATATTATAATTATGTTTCAAATACATTATATATTTTTTTGAAGTGTAGTTTTATGCACACTGTTCCGAACTGAAATGGTATCTTTTGACCAGTGCTTGTTCTTATATCTATTTCAATAGTATCAAATTCCCTTCGCATTACAGCTATATAATGGGGTGGAGAGAAAACATGCATTTTATTTGCTCCATATATATATTTTGAAGGATCTAATGGTATGATTCTCAGAAGAGGGGTCATGACATCTCCTACAATTTGTGGTTCTACAATATCAGAATAAACGAATAGTTGCGAAGGTAAACCTAAATGCAGATTAGCAGGACATTTTCCAATATTCCTTTCTCTGAGATTTCTATTGGGCTCAAAGCCCAACTGCAAACATAACTTAGGAGACAATGTTATTGATTTGATCGTCTCATCTAATACTGAAACTGACACAAACTTTGAAATTTCATCGTAACGAAATCTAACTTTTTCTTTGATATTGTTTAAAGCCTTTAAAATATGATTGATATTGTCATAGTTAGTTGCAGGGATATGTGTCTTGTAATAAGTAAGTGATGGTTTTGGTTCACCAGGCATTTGCATCCATTTCGTAATATAAACAACATTTTCATGTTCTTGAATAGTAAACATGGTGCAGGGATATTGAAATTCGACCACTCCAACTGACCATTCTCCTTCCAAAATTATAGGTTTAGGTAATTTAGTTGAAAAAATTGTAGTCTTGTTATCAGGGAAGTATTCCATTGAACTATTACTAAGTAGAGTTAAATAAAAACTTTCTTTATTCATATTTCTTTCAAATAAGAAGATGGAATCCAACTATTAAATTTATTAGGATAACCTTTCCACTTCACTAACACTTCCTTTCTGTTACCAGTATTGCGAGAACGTATTATTTTATCTATTTTATAATGAAGAGTGGGGTCATAATATATTTTCTGTAATTCTTTTTCATAAAACGTACCTTCTATGTTTTCACCATTTAAATCTTAAAGGGTGTACACAGGCCAAGGGCTTCTATCAATTATGGAAGATACTATAAATATTTCATCACTCCAGTTAGATTCGTATCCTTTTTGAAAAATATGTTTGCTTTTAGTAATCCTAACGTAATCACCAACATGCAACTTCGGTAGAATGATACTTGCTGAAAGCCCATTATTTTTAGTGTCATACAAATTTCTCCATACTGTCATAATATTATTTGAATTAACATCACAAGGACACATCTTAATGCTTGAGTGAAAACTGTGGTTATAAGAATAAACTAAATCTTGTAAAACATCTATATATTTGTATGTATTTTTATGAGTAAAGTAACGCCACATTTTCATCTTAAGTGTTCTTTGAAATCTTTCAACAATACTTGCTTTAATATCTGGATTATTTGTCGTATAATAATTAATATTTTTAGATTTAATGTATTTTTGTACTTCCTTTGATATGAATTCTGTGCCTTTGTCAGATTGTATGTGCGTCGGGGTTACCTTGGATTCAAGAAATATACTTTCAAGACAATCCTTAACAGTTGTTGAATTTTTCCTTTTCATAGGTCTAACATAGGCATATTTGCTGAATACATCAATAACACACAATATATAATTATAACCATCATTGTATTTTGAGTAGGTTCTCATATCACTCAAGTCAGCTTGCCACAATTCATTGAGATTTGATAGTATATATTTATTTCTAGGAAATTTTCTCTGTACCGGTTTGTGTACAGTGTAAGTTTCTTGTGCTTGTAGCCATTTCTTTACCTCTTCTCTGCTCATTTTTCCTTTCATAGCTTTTGCCAGTTTGTCGATACTACTATAACTTGCAGGGTGTGATGGATCATAATATAGGTTATGTATTTCTAGTAAGGTTCCCATTTTTCCCATTCCAGTTTATTCTTCAACTTCCTTTTATACTTTGTGTCACCCGTTGGTGTGGAGAAATCTTCATTGGGTGTTGAAATATCTGATGGTGATTGCATGCTACTAATAAACTCACATCGTTTCGGATTGCCAATATATGTTAAAGGAACTCGAATATCTTTTAAAGCCTTAGCAAAAGATTCCCATCCAACTGGATCACTTTTTTTTAAAGGTCTCAATGAATCATTTACCAAATCTAAAATGTTACTTCCATCAATTTTTTTATCATCTATAATCACAGTACCATCAGTATCCCACTTAATTTTATTTTCATTGGAAGACAACAATTTCATTAACAAGATGGCCTTTTTTGCATATGTTTTCGGGATAAGATCGAGAATTTGAGTGGTTGTATACAGATTTTTTTCCGAAGTATTATCTTGATTAAGAAGTAGTTCTTTGTCTGATGTATCAATTGATACTGCACTTTTATTGTCCAAGTTTTTGTTTTTGTAACTCATTATTAAATCATCAAATGTATTCGTATTGTCGGAAATAATTGGTATATGGAAAGGTTGACGGTCTTCCTTGGTTATGTTAAGATATCTTCGGAGTGTTTGTAAATATAAAATACACTTTTCACGATCATCAATATTGCTTTTTAAAATATTATTCATATCAGTATCTAGTCGAGACAAGGGAGTATCACTCGCACTTGCCTGTTTTAGTTTTTCTATCATATCTGGTTCAACGAGCAACATTTTTTTAGCATTCTGCATTTTTAATAATGGAACTTACTAATCCACTAAGAACTGAACCTAATATAATAGGTAAAAAACCACAACCTTTTTGTATTATAAGATTTTTCCGAAACAAATTTGTGGCGCCCTTTCGCACCAATTTCCGAAGTATATTTTTGTATTTACTCAATTTATTTTTTTCTTTCTCCTTCAACGTAATTTTGCCTTGGAGAACGTTATGGATACATTCGCAAATACAGTTAATTTCTTTTTCATTACACGATTTTAAAAGAGCTCTTTGATATTTCGGCTTAAGTGCATGTAAAGCAGTTAGTAGATCTTTATGCGTCTTTAGTCGTCGATGCATCATTTATGAATGACAGTAATTTGTTGACTTCTAGCATACTTAAAGCCCTTCATCGGAATGTAAACTATACAGTATCCATCAGACGGAAATATTTTAGTTTTAAAACGACACATATCATTTGTGTCCTGTTTCAAGTCTATCAATAAATATCCATGTGGTTCATTTGTTGCATCTTTGTAGGAATCTTCTATGAATTTTGGATTTTCTGGTGACACTTGTCGTGCTAAATATTTTATTTGTGTCTTATCTCGTGGATTTTTGAAATATATTATATAAGATGAATTCAAAGATATATCTCTTTGCCCTTTTCCTTGATGAAATAAATTTTGTGTTATATAAAATACACTTAAATTTCTATGATGGCTACCTTTCGTAAATATATCAACAATGCGTCCATCTGATTCTCTCATTAAATCATCAATAATTATAAGATGAGGATCTTTTCCATCAAACATACTAAGATCTGGTATTCCTTGATAGTAGTTAACGCTTTTTAAATTATACAAAGGTTGCATTTCATCATAGC
Source organism: Thymelicus lineola (assembly GCA_963932265.1). Classification (NCBI taxonomy): domain Eukaryota; kingdom Metazoa; phylum Arthropoda; class Insecta; order Lepidoptera; family Hesperiidae; genus Thymelicus; species Thymelicus lineola. The sequence continues at coordinate 7,362,774 of OZ010682.1, read as the reverse complement.
ACCAAGTTATGTGATTAAAATGTGTGTCACATATTTCTTTTGCATATTTAATGAAATTTGTAACAAAAATAGATTTACCGCATCCACTCGGACCGGCGACTATTGCAGTAAATGGATGTGTTAAATGAATCATTGTAACTTGACGTGTGTTTGGTATAAGGTTTAGGAAAAGACTAAAACTTTTTATTGGAATGATAAAAATATATTTCAAATTTAAATATTTACAAAATAATATGAAGAAAAAGTAAAAACGAAATCTTAACCATAATTTATAACATTTTTGCATACCACTGACATAATTTAACTTACAATTCTAATTACAAATAAATATTATTACACAATGATAATTTTTTGACATATCATTTACAATATTTGCTTAAAATATAAAAAATTACAATATTCTTACATTACAAAATCTTACAATTTATTCCTTAATAGGTACATAAAGACCAGTTTACTCAGTCAGATGAGTCGTTACATATTTTGAAGTGACCCCAAGCGAATGTATCAATATTATTAGGTGCTATATATCGTTTGGTGTCGTTGTGGGAAAGACACTTTTTATTAATTTGCTGTGTAAAAATATTATGTTTGATAGATCTAAACCTTAACATACTACGATATTCAACATTTTGATTAAACAGACAAGACTTATAATCTTCCATCTTAAAACTTTTCGTGACACTTTTATTAACACCTTTAGCTTTTGCTAAAAAATTTTTTTCAATGTCCAAAGCATACATTTTAGATCGCAATCCTACAAATTCTCTTAATATTTTACCAGCATTTTCATCTTTAAAGACTCCTAATTTTTTTTTATTTATATTTTGATATTCATATACATTATTTATTGGGTAATCGGATGTATCAAATCGTTCCGGTAAATCGGGCTTAATGTCTTCATAAAAGTTGTTAGTAAAAATTTCATAAACTAAACTGTCAGTATCAGTGTAAAGTAACTTAATTTTGTTCGGGAACTTACTTAGCATGTAGTTATAATGAAAATCATACATAAGGGTTTTAGAAATATCTAATATACAAAAACCTAAGTATATGGGCTTGTTATGAAGGGCTTTTGTTCTTTTTAGTTGAATTGCTACTAAGTTTTCTGAAAATACTGATAAACTATGAAACTCTGGTTTTGCAATAAAATCCTGAGCACCAAGACTTTTACCTCGATTTTCCCAGTGGGTCAACAATTTTACATTTACACGTTTTTCTACATTCTCCATTGTTTTTCCAAATACAGAATTATTCATTAATTTATAAAAATCTTTTTCAAAATCTGTTTTAGCTTGCATTCGTAAATTTGTATTCAAATTTATGTATTGCTTTAACCATAAACTCTGTTTGAATTTCAATATTCTATGAATCTTTTTTAACTTCATACCTAGTTTAATACATTGCTGTAAATTTTTGTAATGAATGATATACTTAGTTTTATTATACAAATTTGGAACGAGTTTAATATCTTTAGAATTCCCTACAGAAATTTTTTCAGGACATAAGGGCAAGTCAGAATGTAAGTCGTGAATTTCTGTGGGATACTCTAAATCTACTTCTAGAATATACCCATATTCCGTATTATTTGATGTATTGTAATCTGTTTCTATACTAACCCACTCAAAACCCCCTGAAGGTAAATATTGTGACATTGCCCACCCGTAAAGATTATTCGCATCAAAGTACATGAGATATGAAGTAGCTTTAGTTTTATCATAATCTTGCATATATGGATTATTAGCCTTTGCATACCGTTTGCTACATTGAGATATCCCTCCCCTTATTCCCTTTGTAATAAATGCTATTTTTTCTATATCAGTAAGCAATTCTAGTTCAACTTTAGTCATTTTAAGCATTGCATCCCAACTTAATCCTGGAGCAGTGTAATAGTGAGTTGGATCTAAACCATAAGTTTCTAAACATAAATTTCTGAAGTTCTCAAATATGTCAGTTAGTAGTAATACATCAGTTTTAAGATATAAATTGGAATAATCGGACATATTTTTGCAGTTAAAATTTTGCCAAACATTTTTAGCATGATTGTAATCGATATCTGAAATATGAGAATCTGTGAGTGAACTGTAAAATTTATCTTTGTCAGGAAGAGATGTTAGATTTAAACAGTTGTAAGATGTCATAAATTCATAAGGATAAATTCCCTTTTTCCTCATAAGATTGAAATCGTCTTTATTGGGAAAGTTAAGTTTTAAAGAAACAAATTCTTCATCGACTAAATTGTTCGCCAATTGACTAAGACTACATGGTAAAAATTTTATGGAATCTATAAACCTTAATTGAATTATTTTATTATTTATTTTTACTTTTTTTGAAAATGAAATATATTTTTCCTTCGTTTGAGGTATAACTTCAACATCCCCATCAACAAAATTAAGAGCGTGAACTATAAAGTGTGCGTCATAATGACTAAGATTATGTAATATGACTGGAACGTAATTAGGAATAATAAACTTAGTATTACATATTTTGTGCACAACGCCTCGAAAATTACCAGTTTGTGGATCGTAATTAATGTCACTTTCACCATTTAAACCTGTTTCACATACAAAACAAGTCTCCGATTTTGAAATTCTAATATAATCATCGTGTGTTAATGATTTAGGTGCTACCTCAGTACTATTTTTGGTGCATATCAATTTTAAGTCTGCATACAAACGAGACATAAATTCTTGTGCAGTGTTTGGACCACTATATGTTTCATATTTTGATAAATTTTCATCATATGAACATTTTATGTAGTATCCAAAACTATATACTTCATGTTTTTGAATATTATGCGTGTGAGATTTTAATGGATCGTTAGAACACGATTTAATTGGTGTTAGAAAAGCTTCAAAATCTGCATATACAACAAATGGTATTTTAAGTTTTTTATTGAACTTATCAAATTTTAACTTATCATTAGCAACTGCCTGTCCGAACCAATTTTTTGATGACTTTTGAGAATTAGGAAGTTCTGTTTTAATATGAAAGCAGTCATTCTGTTGATGTTCTGTCAACTTTATTCGACTAGGAAAATGTATTAAACACCCATCACAAATATAAATGGCATGCTCATGACTTGAAATTTGGTTACTAACTAAACGTGACATATTTTTTATATAACAATAGTGATTATTTGTTCCACTTGAAAGTAATAATAAATTAATATGAATATTCTTACGACATTTAGTAAAGTACAAAGGACCTACGATACTATGATTTTTATTAATTTTATTAAATTCTAAACCGAAAACGTTGATACTAATATTATTTAACTTTTCAACTTTTGAGATATCGGTTAACTTGACGGGAAAAGAAATGCCGTCAAATTTTAATTTATTGGAATGCATGCTGTAAGATGAAACACGATCTGGATTTTTATTTACTGGGTATAAAGCAGAAAGTAAAGCCCATTTTAAACATAAAACATCGGCATTTCTAACATTTATGATAGCCCTTTTTGTAATAATGTCCCTAGGTAATTCTATATATGAAGAGCCGCGTAAAGGATTAAATTTGTTAATATTCATGTCTAACGACTTAATAAAAGTTAGAGCCCAACCGCTATCTTTTTTTTCAAATGTATTAATTTTATTAACAAAAGTGTCACGTAAAGATGAAAAAAATATATTTAGGTCATCACCTTCAAATATAATATAGTTGCATGTTTGAAAATCAAAAGAGTTTGAAATACTTTTTGTTTGTTGAGTGAAATCAGCATGTAGCACAAAATTAACTTTAAAAACTGTATATTTGCGTATTGAATCTTTTATTAATTGAAGTAAATCAGTTTGAATTGACTGTAAAAATAATTCAGGAGTTTCAAAAATAGTTTCGTTACTTTTATTTTTAATTTTATATGATAGGATTCTTTGTCCAAAAGCAGACTCGATAACGCATACGTTTTGTAAAGATTCATGTGCTTTGGAAACATTATTTTTATGACGATTACTCTGAAGGTGATTTGTGAAGTACTTCTTACTTACCAAAATGTTACAAGTTTCACAATTAACTTTATCTAACGCATTGTTGGGTTTAGATGATGAAGAAGCTGGCCCCGTTTTTGGTCTCTTCGCACTGTTGGAGTTATGTTTAAACTCCGCAATTCTCTTTCGAGATCCACCAACTTGCTGGCTGCAATAAGAAACAGTAATTATTGAAAATATGTTTTTTTTTTTCTTAACAATATCAAAACTGAATAAAAAAAAAAGTTATTTAACTTACGTGACGTTTTGGTTAAACTCCATTTGGTTAAATATATTTAAAAGTTCTTCGTCATATCTATCGTCAAACACCATACTTGTCTCTATCTCTTCACAAACTTTACACAGCTCTTCATCAATGTTGATTCCATTCAAGTATGTCTCCATCCTTTGATTTATACTGTTTCAAGTTTTGGGGGTGTATGCCGTGTTGAAAAACGTTGGTAAACCTTTATATACCTTTATAATGGTTCATTAACCCAACATAATTTAGAAACAATACTCCTTAATCGCCATCATTAGATAAAGTTTCTTCGTTACCATTCTGGTTAGATAAAACTTGGAAGTTTTTAAGTCTTCGTAATATTGCATGTATTTTTTTTACCTTAACGATTTTTATGATTCATCGTTTAAATAACATTGGACACGGTATTCTGCATGTTTTCCATTGATCTTGTGATAATATTTTTGATATCGTTTTCATATCGTAAATATCTATTTTTATAAGATGAGTCTTTACGTTTCCATCCTCTGCATGATGGTAATAATAATTACAAACAATGCTCCTTAATTATTGTTAAAAATATGTTTAAAAAAAATATTGGGAGGTAACATCAATTTTTATTGTCAAAATGAAACTTCCTCGAATTTTCAGTTTCTGCAATTTCTTTAGTAATATTGCATATGATTTTTTTTATGTTAACGAAATTTTTATGATTATCGTTCGAGTAATATTTGACTCGGTATGCTGCATGCTTCCATTGGTCTTGTGGTGATATTTTTGATATCGTTTTCATATCGTAAATATCTATTTTTATAAGATGAGTCTTTTGGTTTCCATCGTCGGCATTTGTTGATATGCATATTGTATTGCCGGAATTTTTGCAGTTTCGCGATACTGTTGAAGATAATTGTTTTCTTCTCTTTATTTTAGATGGTTGAAAAAAACTATCTAAATTATCAATGCTTTTAGTTCTTTTCAGATTTGGTGAGGATGTTATGATCAAATCTCTAGTGTCTTCTTCTTCGTTTGAATAGTCATAATAATAATTTTTGAATGTATTTTCTTCAAGAATACTACACGAGTTCTGTAGAAACAAGAAAACAATGTATAAGTAAAAATTACAACGATGAAGTGAAATAAAAAATAATTGAAATGCAATAATATTCTACCACTTAAATAATTATTAACAAACTCACCTCCATTGTAACGTAGAACACTGCACACAGAACACTACACACAAAACAGTTAAGACACAATAAAGAAGAGAGGACGACTATGAGTTTTGGTAAATGGGACTCGAACTTATATACGACGAGAAATCTTGAAACCTTGATAACGTATCTAGTTTACTCATTAAACATAATGGTACGAGTTCAGCATTCCAAAGTCTAAGCGACGGGGGCATTAGTGATCGATAAGTAAAATGTAATCAGTAATGGAATGTCATTATTTTCTCGTTAATATTGTTGTGTCAGTAGCATTCTTATGTATTAATCACCAAAAATTTGTCATCTTATCTAACTTGTGGTTTTGGTATGGAGATACAGCAGGAAAAATGAATGAGACTGACGTAAAAAATGAGGGTTTTGTTAAGAGGGAGTTCATGGCACGAGAGAGTAAAGAAATTGAAATGATTGGGCATCTTCATGGCGATTTATTTAATCAAGAAAAATTTTTAATTAATGGTGTTGACATGTGTGTTAAGTTAGTTCGATCAAGAGAAAATTTCAACCTAATGGCAGGGTCAGTAGATTTAAAATTTAAAGTATGTATTACAGATGCAACTTTGATTGTTCGTAGAGCACGGATCAATCCAAGCGTATTACTTGCACACCAAAAAGTTTTAGCATCTACCACAGCTAAATATCCCATTACGCGAGCTGAAGTTAAAGTTTTAACAATTCCATCAGGTGTTCAAGGAAAAACCCTTGATAATATATTCCTAGGACAAGTACCGAAAAGGTGTATAGTCGGATTTGTTAATAATGCTGCATTCAACGGAACTCTCAATAAGAATCCATTCAATTTTGAAAATTATGGTATCAATACATTTTGTTTATATATCGATGGAAACCAAATCCCCTCGAAATCATTACAGCCATCGTTTGATAGTAATGTGTTTGCTAGTGCATATCATACATTGTTCTCAGGAACAGGTATACATTTTCTTAATGAAGGTAATGGGATATCTAGAGACGAATATGCCGATGGTTATTGTTTGCTCGCATTTGATTTAACTCCTGACTTATCAGCGAATTCATCGAGTCACTGGAATCTTATAAAACATGGTAGTGTAAGACTAGAAGTACGTTTTGAGTCAGCTCTCACGCAAACTATTAACTGTATTGTTTATGCGGAATTTGATAATGTGATAGAAATAGATAAGCATCGTAATATATCAGTAGACTATAGTAGCTAAGATGTATTTTTTGATATTCAATAAATAAAACTATCCAAAATATTTTTTTTGTTTTCTTTCCTTACATCTTATCCAACCCTCATGTATTTAAAAATATAGTACCCATAATCAGTTCCACATTGTTAACAAGTCTGGGGTACTGAAAAGATGTGTTAACAGCTTAAAACATGGATACCATAAAAATAAAACAATACTTAAGTAAAATTGATGAAAGCATTGCATGTAATGTCTATGCAGCTAACCGCTTACCAATATACGTTCATACGCCTATGTACGTCATAAGTAATTTAGATACAGACAGCAAACCCGGATCACACTGGATAGCCATGCATATAGATGGGAATGGCTTTGGTCAGTACTTCGACTCATATGGTAGACCACCACAAGGATATCATAGGACTTACTTAGAAAACAATTCTAGGATGTGGAATTATAACACTAATCGAATCCAACATGATTTTACTACTGTTTGTGGAGAATATTGCATCATGTACATATATTATAAGTATTATGGTAAATCAATGTATGATTTTCTGAACCTTTTTGATGACAACACTATTTGTAATGATGTAATTTTAAGTAATTTATTTGATTCAATTTTTAATATCGAATAATAAATACGATGAACAATAAATCCCGTGGTTTTATAATGAAAACAGTTCCCCTCGTTAGTCTTAATCACTGCGTCATAGTTAAGTCGAGTACGAAGCGGATACGAGGAAGCGATAAGCCCATTGTAATTATTGAATGGTCAAGTTAACGACCTAATGAGGGCATTAGATAACGAAGTAGGGCTAATACAACGCTGAAGCTATCTTTGTTTCTACGCTAGTTAGCAAAAAACGGATCAGTGCATTCGATCGGGCATGGTCGAAAACATACAATTTGACACCAAACTCGACTTTTTTTTCTTGTAGGCAGCGACGGTCGTCAACTTAGCAATTTGCCCAAATTTGCCGGTTCTAACTCCTGAGTTAGAACCGGCGAATACCTACTACTCTTGTTCATAATGTTATTTTGTTCCTATAAATACATATTTCGATTTTGCATAGAACTTGGCACTCATTTAGATCTCCATTCTTTTTGCGGCGAAGCCCACAGCCAAGCATAATTTTTGTATTGAACTTGGCTCTCCTTTTTTACATTTATGTTTTTGGTGGCATATCATTACTTTTTGTAAAGAAAAATATACCCTGTCCACAAATCTTAGAGACTAAATAGACGTTTTATGGGTGACCAGTTTCGGGTGTAAATTAAATAGTGATGACCATAAACTGGAAAGTGAATCAGAAAAACATTAGCTTTTACGGTGAGTCGAATATTTGTATGATCATTGAAGAGTCCCTAAAACTGGTATAAAAATAAGTTTAAGCAACCATATCATCATATATAATTATATTCATAATATATTTATCCTGATTATCTGAATTCAAAAGTTATTCTGCTTACAAGAACGAATATTTGGTTATATTCGGTATACAGCTAATTTTATACTATTTAGCCGAGTACTAAATATCTAGCTAAATATGACAAAGAGGCGATTCTCACACTGCTCCGCGCACCGCCACACGGCGTAGATCTGCCTCACCGCGCATTGTTTTAATCTGTGGTTTTAATGGTGTACCAAAGTATACCAGCTTCTATGGAAAACACGCATGGTACAACACATTACGACTTTCTGCGAGGGACAGCAAAGGGAAAAGTGTCCGTAAAAACGCGTAAAATTACGGGTAGGGCTGCGGTGCGGTCTACAATAGCTATGTTCGAATATCTATTTGACGGACACTAGCGCCATTTTTTTTTTCTTTTTTCGGGGGGAAAATGCATTACGCATACCACTCGGGTGCAGGGGGAACCCGAGTGGTTATGTGGGACTCCCGTATAGGCTAATGAGACCCACGGTATACCCACTAAAAACCCCCCCATCTTCCTCCTCGCCGCCTTGTGACGGGGTTACGGGAACGCTTTCGCACACATCCGCGACCCCGCCAGCGGCAGCCGCCCAGAAGCGGCTCCATCGCGAACGCCCGAAGGCCATCCACGATGGGCGCACCAGATGGTAAGGTGCGCCTCCCTCCTCGGCCTCCACCAGTACTGTAGCAAACTCCCCCTGAGTCTGCTACTAGGAGGCCATGGATACCAGATGACTGGTACCCGGTGGAGGATCAGGTCTGTGGTTCCTCCACCGACCACACATCGGCCGCAGAGGATAGGGCAAGCGGCGCACCGTAATACCGACATACCTCTTCCTCTGCGGCCCCACCAGTGCCGTTTCGGCGGAACGGCCCCGCCAGCTCGCAGGGGGTAGGGAGAGTGGCGCACCGTAATACCAACACGCCTCTCCCCCTGCGATCCCTCCACGGCCGCAGAAGATAGGGAGAACGGCGCACCGTAATACCGGCACTCCTCTTCTTCTGCGGTCCCACCTCGGCGCGCATCCGCAGCGGACTTATTCAGCCCGCTGGGAGCGCCCTCCTCGGGCCAGCCGGCAGCCCAAACAGGCCGGCCTTGGTTGCCTCTTGGCTTCACCGTGGGTGACCAGTCCACGGTTACTAAGCCCCCTTCATTTATTTATTTTTATTTATTTATTTATTTATTTATTTATTTATTTATTTATTTATTTATTTATTTATTTATTTATTTATTTATTTATTTATTTATTGAACGCCAACATAATATGCATTAGCTCGAACACAATAGACTTATACAATGGCAGTAATTTCTTAATGGTATTATAATTATAGGCGTAGACAACATGCATCCCGTTAAGCGAGTAAATGAATAGGTAGGTAAATGTTAATTTAGCTACGTCGGTCGATAATAATAAGTTGATAATGAAAGTAATTATTAAAATTAACAAAATTAATAAAAAGTATACAGTGCGTTCGATATGGATAATGATACACTTAAAATAATATTAAAAATTATACAATTCAATTAAAAAAAATACCCAGATTACAATTGTCAAATTTTAAAACTTAAAAGGAATAAAAGTTAAATTAAATTTCGAATTAAACAATATTATTTCATGTTAAAAATTAAATATTGATAAAAAATTAATAAATAAATTATATAATTCAATTTTAAAAATACCCAGACTAAAATTGAGATTCCAAGTGTCAAAACTTAAAAGGAATAAAAAGTTAAATAAAATTAAATTTCTGATTTAAAAATATTATTTCATGATAAAAATTAAATTTTGATAACAAAATTAATAAATAAATTATATAATTCATATATCTGTCACACACTAGCGCCATTTAGAAACGGCCATTATTGGAACCTCTATTTTCTGTAAACAGCTGGAAACCTTTTCAACTTTCCCTTCATATAAGATGGCCCTCGTTCTACTTCAATACTCCATGCGCTGAAGTATGCCATATTGAGCCCCGCGTGCACAGAGGCCTTAGTGCGAGTTTTACGTGACATAACGGGCTCACAATGTAAATGCAATTTGGCTAAGATTTGTATGGGATCCAAGTTTTTCTTTTCACTGCCGCTAGATGGCTCTGCTTCGGTCCCATACAAATTTTGTATGGGGACACCACTTATTTTTCGACTTTTTTCTATTTTTTGATTTTTTCCTATGCTTACACACAATTACCGAGCTGGATTTCAAATTTCATCCTTCTAGGTCATCTGGAAGTAGGTTAGATTTAGGTACTATATGTCAGTCAGTCAGTGCTAAAAGTTACGACTTTTTGACCTTCATATCTTTATAACCGTTTGAGCTAGCTTCATGAAATTTGGGCTTCTACATGTCCTTATGGATATAATTAAACACACGTAGTTTTATGTGTTTACGTTAAAGAGGTTATGAGTTATAAAAGGGTCAAAACTGGCACCAAGTGGTTCGTGTAATATTACACTCGGCGCTGGCTAGCCAGTTCCTTTGCTTGAACTTGGCTTGACACGCTGCCGCGTGTCTAGATGATGTTTAAATAAATATAGATACGTTATGCCCTTACAAATCAACCGAAAAATCTGTTCCGATGTCCGCAAGGCACGCTTTATTGCTTTATCGCACGTCTTTATCGCTCTCGCGTCAAAATTACATCGCTATCTCTTTCTTCACCTGAATAAGAGTTCCCAATTGGGAACTTTTTGAGTCATACAACGCGCGCGCTTATGACATATCTGCCTCTTTTTAATATATAATATCATTGTTGGTATTAGTTTACTTTCGGAGCGAAACATGTGTTGGTGCTGGTATGTATGTTGGTATATACTTTAATTATTGTAGTGCATGTTTCCGTTGTGGGAGGGAGATGCCACGCACGTCTTAAAGTACCTATAGGTATACCATCTTACATGTTAACCGCAGATTGTTACAAAGTAAACTAATACTAACTTAATAACAATGGATTTCCGCAAAGTAACGCTTGATATGATTAACTATAAAAAGGAGGTTGTGTTTTAATATGTAGGTACCCGTACGTGTTTATTTCATTAAAAAGTTCTGTTTTAATATGTTTCCCCGTACGTATGTATTTTATTATGATCGCTAGAGGAATAGGAGTATCTCATTTGTAATTATATCACTTAAGTATTGCTGTATCTACCTTCTTGCTTCTAATAAGTATGTTAGTCACTCACTAATTTTATAGGCATTTGTTCCTAAAATATGGCTGCAATAGAAGAAGAGTGTTAAAGACAGTCATCTCATATTGGTATAGTGCAGTGGAATGATGTATGTGGGACACCGATTGCTCACGCCTGTAGGCATCTAGTGCACTTGTGCCACGTCAGTTCAGAGCGTTTACTTGCATTGCTTTCAAACGTAGGTGTCTGTGCTACGCCTGGGGCGCTTGATTCTCTCTACCGATGTTATTCACTTCAATGGGTAAGAATAGGACGTGTAGAAGTTTGCAAAAGTATACACATCATTCTGACAGTTACAAAGAGCAAGAAGACTTCTTGCATTTATTTGTTTACAGATTATACACCTAACAAAATCAGTAATAAAATCAATTTTCTCAATAAAAATATCGATTCATAATATTTCCAAAAGGCTAAAGGCTTTGTAAAATCAGTCCAATTAGCACTAATTGACCTTTTCCCGCTATTAGCAGTTACACAAAAAGGGTCTTTCCTTTTAGTATGAAAGGCGGAAAAATGAGAAAACAGAATTTACAAAGTATGAAATAGCTTAATTTGATTACTACTTTTAGGGAAAATTAAAGAGGTAATAAAAGTGAAACATGCATATTACTGCTAAAAGTTATGTTGTAGATAGACGATCATTTATTTGAAAGAGCAAAAATATAAAATCAATCAAGAAATTCAATCTCGTTAATATCATGAACCAACAAGATCCTAAGCCATAAAACTCATACAGCCAAAACTTAAAAATAAAATATGTAGGTAAGTAAACTACCAATCAGTCTATGATCTAGATTCTAGATGAGGCAAAGCTGATTATTTGTTGTATGCTGATGTGTTATCTCGATTTATTCTACTAAGACAAGTCAAGAAAAGAAAAGTATTTACTGAAGTAATGTGAGTTACTTTGGGCATTGAACTGGGAAATTTCTGAGATATGTATTTGAGCTTATTAGTTTTAATTATTTATTAAATATTTTTATTTTTGAAATCAAATATCTCAGAAAGTATATTACTTACGACATTTCATCACTAAATACTTTTTGATTGTAATCACTTACTCTGTCGATTGACACATGTTTCACCACTGGCCACCGTAACGAGGTTTTTTTCAAAATGGCGGATTTGTAAGTGCCAAGTTCCATACAAAAATGTTCAACCCCTTTACTTTTACATGTATACTAACAATAAGTGATTCATCGTTCTGTTAAACCTAACTTTCGCCGTTCTGATTAATATTTCTTTCATCGTTCTGTTAAATAAATAAAAGATCCTAATTTTTTTTCTTGCCTTGCCTTGCCATGAGCAGGCAAACGAGCAGACGGGTCATCTGATGGTAAGTGATCACCGTCGTCCATGGACATTAGTAACGCCGGGGGCGTCACCAATGCGTTGCTGGCCTGGAAGGAAATGATAGATTCGCTTATTTTAAATACATAATGTTCAATTTTTCAGTAGAACTCTGTTCCCTCGCTGATTTCTCGCCGGTGAAAACTTTTCAGTTCCTGCAGAACAACGACTCAGCGCACTTCGTTCCTGCATTTACAACTCGTACAACAACTTTGAAATTGAATTTGAAGTACGTGAGTGACAGAGCAGTTTGTTTATACACAAACATTCAGAAGAGAACTATGAAGAATACACAATAGTTTATATTTTAACTAGTATAAATTTAAAATCTAATTCTATCAAAAAAGTTTCATGAGATACCTTTTTGAAATCCTTATGTTTAGCACTTTAATCGAATACCCATATTGCATTATTCGCTTTATTTTTTTTATACTTCAAACAATGGCATCTCAAATGCATTAATTCAAAGTAAATATATACCGTTCCTAACGTGATAGCGTATGGAGTTACTTGTTTGTAGAATTTGTGTTAATATTACTGAGAATAACACACTTCACACAGATATCACCTAATTTCGCTACAGAAAATCAGTACAGTGACACGGACAAGCTATTTAGTAATCTTCTACGGAAATGTTGATATTTGAGTGACTTAATAAATACTCATACTCGTACTTACGTAATGGACAAAGGAATGTTTGAGTGAAAATGGTTCTGTTCACGCGACAATGTATTTTTGGGTTCCGCAAATAATAGTAACGAAAACTTTATCTCATTTTATGATTTTAACGAATCCAAATCAGCTTCTTCTTCGTTTATTACAGTACGTTAACTACCTTAGCTACTCAATTTGATAACTATTTTCTCACTTTATACTTCAATATAAGGACGTCTTATATGTTTATTCTCGGCTAAAGAGCTGCAAAGCAACTATAACCAAATATGGAGGAAAATTTAGGTAACATGCTTAAGTAAACCAGAAAAATGTTAAAAAAATTAAAGAAATTTCTGGGTATAATAAGAATGTATCTTATTAGATAGAGGGAAAAAAACATTTTCGAAAAATACGGATTCACTAGATATTTGGCTTAACGGCTTTCTAGTGAAAGGTGTTGCGACGCGACGCACGAACTCCGCTATGAGCACTTTGGAAAACCACGAAATTTATATACAACTGTGTTAGTATTTAACTAACCCCATTTTACTTTACGCCACTACTATTAAAATCTTTTATCACAAAACTGCTGTTGTTTTGAATAATAACAGTGTACTATGAACAGAAGTACAAGAAGAGTTTTATTCAAATAACTCGAGCGAGGGCCTTACTCGCACTTGACCAATTTTTTATTCAACGACCACTCGACTATAATTACGAGTAAAGTATGACAAGCGGCGGTGTATGCGTAAGAATAAAATTAATTGCGATATTTCCTCGTGATTTCGTGCCCGTAAGCAATTTGTGTTGTCGTGGAGGCTTTGAAAGTGGGTTGACCTCATACTTTGAGTAAAATATGAAAATTCGTTAGAATATTTGATGCTTATTAAGTAAAATATTGTAATATGAACATAAAACTTATCTTACGGCAAGTTTGATGACAAGTTTACACGTATATATATGGGGTTTATTAGCTGAATTATTTTCTTCGATTCTAATGCAGTTAATATCTAGGGGGACGTGCGGGAGAACATCCAATCATAAATTTAAGCCCTTGTGGAGAGAGAGCTGGGGAGAGAATAACAAAATTTATTAGTTAGAGTCCAATTGGGAATTGAATTTTTTTGCAACACTTAATTAAAAATAATTATCAGTATTATCGTTTTATCAAATGAAGAAAAATGCATAGTAATTACACTACTATACTTTGTGTTTTAAAATTGTATAATAGCTTCAAAAATTACTCTTGATGGTAATTTATCTTAACCAATATTATCAGGAATTTACAGGTACCGTAGTCACAGAAAGTTGGTCTTTCACCACAAGCTAGTTAAATTCGGCCACGCAACGCTGCCAACGCTACCGAGCAGTGGCTACGGTTACTTTGTGTTACGGAAACCTGTCTGGCTCACTACCATGTTATCCTCTTGATTGATTCAGCCGCCAGACGACTCACGACTTCTTTCTTTCTCTGTTTTTTCATGGGTGATGGTAGCAATTTACCATCAGGTTGATCATCAGCTGATTTTTCGGTTTGTAAATAAAAAAGTGGATCCAAAAAAATAAAAAATAAAACAATATAAATATAAACTCTTCTGTACAAAATATATTACATAAAAATTCAAATAAATCCATCAACTATTTTTGCAGCCACAAACAGAACGGAATTTGAATTGTTTTATTTAAAGTAGGCTATATTTTTTCATGGAAAAAAATACAAATGTATCGTGCTTGCTTTTATTGTCCAGGTGTTAGTAACATTGCCTGATAAACGAGTAGTCCCGGGTTTGATTCCCGGATGAGGCATACATTTATGTGAGATAACTATATCAGGTCGCGAGTATAGGTCTGTGAATGAGACATTCATTTGATTGCCCGTGGCCAGGGATATTTAATACACATGTGTGAGTGGACATTTCTTTATTGTTGACTATTAAATAGGAATAAATAAATTACAAAACGTATTGTATTCATAATGCACAAAACAAAGCCTATTAATATTGTACAAATACAATTATGCTATCTTATCGCAAGAGAAGCGATTTTTTAATAATATTTAGGGTCCTCTCCAGTATTATGAAGCTCATAGTGTCATAGATGATACTCGTTTATTACCGTAAAAAAATTAAATGTAAATATTTCACGATTTAAGTGATCAGTCTTTCAACCGATCGACAACAGAGCGAATTGATGTATTGCTAGAAGCGCTCATAGATAAACCATAATATATTATATCTTATATCCATTGAACTTGCTAATAAATTCATTTCCTGTGCAAACCAAAGCTGCGGTGATGTTGATGGGATCATAATGAGCCAATATAATTGATTCTAGCGTCAATATGTTACAATAGGTAGAGTATTAATTTCTATGTTTGCACATCATTCGGCGTATGTTGTACCTACATTGAGTAACGCGCAAACAGCCCAGGCGCGCACTACGGTTTTCGCCGCTGCGGATATGTCGCTACTCAGTAATAAAATAATGCGTTTTTTTTGCCGCACACTGCGCAAAATCGTAGTATGCGCCCGGGCTAAACGTATAGATGCACAACTCCAAAAAATCTCTAAATACTTATTTGAAAATCCAGATGTGGAGTACTTTTGTAAAAATCTGTATCTGCAATAAACTTTTCTACTATTGTATTTATTAAAATACCGCTACTAATTACATCATTTACCCTTAATTAAAACTCATGACTGGATGATATTGTAGAGGTGATGGTTCATTGTAATACGGAATGAAACACGAACGCACATTACAAGTAATGTCTGAATGACATGCAACTGGGGTGCCTTAGTAAAATATTACATTAAATGAGTGTGTTTTAGGGACAACGTGGAAATGAAATATTTTAACTTATTAGTTTTGTTTACTGTTAGTACACACTGGCTTACGGCCAATGTAATAAAACTGAATCAATGTCTTACATGAAAGTTATTTAAAAAAACTTTTATTGTCCTGCGATATTGTCAGTCCACCTTGTCGATATTTATTTTATGATACTTACGTATTATGATAAGACTAAGATTAATAATTATTTATTACTAGTGTATACCCAGCGTGTTCCTTTACGCTAAAAAAATTGTATGGGAAGAGTTTAAAATCGAAACTGTGTCTAAACTCTAATGTTTTGTTTTAATGGTCTCAAACCATCTTCGCATTACTACCTTTCAAATGAAACCAGTTTAGGACACATCAGTTGGATTGTTTCAATGTTTATACCTAGAGGACATCCGTACAAACAATTTTTTTATACACAATGTGTCCCGTAAGTAATGGATCAACCGAAGATGGTAGAGAGTTGGTAGATAGCTTGAAAGTTGCCCTATCATATGGCAAAAAATTACCTAAGTAAAAGGGTCACCGTTTTCTAGATATTGACAATTTTTTTAAATTTAGAAAATTCGGCACCTTTACCCTACTTTTTCAACATTTTCATATATTATATAATATTTGATTAATATTTCGAAAACGGTGACACTTTTACAAAGGTAATTTTTTGACATAATTATGATAGGTCAACCCTCAAGCTATCTGCCATCTTCGGTAGATCCACTACTTACGGGACCCTACATATTGATAGATTGATAGTCCTGTATTAAATTGTAGAATTTTGGTTTAGCTCTGCAAAAGTAGGGTTAACTCGAACTTTGCTTAAACATAAAGATTACAAACCAGCAAAGCATTAATTTTCTCTCAAAAAACCCATGAGAATAGAATAATTTGCAGCTCAACTGAGCGCAAGCAAGTTTTATTATCAGTTAGAGGGGTGCTGCACAGAATAATAAGGACTTTGCCACTCTTGACTAGTTAAACTGAAAATCCTGCTTTGTTATTATGTAACTAGTTTATAATTCTATAGTGTTTTTACCCTAATTTTACCCTTTGGTGTTGTTACAGAAGAAATATTGTATATTCCATCGCTTTTTAAATAAAGCGTAGAATAGCGTCTTTCACGTAAAAGTTCGGTGCCATACGTGTCATAATATCGAGGCAAAATATTGCCGTTAAAAATGTAACTAAGTGATAATTATTTTATACACTCACTCGATTAAATTTTATGACTTCCCCTCAACAAAACAACAAGAGATCTGGCCATTAAGTCTAATATACCTATTGGTAGCCCTTGCTTTGGAGCTAATCATTGTTGTTAAAATAATGGTAATAATGGTTTTGATTTTGGTACACTATTTACTATTCAGTAATAACAAGCCAATATTCCAAACTTTACATAGATATAATATGAAGAAATCTGCTACCCGTGGAACGCTATCTCACGGGTTCTAAACCAGTTTAAAACTTATAACAAATACCAGCTAAAGTATTCTTTGGTAGAAGTTTCCTGTCTGTTTAAGGATGCATCAATTTAAATATGTTAAACTTATTCTAGGAAAAATGAAATACAGTAAGTAGATGTAACTTATGGGTAGCATTCAATTTAACATCGGAAACGGTCTAGTTCAAAAATATGATCGGTTTTCAAAGATCATATTTCGATTTAATCATTTAGATGTCTGTGCATTTAGGGGTCCATTTGCAAATTTTTAGACTCAACATTTTTTATTAAAAAGTTTTTAATGTCAAAATAAATATCTAATCTTTTTTGATACTTTCATAAAAGTACTCAAAGTTACCTTTCATTTATTTGGTTCAATATGAAACAAATTTTAATTGAATTGTTTCAATTACCTGCCGCTATTCTTTAATGTGAAACTTTTCCTTCTCTGAGTTATAAAGTTTTTCTTGACGCAGGTGTGTCTTAAGAAAGTTTCTGAAGTGGTATTAGTTGACGAAGTTACGGAATGACTTCAATTTGATGTGACGGTGTAACCAACTATAAATATGTACCTACATTGCTAGTGCCTCCTTATTTTGAGGAAGAAATAAATGTAGTATTTCATAGGTAATTTTGAGTTAACTTTTTTAACCGACTTCAAAAAAAGGTTCTCAATTCGACTGTATTTTTTTTATGTTTGTTACCTCAGAACTTTGGACTGGGTGAACCAATTTCGATGATTCTTTTTTTATTGGATGTACTTCATTTGAAGTCGGTTATTTTTTTGTTAAAATGTTAGATTGTTGTAATCCCTATATTATTTTGAATTGTTATTTTATTTTACCTATCATCTATGACACAAAGAAACTCGTAGAAATGTTTCTAAAAAAGTCCTAGTCCATTTGTGGAATTTTATTGTAAATACCATTGAAGTACTATTACTTCGTATAGAACAGACACCCCGAACATCGAGTCGGGGAAATGCATTGCAGCCAGGTGGCTTACTTCATTCACTCACTCGCTTGTCACTCGCCTGCGATCATTGCAGCCGCATGCCAAAATTGTTTAATGACAAACTGAAAAAATGCCATCTTGCGCATGATAAGAACCTGTCACAATTGCACGTAAAAAAACAAAACTTAAATCAACTAAAACTAGTGATGGGCAAAGCACCGGTTTTAAACCCGGTGCTTTGATAAAAACCCAATAAACACCCGTAAACACCCATAAACACCCAAAAAATTGGGTTTTTACTTTATTTCTGAAAATACTTATGTAATATTAAAAAAGTATATTTACGAATAGAAAGTCATATTATTTGTGAGTGTCATAGGCTATCGCATTTTTGGAAATTCATCCCCTAAGGGGGAAAAATAGAGGTTGGAAGTCGCTTTCATACAGACCAACTTCGTCAGTTTTAGAGTTATAAATATGAAAACTTTTATGTAAGTTTATAGTTATGAACAAAAGTTAACTTTAATAATTTTTTTGGAAGATCATTCCATAAAGGGTTAATTTAGGGTTTGCAACTTATTACGCAACTTCGTCATTTTTGAAGTTAAAAACATGAAAATATATATACCTATTAGCACCAGATTAGAAGCAAAATTTAACGTAATAATTTTTTTTTGGAAAAAGGGCGAAAATTTATTGTGTGTGAAATCCTATTAGGGTATTTCACCCCGCGAACTTTCTTCAGACGAGACTAGCGCCATCTAGTATCGAATGGTGTTAATATCTTTTTGTGGATTTGAAGTGAGGCCGCCATGTTCGTTCTGTTCGCCTATTCATTGACGCTAAGAATGAGGCGTAATAAAAACTGTCAAATGTTCCGTTTACATGTAATAAGTAATGATATTATTTATAAGTAAAAAAGAGGTAGATATGTCACTAGCGCGCCGAAATTTTGTTAAAATTTAATAAAATGGTTAAGTAATTAAGTAGGTTGTGAGGAAGTCGTAAACTTCTTTGCGTTGTTGATCATTAGTTTTTAGTAAACCAAAGGGCATGCAAGATTTATTTTAATTTAAGATATAAGAATATTTTAATTTATTTTTATTATTTTAATATTTAATTCAATGTAATTTCTACCAATACTCACACTGCATATACATATTGTGCCTTATTTTATTATTATGGTATCTATCCCTTTTTTCACTTTAAATTTTACCCACGACGGACGGAACGAAATGAAGGCGGTATATGCATTTGGGGTTAGAGTTTGTTTGTTAGTTTGTATGTATGTATGTTACCATTTTTTATGAAAACTACTGGACCGATTTTATTGCAGTTTTTTGCATTCAAAAGGTATCACTAAAGAGCGGGTTCATAGATATGTTTTATAGCGGAAGGCCATCAGAGGGCGCTGCAGTAGCCTAATACGGGGGGTTTTTCAAAATTTTTATTTTTGTGCTCTGCTGTCTGTACCTACACTATATACATAGTAGAGAACTATTCTCTGTATTTTTTTCAAAATCCTAGCGTCAGTTTCGGAGATACGGAGTGGAATTGCCAATTTTTGGCTTTTATTTTCATTCTTTCTTCGATAATTTTAAAACTATTAATTCTAGAGCTATAACAAAAATATACTTAAGATCCTTACAACAAGCCCTTTCATTTGATGTATCACACAATACGGTTAGAAAAACAGTTTTTGTTGAATTTTGATTTCGTTAAAATTTTTTTTTCAAAATTCTGTTGTTTACTATGTACCTTCGTCCTTGGATCACAAAAAATCATACGAGTGACAAATTTCAACTTATTTGGTCCAGTAAATTTCAGAGTAAATTGGCTGTAAAGGGCGGACAGACGATCGTATAACGGACGGACACGAATGATCGTATAAGGGTTCTGTTTTTCGATTTTTCGTACGGAACCCTAAAAACGGGAATGGTTAGCTGGAACTGTGGCCCACTGTACCAGTTTGCATTTTTTTATTATTCGACTTTTTTTTAAAAGCGTAAAAACCCAAAAATTTGGGTGTTTATCGGGTTTAAACCCAAAACACCCAAAACACCTGGATTTTTACCCACCAGGTTTAAACCCGGGTGGGTGGATTGCCCATCTATAACTAAAACGAATTTATTTCAATTATTGTGTAATGTTCCCGCCATTTTTGAATGAAATGCAAATAAATTGACTTGAACTGAATTGAATTGAATTGAAAAAATCATGAGGCGGGCTTACACACTTGGCAAGCCGTAAGCGTGTTAATAGACAAATAAATAAGCCCAATAAGAATGACTATAATACCTACTCCTTGGTAAATAATAAATTTTGTGTGTTACATTAATCAGTGAATTCAATTTAAATTAAATCAAACATTTGGAAGAGCTAAAGATTTGCAGTCGTTGACTATTTGTCGTGGTTCGGCAAGTGTCTTTTATACAAAGTTACTCTATGGCAAGTGTGTAAATCGCCTTCTAGAATTTGAAAAAAGAACGCGTCATCGCGGTTTCGGGACACACATTTTGTTTGAGACGTCTGTTCTATGTCATTATACTTCAATGGTGAATACAATGTATCATAGTAAAAACTGTACATTCCACCAATTTCCAAGAAGTTGAGAAGAAAGAGAGAGCGATAATAAAAGAGAGTGAGTGAATGTAGGTAAGTAGTTTTTAAATTATTTTCCCTGTTATTCAATACATAATAATAATAATATGAATATAATAAACCCCTAAACGAACATAATATTCTTCTTCTGAGTGACTAACGAGCTAACTAACTGTCTACTTAAGACAGAAACATAAAATAAAGCCTTCCCATCCCTTGCCATGGATCATGGACAAGAATCGTGGGTGAACCCTTGTCATGGATCATAGACCTGGATCATGGACGATCCCTCAAGCGATTAAAGGTACACCAAAAAAGATTTTTAGTATGTCCACTTCCAACAAGGTGAATATATATTTCATTCACCCATGGAACATAAAAAAGTGTGTGCGTGTAATCTTTACGCGCTTTTGAAATAAAACTTATTTGACATTGGTGACACGTATTATCAAAAAATTTTAATTTAATTTAAAACAAATATCATGTTACAATTGATTAATATTTATTAACAATAGACTTTACAAAAACGAATATGAAGCTATAATTACCGTTAATAATACCGTTATTCGTTACCCCGTGTACTAATGTACTAATATAATCTTATAAACTTTTCACAGATACAATGTAATATTAATAGAATTATGTATCTGTATTTAAATTTTGTTTATGGTTTTGTTTTCATTTGACGATTCAGTGAGGCTTGTAATTTGATACCACCGTATTGAAGTGGAATCTCAAGGTTTATGAAGTGTATGTTGTGCGTATAGTATTGTGATCTCGAAATCAACGCTTGGTTTTGCAAAATACCATAACTACCCCCAGCTCCCTTCAAATATAAAATTTTGTAATACACAAATCAAATTCTTTCATTTGATACCACACTTGGGTGTGTTCGCGGAGTTCAGTAAATTCATCCCCTTCCCCATAATCCCCTCCCTTCCCCCTTTAAACAGCCAATTTTGTAATACATGAATCAAATCCTTTAATTTGATACGTCAAACTTATAACACTCCTCGTTTTTGCGTTGGAGTTAAAAAGTGTATTATATACAATGTACCTATCACATATATACACAACATCTATAGTAAGTTTCTGGTTTTAAAAACGGCGCCAACAGACTAGACTATAGAGCGTTCATTTCCGTCCGAATACTTTCGTTCGAACACTTCTGTCCGAAATCTGAGTTACTGTTAAGTCGTCGTGCCTAAAGAAGTTTTACTTCGAAAACATTTATTTTCCGCCTGTAGACCAAATCTCACTGGCAATTTATTACCGGAAGTATGTAGCTCAGGATTTACCCTTTTTAGGGTTCCGAAGTAAAATCGGAACCCTTATAGTTTCGTCATGTCCGTTTATCCATTGGTCCGTCTGTCCATCCGTCTTTCTGTCCGTCTGTCCATCCGTCCGTCTGTCCGTCTGCCCATCTATCTGTCCGCAGCAAAGCGCCGCGGCGCACTGTGGATTATGGTAGTACAAGGCCTGATCAAAAATACATTTTGGAAATGTTGCAAATTGCACATGTTTTTCATTTCATTTTAAAGCTAAGAAGTTGATCTATACTATTCACGCACGTTTTATGCAGTTAGCATTGTAACTAAAGAATTATGACGTTGGGAACTGACATTATAAAAATTCTTTAAAATTCGACTTCAAAATTATAAACATTCAGAGTTAAATTTGGAGCACTAGACTAGCTCCAAAGAATGACATAATTATATTGTGATACATATTTAGAAAGGAAATTTATTGCAGATTTAGTGTTTAATATTACTATTAAATTTTTATAAAAAATATTCTCACGCACAATTTTTATCATGAAATGCAAAGAAAAAGCATGTTTACTAATTTCGACGAGACTTTTAACAGGTACCCAAGCTTCCCCAAGCTCTATATTTTATTTTATCTTATGCATATATTACTAATAAAGAATATAATAAAAAAATTAGCTGCGGTTATTTGCGGTCTTGGAAGTTATTGGACATACTGCGTCACAACGCAACGCAACGCTTCAAAATGTAATTTCATGGAAACTCAATAGATAACGGATTCCTTTGGTTTTTGTGCTAATATTTATCATTTATTGTGTACAATATTTTTCACATCATTTTGCACTCCTGATGTGGTAACTCATGCAAAATAAAAGTGGGAAATGGTGCACACCACCCAATTAATTTTAGTATATAAAATATGGTTTCAAAACCGTTTCTTCACAATTGTTATTGTACTCAAAGGAGGTATCACAATATAAACAACCGAACGTTATGCATGATGCTTTATTACTAAACAACTGCGTAGCTTGCGATACATTAAATATTCAATAGAACAATGAGTTATTTTAAGTGTTCAAGACGTGAAATACTTCTTTACTATATTGAAAACGGCAATTATATTACTGTATTGACACTCCATCAGGTTCAACATGTGCTTTAATTCGTGCTACTCCACGTCTCAAGAACGATATAGTGAAAGTCAGCGAGGCCAGAAAACGAAAATTGTTTTCAATATGGATTACAGACGTTACTGCTGCCTGCCTGGCCATGCCTGGATTAGGTTTATTTAAATGATTTTACATATTTCATACAACCTCTCATTTGAAAAGTGGTCAGCGACGACTGACGAAAATAAACTAATGAAACAGGAAAAAAAAGTATTGTGCAAAAACGATTTCGTGAGGAGTTGGGTTTAATTATACCACGGCATTGTAAGTGACAACTCCAATGATGGTAATACAGCAAGGAGGTTTTTTTACAATGCCCGGTATTCTGCTGAAATAACAGGTATTGATGATACGCAGACTGTAGTTATATAATTTTACAAGCTTTGTCGTCCGGTATAATTATTGATGCTCAAAAATATGGTGCTTATGCTTTAGAGATGGCAAGAATATCCGTTAGCAAATACAACTGGTACTAAATGCCATCATCAGTACACAAAATTTTGATCCATGGAGAGTGTCATACGATATTCCGAAGTGTTACCAATTGGTCAGCTGTCAGAAGAAGCGCAAGAGTCTCGGAATAAAGACTACAAAAATTTTAGACTCCATCATGCTAGAAAATGTTTGAGGTCTGCAACAAATGAAGACGTATTGCATACATTACTGTATACCTCGGACCCCTACATAACAAGTATTAGGAAACCATATATAAAAAATATTAAAGAAATAGACGAAGAGAGTCTACTTCTTCTGAAAGTGACAGAAATCATCTCGAACCCTTAGATTGTTTAAATATACCTACAAAATTTACGCTATTATGATTTTAATGTTTGTTTACCGTAGATATAAATATACAATGCGCCACTTATTTTTAGCGATAAGTTATAATTAATTATGATTTTAATAAGTTTCAGCCTTTATATGTTTAAAATATACATATTAAAAATATATATCAAACTGAACTGTGTCTTATATCTTTTTATTCATGCCTTTTTATTTATTCAGCCATAATAAAACAGAAAATAACCGAAACTAAAATGTTGATAGCGATTTTTGACCAAAATGTTAATTTAAACTCAAGTAAAGCCGCGAGTAAATCTTAGTTTTCTAAAATAAAATAACATATATAATTCACATACTATCTACTACATCTATGCAAAATTTCAAGTTTGTATCTATAGAAATAAGAGAGTTATAGATTTTTGATCAGCAAAAGACCCATATTTTCTATAGTGCGGCGCCGAGACCCTTAGTGTTAAGAAGCTGTTATTTGACATAGATATACATATTTATTAATACTCCAGAATCGTAGAATAAAATATTGAAAAATTTTTTTTTCAGGGTTCATCCCCTACTGGTAACGTGATGAATTTTTTATTCGCTACGTACCCTACTGTATGGGGTATTGTTGAAAAGTTCTTTCAAAAATATTATGGGTCTTCTTAGACCATTTTTGCAATTAAGAGTCCGTTTGCAAAATATTTGGATTTTAAGTGCTAATTTTGGTTAGAGTCAAGTGTCGCCCTCTGCCGGCTAAATGGTTGGTGTTGGACAAGTGAAAAATTCTCCAAAACAGGTTACAAAAATCACGACAGTATTGCATATTACAAGGAAACTATCAAGGCTATGTTAGCATAAGTAGTTAATGAGTAATAGTCAATGAACTAATATACTAACGTGTAATAGTAAACTTACTACTTCGGAGCCCTACATTGCGCGTGGCCTGACACGCACTTACCAAGTTTAAATCTTCCTAGTAATGGAAGTATCTGCACGTGCCTGGTTTAATGATAGATTAATGATCAAATGAGACAACGTTACTCAACCCATTAACCGCCCACAGGGCCCGGGCCAACGAAGCGCGGGTCTCACCTTTTAAGGATGCCTAGAGAGTACTCCAGTATGCTGCTCCTGTGCGAACCACGTACCTAAGTAGGTACCTATTTTTCGATGTAAAATACCTACGTAGATATTACACATAATATATTGCTATAAAAATATTAGAAGGAAAATCGAACAGGCGAGCCATCTGAGGGTAAATGGTTATCGTCGCCCATGGACATTTATAGTATCTAACATTAAAGCCATCACAGATACATGAAACATTTTATTTTTGGAAATTAAAATGAATCAATGGAGGGTTGTGACATAGAAGCGATATCAGTTATCGATTTTAATGTAATTAGGGGACAAAAAGAATCCATTTCTCAGCCTTTACTCTACAAATCTACTGCGGGAGCTAATTTGCGCAACTCTGACCCTGTTCTGAACCTTTCGAATCCCACGGAAAAAGGAGCATAGATTGCCCCCTGACCAACTTGTGGACTAACGACCTGAAAAATACAGCGGGTATCCGTTGTACAATTAGATAGCAGAGTAAAAATGCATGTTTTAGTCATTAAGGGACATGGAAGAAGCCTTGGGATTCGGTATAGTATTGATTGTACTATTGTGTACTAAACACAACACATAGGTTATTGTTTGATAAGAAATTTTGCTTGTTCTACTAACCTTAACAGATTCTAACAAACACAATTATCTGATTAGTGCTATACGAGTAGTCTTGCCTGTATTTCAGTTGGGTGCACCGCGCATCACGAGCAAGTTAGCTTATTGTAGGTAGACGTAAGGCTAAACGGACCCTCTCAGAACGGAAAATGAACTGCCAAAAATACTCCAAAGTATAAACACATTGTAAATAAACAATGGATGAAGTTTACGTATCCCATGAATTTATTATTAAACTTCGTGGCCTATTCTTGGGTTATCTTAAACATTGTTCTTTAGAAGATTCAAATAAAGTTTTACAGGTAAGTGAAAAGTTTTAATGTACTTATTTGGATTTATAAATTTGTAAAGGTATTATCCTGAACTCCTTACAGGATCATGAAGGAATCTGGCGAAAATAGTTACTAATAAACAATTATCAGTTTGAGATAATTTGATTTGACCAGAATAGGGATGCTTACACTAATTATAAATTACTATAAATTTTTGTCTAAAATACTAGTGGTAACATTTAAAGACCTAAAATATGATTCATTTATCGAAATCAATCACAGTAAATTAAATATCATTAATTTAAAATAAAAATTGTACTCACTGTCACGTGACCTCAAACGCCATTTTGAGCTTATGACGTCATTGAAAGTATTTTATATGTAAATTCAACTAACTTCAGCAGACAGATAGTATTGAATAACGGATTGTGACGTCACATGACGTTTTTGGTGGGAAATTTGATAATGATTTTTATTTATCAATTTTTGTTTTTAAATTGAAGATTATTATTTTTTAAATATTTTTTTCGTGAATATTAAGGTCCTGTCTATAAAGTTAAATTGAATCCTAAAATTAGTCAACATACCTAATTGAAAAACATACATTTAGTCTCTCTTTTAAACATAAACTGTATTAATCAGAAAATAATCTGATGACAAAAAATCTTAAACTAGTATAAATTTAAAAATAAAAAAATACCCGCCTGATATCAAAAAACTATCATGATGTACAGTTTTGAAAACCTTATGATGAGCTCTTGAATTTAGTACCCATATCGCATTATTCGATTGATTTTTATTTTTTGATACTTCAAACAATGGCATATCACAGCCACCATATTCGTAAACAAGTAATCATTGTTTTGTACGCTCTTACTTAAGAACGGGAGCAATACTTTACAAATTGAAGCATAGCTGGTTGGCTTGTCTATACTAATATTATAAAGAGGAAAGATTTGATTGCTTTTTTGCATTGAATAGACTCCACAGACATATATCAAGAATAGACGACGCATGTACCTCAAATTGTATGAAAACCAAGCGTGTCACTTTTTTTTGACACATTGTGCTGTCACAAGAATATTTAGTGCTGAAATTTCCCATCCTAGCGATATCAATTCGAAACTGATTCGTTACCGATTCTCGACAACGATTAATGATTCTCAAAATCGATTACCGATTATAATTAGGTATATAGAAAATCGTATGATCGTTTGTAGGCGTAGAATATGTAAAACATAAAAAATGCCTTTGCTTGGTTGTACATAATAATATAGTATAGTGCTTGAATATGACCGAATAAATAGTTTTGTGTTTTATTTAACTTGATTATTTGTTAATTACAAACACAAGCTTCAAAAATGTAAAGATAAATAAAGAGATCATAAATATTATGATTGTTTATTATATTTTGCTTTCAAGAAATTAAATAAATGAAAATTAAAAAAATATTTATAAACATTTCTTTTATGAAAATCAAAACATCATAATTATGGACACATTTAAACTTACCTAAAGTTAAACGAATATTTTTTTTCTAATTAAAAATTCAAAATAAAAAAAAAAACAGTACATCAATATTCGGTATTGCGCTTGAAATCAGCCTTCGTTTCTTTTTCGAATCCGTAAAACAGTCATCATTGAAATGAATAGAACATATACGGCTATGTTTTGTTGGAAACCAATCTCTATGCCCCGTCGCTATAATTCATTTTGCTTTAATATTGGGGTCACTCACAGACATATATCAAGAATAGACGACGCATGTACCTCAAATTGTATGAAAACCAAGCGTGTCACTTTTTTTTGACACATTGTGCTGTCACAAGAATATTTAGTGCTGAAATTTCCCATCCTAGCGATATCAATTCGAAACTGATTCGTTACCGATTCTCGACAACGATTAATGATTCTCAAAATCGATTACCGATTATAATTAGGTATATAGAAAATCGTATGATCGTTTGTAGGCGTAGAATATGTAAAACATAAAAAATGCCTTTGCTTGGTTGTACATAATAATATAGTATAGTGCTTGAATATGACCGAATAAATAGTTTTGTGTTTTATTTAACTTGATTATTTGTTAATTACAAACACAAGCTTCAAAAATGTAAAGATAAATAAAGAGATCATAAATATTATGATTGTTTATTATATTTTGCTTTCAAGAAATTAAATAAATGAAAATTAAAAAAATATTTATAAACATTTCTTTTATGAAAATCAAAACATCATAATTATGGACACATTTAAACTTACCTAAAGTTAAACGAATATTTTTTTTCTAATTAAAAATTCAAAATAAAAAAAAAAACAGTACATCAATATTCGGTATTGCGCTTGAAATCAGCCTTCGTTTCTTTTTCGAATCCGTAAAACAGTCATCATTGAAATGAATAGAACATATACGGCTATGTTTTGTTGGAAACCAATCTCTATGCCCCGTCGCTATAATTCATTTTGCTTTAATATTGGGGTCACTTGAAAACCTTTAATTATAATGTTATCATGAATAAAATCACTATACAGAAACATTAATATTGTAATGAAAAATAATTTGCCTGTTAAAAACTGTCTCTATGTAAATATTGTTATTCATTGGTTTTCAAAATCGATTAACATCGAGACCATACCGAGTAAATGAACAACACTATATGCTATATTTTACAGAAACACGACAATATTCACCGTACTACGAAGCTAAGCGACGATTTATAGTAACGATTGTTTTACTTTCATTGCGTGTTCCAGTAAACAAGCCGTATAAATTTTGCTACCAAAATCAGCAATGTATTGAGTAGTATGCGGTAAACAGTAAGTTAGTGCTTTTCGTTGTAAAACGTGGTAGAAATGCAATAAATATGAAAAAAATTATTTTAAAATAAATTACTACACAATTTTATAAATAAATTACTTAACGATGAAAAGAAATATTTCCTTTACCTCTGCTAACTGTATTTGTAGAATTCCTAGAGTTTAAAACGTTACAATTAGGCATTTTTCGTTATTTCAGTTGACATCTATTGCCAATAGCAGTAAAACGCCAACTAAATGACACGGCGCTCAAATAGGATTTAAAATCCTTTCTGTTACACGTGAAATGTATGAACATGCGGCATCTACTCTAGGTATACATGTCTGTGGGGTCACTTGAAAACCTTTAATTATAATGTTATCATGAATAAAATCACTATACAGAAACATTAATATTGTAATGAAAAATAATTTGCCTGTTAAAAACTGTCTCTATGTAAATATTGTTATTCATTGGTTTTCAAAATCGATTAACATCGAGACCATACCGAGTAAATGAACAACACTATATGCTATATTTTACAGAAACACGACAATATTCACCGTACTACGAAGCTAAGCGACGATTTATAGTAACGATTGTTTTACTTTCATTGCGTGTTCCAGTAAACAAGCCGTATAAATTTTGCTACCAAAATCAGCAATGTATTGAGTAGTATGCGGTAAACAGTAAGTTAGTGCTTTTCGTTGTAAAACGTGGTAGAAATGCAATAAATATGAAAAAAATTATTTTAAAATAAATTACTACACAATTTTATAAATAAATTACTTAACGATGAAAAGAAATATTTCCTTTACCTCTGCTAACTGTATTTGTAGAATTCCTAGAGTTTAAAACGTTACAATTAGGCATTTTTCGTTATTTCAGTTGACATCTATTGCCAATAGCAGTAAAACGCCAACTAAATGACACGGCGCTCAAATAGGATTTAAAATCCTTTCTGTTACACGTGAAATGTATGAACATGCGGCATCTACTCTAGGTATACATGTCTGTGATAGACTCCGAAACTACCGAACCGATTTGAAAAATTCTTTCACTGTTGGGAAGCTACACTATCCCCGGGTGACATAGGCTATATTATACATATATTTTTTTACTATTTTTCCCGAAGCGAAGCGAGGGCGATTTCCTAGTATTCAATAAATTAATAAGTAAGTCTACGCCACAGGTCTACGCTAATTCGAAAACGCGTAAAGTAAAACACGCTGATGACAAAAAGTAAACTGGTTCAAGCAAAATGTAAAATACGCATTACTGTATCATGTGGATACGAAAACTTTATTATTTCCTCGAGTTCATGTGCTTTTTGTTCCTTCATAATTTTTCAATATTTCAACTGCGGGTGACGTATTCTGCTATGAACATTTAATTATTATAATTTCTTCATAGTTTTTAATTAATATTATAAATTTTAGTTAGCATTTACGTAAGCTATAGGTATACCTGAACTTGAAATGGACTTCAAAAGGAGGATAAGAATATAATAGAGCATGAAAGAAATGATTGCAAATACTTGCGTAAAACTTATTTCATCTCATTCCAAATCTTCTTTAAACCTATTGTTTTATTATAAGCCTTCACGTTGGCTTTCCTCATCCTATTTTACCTGCATTCCCTCGGGACCATTATTGAAATACGAATAAGATTCTTATCCTATAAATGCTAATCTGACCCTTCAGCCACCTCCATACAAAATTCGATTCTTAACCATTCTGCGTATATTGAGAATAATATGAAAAACCGTCCTTGCCTATTGGAAGAATTTGCGTTTAATAAAACAAATATACCGGCCTTATTTTTAATATCACCCTGGTCTTTTCATCAATCGATATCCACGTGCGCGAAGACACGGGCAAAAGCTAGTAAAAATATAATAATATTCAAGATTTAACTACATTCATACATACATACATACTTCGGGCCTGTACCCTGTTAAATATACCCATATTTAAATTACTCCTACGAAC
Source organism: Thymelicus lineola (assembly GCA_963932265.1). Lineage (NCBI taxonomy): Eukaryota > Metazoa > Arthropoda > Insecta > Lepidoptera > Hesperiidae > Thymelicus > Thymelicus lineola. Next base: position 7,331,701 of record OZ010682.1, on the reverse strand, counting down.
AAATAAAATGGAATTAAGTATTTTTTAATAATGCTACATAATAATACCTAAATATGTTCTTTAAGTAGACAATGAATTTACTTTCGTTTAAGCTAGAATGATTTGTTTGGCGAAATCTATAAATTTTCATTCAGAATCTTAATACCTGATCATAATCTATCTTTGTAATAGTTGCTAATTAGCTAATGGATGTAGGCTTTGTTCATTGTATTGATGAGATTTTTCTAACTAGAATTCATAATAACTAATATTTTACGATCATTAGGGGAAAGGGAAATTTGGATCTAATGCACTAAGGGAAATGTGATGTAATATAGATTGTCATGTAATTTTAAAGCTTTAACGATAACTGACTGAGATATACTGATATAGGGTGACAAAGAAACGATTTTTGAAAAATAATCCCCTAATGAGGTAAAATACAAAGTACCACAAACCAGCTACTTTTATACAAAATATCGTAATTTCTCTTTATACCTATGTATAAATTTAAGCTATCTCAGCAATTAAACATGGCAGTTGAATATTTATTTAACTCAGTTACCGCATAAGAGAAGAAATATCTGCTTCTATTCGGATAAAAATTTGCAGCGGTTCTTCCGCTATAAGACTAGATACCACTTACTCCAGATAATTTAGAATGCATCCGCATAGTCTGCTGATTACGCAAAGAGTACTTCTTGAATAAGACTTCTAAGGAATTTGCTTCTTTTTTGTTACCTGGATATTTGAATTTGTAAAGCTATGTAAATGCTTACAACATCACAACCTAATGTTCTATTTCTGGGCTCGAGATTTTCCTTCATAAAAATAGCATTTCCGCTACAATAATCTAGTACAATTTGACTTCACAAAATATTTTAAAAACATTCAAAGGAACCCTCATGCAAATCGTCTTACATTTTCATGATTCCGTACCTCAAAATCACTTTTTTGTCCATCTGTATGTATTATATTATATATTTCCATTAAGATAAATAATCCCTTAGAACTGTGAAAAATATATGCGTGTATATTTCGCATTCACAAAGCAATCAAAGCCTATAGGGTACTTGCTGCTTCTAGAATCTGGGAAGAGAGATAACGTTGTTCAAACTCTGTGTTCAAACTAATTTAGGCTTTCACTGCTAAGCTAACTTTACTATCGAATATCTAAAATTCTTTTGATACTATTAGACAGACTTTCGTAATAATATGACGTATTATTTATTATAATTTCGTTCAGATCTACGTTACCTTTCAAAAATCTAGAATAATTATCTTCGGTCTAATCATTTTTAGGGGCTTAATCGAGGAAAAAGGTTTTATGTTGGGCTTAATCTGGCCCCAGGGCTCGGCAGCCATTAATTAGGTCGACGGTCGATGCCTTGCCAGTTTTTGCAGTGACAATATTGACGACCATACCTCTTTTTCCTTCAACTTTATTCTGCCGTATTCAAGAACAATACGGGTTGGTAGCTTTTTTTTTTTACTGGAGCTTGTGATAAAATTTAAGAACACCAGTATTCTTCCAGTTCTTGAAATTTAGTCATAATCAAAATTTAAAGTTTTATAAAATAAATAGAGGAAAATATAATTATGAATATGTGAATTTTAAAAATTGTTAACCTTTACATTGTGTAATATTTTTCAGCATACAATATTAATCCAGCCAAATTAGCACAATAAGTAGAGGTGAGAATTTAATAATTCGGATAGAGAAGAAAAAAATTGATACACATATTGGGAACACCCACAGAACATATACAATACTTGTATCCGCGACTTCGTTCGTGTGGAAGTTTTTCCCGCGTCAATCCCAACAATCGGAGTTAATCTGGTGGCATAAGTTAGCGTTCATATTAGCGATGTGAAATGGTACATGGGGTATGGCGAAATGGTATATGGTGGATAGATTGGAAGGACCGCGAAATCAAAGTAAAACTAAATCATGTTGAATTGATAAAATATGGTGTTATCAGGCAGTAAACAAATACTTAGTATACTTGTGCCTGTCGAATTGTGTGTTTTATTTAGCGTCCTTGCAATCCTGACTTTTACTATATATCTTGACGCCCACAGAGAAAGATCCATGTTCATAGTACTGAAGTGCTCTTTGATCCATGTTTTATAGACATGATCAGAACATACGATTACATACCTCCAACCCAGTCCTGTACGGATGTCAGGCGTGGGATAAAAAACCCATGACTCTGAACAGATTATTATGTGAATCGAATAAGATAACCAATCACTAATGTATCGCGGTGAAGTGGGATTTACAGCGCGGTACGGCATTTATGATAACCAACAATGTGAAACGTTCCGTTCCGCTCAGCCCTGAGGCTGTTTAAAAAGAATAACCGTTGGTGGCTAGCAAGTCTATAGTTCTCCTCGGTTATCCCGCTACCGCGTGTCAAAATGGCAGAGAGACAATTTGCATCACTATGCACCTGTCATCTTTAAAATCCGAATACACCCAAGCTTGGCCCGACTTGGCATTCCATTTTATTATATGATCTCCGACATGTACAATATTGTATACTTAATCCATTTATTATGCCACACAAGGCACAGTCAAGTTTTATTAAAAGGTTTCCATAATTAAAGCGGGTGTCCATTAGCATTATGATAAGTAAGTCTACTCGTAGTAAATTCTGTTTAACGGAAAGATACTGATTTCCCTCTCATGTCATGTTTTAATATTAACAGCAGCAGGCAGAGATCATTCATACTGTAGATTTTGAAATTAGTTAAGGTAAATTATACTGTTTATACGTAAAATTATAAAATAATAATTATAAAGCAAAATTCAAACCCAAACAAAACTTATATATTTTCGTACATTCTATGGCGTCCTCGGTTGTATTGATTGAGACTATTTTTGGCGAACCTCAGAAACCTTTTCATTAGCTCTCATTTCTAATTATAGCGCTAGAAATATTTATTATGATGCCATTGTGACATATTGAATTAAGAAAATTTGTTTATATTGAAGATGTTTCAGTCAAAATATATTTTCATTATACATTTTCACAGGTCTGTTACGTAATTTGATCGTAGGTGATAGAAAGTTTCTATAAAATATAATAAGAAAAATATATTAATCTAGTAAAACTTTCAACTACTACTTTTTACAAGAGCTATATTGATTGGTTCACGAGAGCTGTATGGGTTGGTTTACTCAATGCCGATCATCATCAAAGCGAAAAATATTTCATTCTTTTCTTTAACTATTAATAACACAACATTTAATTAACTTTACTTAGGGCTTGTTGCGAAATCTTCAAGTAGAGTCCTGAATAGGCTATTCGCCGATTAAAATGACATTTTACATACACGAAATGTCAACTTAACCAACAAATAGCTTACTTCGGACTTACTTGAAGATTGTGCAACAAGCCCTTAGTATTTTAAGACACTTGTCAGAATCAAATCCAATATGAAAACATGTAAAAACTGAGTTCATTATCATGGTAAAGGGCTGAAGGTATTACACGATATGTTACAAGTATATGAACATTTGGATGGGTCGTGACGTCGTTTCGGTGCGAAAAAGACAACTGTGCCAGCTGTGGAACGTTTTATGCCAGTCACGTACTGTACAAAAGCACGAAGAGGTTTCTTCAAAAACATTCAGATATCAAACTATTAGATCTCAGTGTAACGACTGCAGTCATTGAATGTGATTGCTATTGACGTTGTTGTTTAGGGACCCTGCCGTGAGGTACCGGGTTTGGATTCCGGTTGACATAAATTTTTGTTGTCGGTTTACAAGTGTTTATTATTTCTATAAATTTCTCAGGCATTAAATCTGCCCATTGTCACTACCACTTATGTATTGTACTTTTCAAATTATCACTTGCCATCAGATGGCTCTAATCTTCTGTTTGCTGCTTATTCCCAAAATAGAGCCTCTGTACCTAGATTACCAAAAAGGCACTGCTACGCTGATCATTTGCATCCAAATCGAGTCGTGGTAATACAAATCCAATACGTGGTAGTATAAATAGTATGGTAAAAGTAGGTATACCAACCTTACAACCGTAATAAAACTGTAAAAAGGTTCACTAAGGATCCATATTCTAAGGGCCAGAAGCGGTAGTTCTATTACACCAGTCGATTTAAAGGTATTGTAAGACTTGTTTACACGAACTTTTTGGTGGCGCGTGACGTAATTTGCGTGCAAAAACGGGGGTGTCGTAGCACCCGGGAAATATTCCCAGCATTCGGATCACGTCCGTCTCGAACGACAAGTTCATTGCAAACATATATTGAGGTATAAAATGTTTAAGGTGCATTCGTGTTAAAGTGATCAAAAGCAAGCGCAGTTCACGGGTTATAAAGTTACTCAGCGTTCTCTACCACGCTGTTTCAGTGTTGATCGGAAAAGATACAAGTGGTATCTTTAGGCCTCCTACGTTTTCCTGCATGTTTCTTGGAGATATTGGAGTCTTGCTGTATGCGCAGATAACGAGGAGATTTGAACGGGTAAAAAATCCATAACTCGGAAGCCGTTGGTTGTCATGAGATTTCCTCCTCGGAAAAAATATTTACTACATTGATTTACAAATATTATCTAACTAATATGAACAGGACCGAAGGCTATATAACATTAAGTAAACAAAAACAAGGTTTTCTTCCTAGTCGACAATCAAATTGTACAATGTTTGTTTACATCATTTGATTGTTATACGGATTCCTACCTACTTTCATTGTGTCCTTGTTATATTTTATTTTTCTTGGTAAAACCTTTTTCATACATTATAATTTATTATATATTTTATTATTGTTTAGCAAATAATAAAATATTCAATGTAATTTATAATGCTATTACACAATATCACTACCACTACTCTGGAACTCCTTGCCAGCCGAGTTGAGACATGCTTCTAGCAGGTTCTCCTTTAAGCGTCGCTTGCGTGAACATCTGTTACATTCAGTTTCTGATTAATGTCACTTCTATTTTTTATTTTTTTTATTGTTCCTTTTTTCTTCAGCATACTGTGCAAAAATTCCCTATACTTATATATGTACGAGTATATGTATTCCCTAAATATTTATATATTATATATTTATATATCATTTATTATATATTTATGTTATTATGTTATTTAGTATATCTATATCTCATGTTAACACCTGCCATCAGCTATTTCCACATCCACCCAGGGTTGACTGGTGGACAATGCCATTAGGCATTAAGTTTGCCCTTTGTTTCTTCTTTTTAAGAGGTGACATAAACATGTAAATAAATAATAAATAATAAATATCGGGTTTTTGTTAAGAATACCAAAGTTCTTTCCTTGGCTTAGATATAGGGCTGTCTGTTTATAAATGATATAATTCAGATCTAAAAAGTAACATAAGTTTTATATGGAGGTACAAATGAACCACCTGAGTTATGTGGGCCGTCGCGCAAGAACTACAACAACACCAAAGCCACACAACACCAAACCACATTTACACTTATCATAACACGGAAAGCATCCATATTGACATTATTTAGGTTGCTTTCCCACTGCGAAACTTTCGAAATACAATATATTATGCCTTTATTTCCTCTATGCGCATTTGTATGAATTTTTACCTTCGCCAATTGATATATTTTTAGTTTTAAAGAAAACAATTTATCGTTAAGTATAAATTTTAATATCGTTATCGAAGTCCTTAACTTTTATCGTCCTTAACATTTTAACAAGAAAAACTAAATTAAACTTTTAAAAATGGAAACTTTGAGGTTTTTAAAATATATTATTTGCAGGGAGAACTCTTGTCATAGATACAGATGTTTGATTTGATTCCACGTTTTCTTTTCCCAACATTTTCCTACCGGTTGTTCGGCAATCACTCTTGAAACGGAAAGAAAGCTATCAAGTAGTTGGTTATAGGCTCGGCAAACATAGAACCAACCGTTCATGAATAGTTAAGAGAAGACGAAGGTTTTTGCACACTGTAGGTTTTGGGTTGAGACCCCATTTGGCTTTGCGTAGGATATGTTATTGTGATCATAGCCAGATAAAGTTTTTTTTTTATGGTTTTTACACATTGTATTTTCAACTCGAAAAAGATATTTTATTTACGTCTCTCAACCCGATAGACTACAAAATGGATGCAATTGATGCTGATTGGGTCAAAAAATGCATTGAGTTATTGGAAGCCCCCTTTAGTCCAAAAATGTAAATACTCAAGAAACCCTCCAATTAAGTATGGATGTAGCACCAAAAATAGTTTACCTTGTATTGAATCTGTTTTAAAGAACGCCACAAGAAGCCGTATTTTTTTCTCTGGTTTCCAACTTATTTCTGTCTCTACAAAAAGAGCCACATATACAGTTCTCTATCATTGAGATAATCTTCACAAGAAATATTGCTTAAACGATTTCGTCGACAACACCACGGGGTGAGTCGTTGAAATAATCGGCGCTTGAAAAGAAAAATAAGTTTCACGGTTCGTGCAGACTCTAGTGTTGTCCGTGTGAGTTAGGGCTTATTGTGATGTAGACATGCGCGGTGTGCACCTCACGGATAGGGGTTCCACAGTGGCGTCTGACGTCACGGTGATCGGCCGTGTGCGCCGCTCTGGACCCCCAGCCGTGCCGGTCTCCTCGTGACAACTTACGTAAGTCGAATTTACGATGTTCGAAAAATAACCCAAAATATACAGTCGTCACCACGCTCGGAAAATACTTTTTGTGATTTTATTCGGGACTTGTATAACTGAAAATCAACGAAATCGACACTCGATCGCCACTTACGCACGCGACAGAGTGAGCAATCATAAGTGGGTGTAGATATCAGTGTTTGTTTGACATCCGAGTGTTGAATGGAACATTACCTACGCGTGTCACTGAGGTAAGTTTTTTTGGTATATTTTGTGAAAATTAATTAATGTTTCGTTTGTTTTTAATTTAAGCCTTTTACGTTTCTTATGTCCTTATTTTTATGGATAATTTGTTTTATATGTGGGCCTAGGCATACTTATAAATCAAAAAGTTATACGCTATGAGCAATGTTAGAAAATTCATAAATATTTTTATAGTAATGGATTGGCATGATTTAAAATTCACTCAACTCTACAAAAAATTCGACTCAAGATAAACGCAGATAGTAAAAAAATTAAAAAAAAACCTAATCCTCATTAGATATTTAGGTATTATTAACTTTTACATTTTTAACTGTATGTTAGGCATAAACATTTTGTATTATTTAATCCATAATCTGGTTTATTTGCGGTAAGAGCATGCTATAATAGCTGAAGTTTACTCACCTTTAAACGAATAAGTACCCAATATGACGGCTTGCACTAATTATTTTTCACATTAATTAGAACTCGCTATTTGCCGTACTATTATGCACTTGTTTATTGAATAAATATTAAAACTGTAAATACTGAATCCTAAAATAAAACAAAGTTCTAAAAAGCTTTGAGCGCTTGTATTTAAAACGAAAATTGGAGTGCCTAAATTAATATCCGATTGTGTTCGAGGGATTTATGATGTGGCATATACTCGTATTTGAACGTCTGTTCCCGGTATAGAGGATTTTGGTCTGAATACTGCATGTACCTCTACTATTCGAAATTGAATGCATATTGGAAAATGATTATCTCTTGATTCGTTAAAGGAAATCATCGTCAGGAAATCTGAACTACATCGCTCTTGGCCAGTGTGGGGGTATATAGTCTACCAATTTTCACTAAGTCACCGTGATGGTAAAACTCTCCCAAATATAAGAGAAGAGCAGTGATCTGCAATGGGATGACATTATTGTGGATGATGAAGAACTGTATGACATAACATAATTTAAAAAAACCTCCGAAAGTTTTATTTATACTAAGCATAGCTAAGAAGTCTAAGAACACTCTTAATTGAGTCACCTTTCAGATAAAAAAACTAGATCAAAATCGGTTCATCCGTTTGGGACCTACAATGCCACACACAGACATACAGATGCTTAGACACACAGTTACACAGATACGTCAAACTTAAAACACCCTTCTTTTTTTGTTGGGGTTAAAAATTTATCACAACAGCTCAGTATTTGCCTAGGCACCTTTAATTGAAGATAAAAGAACAGCTTACGAAGCTATCCGAGTTAAAATTTAACTTCGACTTAAACAGGATAAAGACGTCAGTAAGAGGCTTTACGTAGTATTAAAGTGAATTTTCTTCCGTCTCCTTTTGGGTTTAATTTACTGTGAAACTTTGGCCATTAGTTGTGCTGAGTAAGAAAAACTTGCCCTTGAGAAGTAAGATCCGAGAAATGGGTAGAATTGAATTTTGAAGTTTGGTGCCCGTCACTTTTTCTGTTTTCTGATGCTATTTTGCACGTGAAAGTTATAAAAGATTCCTTTCCGCGCATTAAATTTTCCGCGAGACGGCCCGGCGGCAGGAAATTGTTCAAATAACGCATTTTATATTTTGTTCCCGAGCTAGCGACCTCCAACCTTATTTACGGGTATGTAAAATATTTTGAATGCTTTATAAAACATAGATATCTATCCTAGTTACTCATGTTATATTATTATTATGTGTATTTAATTATTATAATTACTTTGCATTGTAGAATACTTTAATCGGATAATTTAAATGGCCGGATATTCGAACGAATGCTTATAAAAATGCTATGGTTGTTTAACAAATAAACATAGTGTTGATAAGTGATTTGCTAAACATCTAGAGAGCTTGTTAATACGTTAAGTCAGCTTACGAGGTTGAAGACCGAGTCCGGCACCATAGTTTCGTCAAAACCCGAAGTTCTGAGAGAAACTGAGAGATACTACGGACAGTTGTATGCCTCCTCTCAAGCTTCAGCTCCCAGCGAGGAGAGCGACAAGAGAACTAAACTGACCCGACATTACACAGAGGATATCCCGGACGTCAGCCTTTATGAGATTTTAGAGGCTCTCAAACAGCTTTAAAACAACAAGGCACCGAGAGCAGTTGCGGCTGGTGGATCATAGAAATAGTGATGCACTTTACCAGCGTAAACATTGTTACAAATTTAATTGATTCAATTATTTAAATTATTATTAATTATTTAATTTAAATTAAAGTAAAAAATACAAAAACAAAATAAACACATGTCCAGTAACCGAGCTGGCCATGTCCATGTCATACTCGTACCGGTTGTTGTTGATGGCATGGCGCTGCTCTCGAAGTTGTACATACGAATACACCTGAGACAAATGATCCAAATGGGTAAGTCCAACTTCGACCAAGAAGTCACTCGTAGAATCCAACTCGGATGGGCTGCGTTCGGGAAACTGCTTCATATCTTGTCGTCCAAAACTCACCTTAGTGCCTGGAATTTAAGGTGTTCGAGAAGTGTGTTTTGCCAGTGATGACATACGGCTCCGATACGTGGTGCTTTACTATTGACTTAATTCACAAGCTCAAAGTCGCACAGCAGGCTATGGAGAGGGTTATGCTTGGTATTTCTCTACGTGATCGAGTCAGAAATCCATAGATGAAGAAGATTAACCGACATAGCTCGTCAAATAAGCCGAATGGCACCACGAGGTTGAGGCAATGGGCTGGCCACATAGTTCGAAAGACCGGTAACCGTTGGAGAAGAAAGGTCTTCGAATGGCGCCCACGTCTCGGAAGATGGTGCATAGGACGCCGTCCGACCAGATGGATTGACGACCTGACAAAACAGCGGGCATCCGCTGGATTCAGAAAGCTCAGGATCGGTCAGAGTAGCGCAAGTTACGGGAAGCCTGTGTCCAGCAGTGGACCTCCAAGGGTGACGTGTTGTAATACGCTGGAGTGTGTCAAGCTAATCTCAAGCCAAGAAAAGAGAAATAGGGAGTAGCACCCGAGCTTCACGGAAGAAATATAATATTTCATGTCGCGTTAGCCGAAGGTTACCGTCTAAACAATTACAAAGAAATATAGGAATAATCCTACCTACAAAACATTCTAATAAAAATGAATAAACTCTACAAACTAGATGAATTCGAAGCTCTCTGTGATTCCTCTTCATGTATTTTTTTGTAGAGTCGTGAGATTTAAAACGAAGACTAAGCCTGAGCGGAAAATTAAAATTATAATTTTAGGGATATTATTTTGTGTCGACAACTTTTCAGGTGAATAAGTGAATTATAAATAGAAATAGATAATATATTTCCGACTTAGTTGACGAAAATCATTATGGCTCTAACCAATTTATAAATACCATGACCTGACCACCCTTCTACTAATATAAGAAATGTGAAAGTTTTCATGGATATTTGATATTCTTTCACGCAAAAACTTCTGAACGGATTTTCTTGAAAAGCAATCACCATGATCTGGAATAAGGTATATTATCCCGGAACAAATTATCCCGGAAACCGCTGGCAAAGCCATGGGCAAAGCACTGGTCTAAAATAATACCTTTCAAATGTTGAAATCATTTTTAAATAGGCTTCGTGAGTCAGGCCTTTTCCACAAAGTTATGCTCGCAGAAATCGCTCTCTATCTTTATAATATAAATACAGATGTACAAGTTATTACACGCAGAGGCTTCTGACTTCATTGGAAGGCTTTTCAATTGCAGCTGAGAGCAATTTAAAAGTTTGAGAGGCTTCAAAGTTCTCAACTACGTGATTGGAGAATTCATATCACTCACGCAATACAGGCTGTAATCACACACGAAGCTCCATAAGGTGCTTAAAATGAAAAATGTTAAACATTGTGTTAAAACATTTTTAAAAATAAAGTAAAATTTTTTTGTGCTATTTCTTACTGGGGTAAGCTTAGATAAATTAAACGAAAACAGAAATTACGTAAAACTCAATTAACACTCCTTCTCTACTTTCAATAATTTACTGAATAAATACTTTCAATTAAATTGATAATTTCACATTTTCACAAAAAATATATCAAATCTCTATTTCCGGTCTTTTTGTACGACAATAATATAGTAAAATGACGTATCATCACTTAGGACAGTATTTTGTCATATCTCTGGATGGTTACAGTAATAATTTGTAATGGATTAGAATATTCGACATCTTACCTGAAATATCCCTAGGGATTTCACGAAATTCTTAATGTTATTCTCTAACCTTTTTCTTAGAACATATACAGAAACTTATGTTTGACGAGGAACATATTATTGTATTGTTATCTATCGCATAATAATGAGTTGTCTATTTTTTGTTCGCGACAGACTGTCATTTTTCACGATGTCGCTTCAAACAAAGGCGTTGAAGATTGTGAGCTAACTTTTGTTACCTTAAAAAAGTTAGCCTGGCGCTGTTAAATAACGAAAACATTTTCTTTATAACATTTTGTTTTTCGAGTTCGTAAACACTCGAAGTAGTGAATAGCGGTGTTAAACCTGTTTCACAGTGGTACAGTCTAAAACATTACAATACCCAACACAACAATAAGTATGTAGGTCAGGTTGAGATCGACGAAGGAATGCGCTATTTCATTCGTGGGCACTTTCATTTTTTGTATGCAAGCGAGAGTGCCAAAAGTTTTGCGCAGTGCGTCGCCGCGTCGCTTCCTCTAACTGAATATGTATGGGGAGAACTTGCCAATTCAAATTCGTAGGTAGGTTATTCACCACAACGCCAACTTATTGAATTTTCCCGTGAAAGAATGGCTAACCCGTAAACACCTCGGCCTCAGTCTGTGATTAATTGGACCCGTTAATAGCTAAGTGGAAATGCTTTTTTCTTTTATTCCCGATAACGATTTGAAGGCATTGTTTATGAGGTGAACGAAAATACCTTGATTTTTTCTTCTTAATAATTATTGATGGTCATAATAACCGCACATTTTCATTTATTTTCCTAATATCTATCATAAATCAAATTGTATCTGGCGCAGTGAAAATATAAAAAGTAACTTTAAATAATTAATAAATTATTAGTTTTCCCGAATACTACTTGAGATTGGTTTAATTTAAGATAATTAATGAAATACTTAGAAGCTATTAAGAATAGTTCTAGAATTTTTTTCTAAAAAACATCTCGGAGCTTTTATACATACCAATAATTACAACCAAAAGTCAAATAACTTGTAGCGTATTCTGATAATAATCGGTATGTAAATGGTAAGTTAACAAAACGGTTACAGTTACGCTGAAATGTTTATGAAGTTATCCTAAAGTTGTTGAAGTGGAGGCCTGTTTGTGTCAACGTCTCGACCTCAAATGTTCTAGGTGCGGAGTCCTCAAACGGAGCAGAAGTTTATTGTTTCCCGCATTATCCACATCATTCGCACGCCCTCTGCGGTGGATGTGCAATTGTTCGGTTGTGTTCATTTTACATTCAGACTACAAAGTACAAACTAGTACTTACTGCTTGGCTTTGGTACTATTCGTACATAAAAGTAATGGCTTTTTGAAATTATTATAGTGTGAACTTGTAAAATAATATTAAATAGAGGGAAATTAAAAATCTATAATACAATAAAACAAAGTGTCTGTTTGTCTGTCCGGGCATCACATAAAAACCCTTGAACGGATTTCGATGAAAATTGGTAAAGTTGTTACTAATACCTTGGGTCATATTTTAGACAACTTTTCATCTCGAAAAATTAAAATGTTTCCCGGGAAAACAGGATATAAGTTTGAATAAGTTAAAACATAATTTCCGTATTCAAAGCTGCGGGCAACAACTAGTATTGTAATAAAAATTGTAATATCAATCACCCTTGCGGAAATTATTTCCGTAGCAAAATACTGCAAACGGATTCTGGTGGTAGGATTTATAGGAAGCATCAATTAAAAATATAAAATTAATGAGATTATTTACGAGAGGTATTTTACTTTATAATACGGCAATATAAAATTATTTTAATAAATTTAAAGACTTTTTATTCAAGGTCAGAGAATGTATTTATCGACAGAGTCTGAATAGAAAAATGCAATACCCAATTCATTTATTTAATGGGATGGCAAAAAATTTCCAAATTTAGCTCTGCGAGGTTTATAGGGTATCTATATCTACTTATTTAATAAAACACTGACACCGACAAAAAGTTTACAGCAGTTTATTGTATTAATAATTTATTCAGTTGTATTTAAAAACAATACAACATATTTTAACTTCAATGTTATAAACGTTCTTATAATTCAATAATAAATAAATAAATAAATAATAAACGCTAACACACTCATACCCCCGCCATAGGACCATTACCTGTGTCGCGGGTGGCAAGGACGTCACACCCATGACTCGAGTACAAATATATTGTATCTGTCACATAAATATCTGCCACCTATAATTTTGTACATTGGATGAAAAAATTTAAGATACCCCGTAATTTAATTATAATATTATGGCACGCATGTTACTGTGACTGAAAATTTACATCGTCGCTCTCTATAGGCATCAAAAGTAACGATCGTAGATCGATACATAAACTTAGGATTTCGATTAAAAGGGACACTTTACAAAAATCCTTAATACTTATTTTTTATTCTACACATTGATACAGATAAAATGCTAAATATTTACAACGTTTAAATATTACAGTAAAATTAATGAAATTAAATGTATCTGTCTAAGATCATGTGGTGCAGTTCTTAAGATTCTGGCAGCGTTCCCTCGCTGTATAACAATGCTAATACGCTTAGCAAATAAAAAATATTTTTAAATATCGCTACGATGCTTATTTATCCTGAAAATAAAGTGCAGGTAACTTGCATAAATTGGCTGTATAAACATTCATCCGCGCTTAATGCCTACGTCCGACAGGACGCATCCGTATTGTTTGTACGCGTTGATTAACGTGTCAATCAAACGTCACTTGCAAAGTTATTGAGGAACCGTTTAACGACATGACTATTACGGACTGACAAACAATGATTTATATCTTTGTCTTCGTTTCTGGTGATAACGTACGCACGTTTATGAATGTAGGGCCTCTTCAGGAGTTTCCATCATTAAAAATAATAAAGGAATACCAGACGACCAGTTTGGCTTAATGGTTACCATGCTGGACCACCATGCCACGGGTCCTGGGTTCGATTACCAACAAGACGGGAATTTAAATGATGAGGTTGAATTTATGTTCTCGGTCTGGGTGTGTTCTTGCCATTGTATGTTGTCACAGAAAATCCTAGTGTGGGGCTATGAGTGTGTAGCGTCATTTATTTATTTAATTTCACACACTCGTAGTGCATGTGAAATGAACGAGGATTTGGAAGCATTGCAGTACATTATATCAGACACCTTCTTGACCAGATCGCAATAACTTCAATGCTTGACCACTTATCACCACCAGCAGCATCATTTCAGCCATGTCTATGTTTGAGCCCCTTTACCTCCGAATTTAATCTTAAGTATTGTTTGATTATTTCGTTATATGTTGGGTTTGTGTTTTTAGTTTAGATTCAAACGACTGAAATAATGTTTAATAATGTTTGCCTCTTGCGTCGATCCTAAGTGATCGACAAAGTTAAGCAACAGCGGGCGCAGTCATAGATAGTGGTAAAAAATTCTAGAGCGTTTCCGTGCTTCGGAAGGCACGTAAAGACGTCGGTTCCGGTTGTTATCATAAGATAACAGTCGTTAAGCCATGTCCGAGGCCCTCAGGTGGTTTGAAAAGCTCCGACACTCTGGTTGGCCACTAACCCCTCCACCAATCCGCACTGGAGCAGCGTGGTGGAGTATGCTCTAGGCCTCCTTAAGAGGGAGACCCGTGCCCAGTAGTGGGCCATTAATGGGTTGAAGCCAACGTTCGCCTATTATTGGCTAATGAAGCAGAAATTTATTGAGTAGGAAAGTGGCAATACTATTCGATCGCAATCAGTTTCGATATTAATCCACGTGAAATAAAGCAATTTGCTCTGGGACAAAGATTTCCTGCGCGAAAACTGCCGATCTCAGATAATATCATAATAATTGGAGTGTCAAATACACTCTCGGTAAAACAGTGAGTTATAATGACTATGCTATCGAAGGTACTGGTGAATTATCCATGACCTATAAATAGCTGTATATCGGTAATTCATACTTATTTACAGACAGGTATTTTTGCCAACTTTATAAAGTGCCCCTCTGGAAACTTATATACCTGTAGATACACAGACATGTATACTAGTATATCTGTGTACATTAAAAATTTACATAGGTACATAATTATATCATCATACATAAGTTTACTGCGGCAATAACAGCTATTCTAAGAAGTTATTCTTTAAAATTCGTGCACAATGTTGATTAATACGAAATTTAGCAATAGGTTTTATATTTAGATCTTGTAATTTTTTTATGTTACTTAATAATAAATAATCCCCTCTAATTTCTCGGTGTGTGAGGCGTTAGTAAACGCGATCACACTTTGATCCGGAACATATGAAAAAAAACGAAATACCTATATAATATCCCTTTCAACTCAATTAACTGAAAATGAATAGGGAAATAGCACCATCTTTTCAAAACCATGTCAGAAATATGCATATCATGGTCAAAGTTACTGTCGAATTAAACGTTTAATATATGTGTACTTTATATATTATTAAATAGGTTAGTAACGCTCATAAAGTACGAACGACATTTTTTATTTTAATTCATTTCATGCCATTAATTTAACATACGAGGTTGGATAATTACTTTACGATAGAATAATGCAATATCAACCCGTACAAGCGTTCGAGCCTTAATGGGAAAGTGTTTTCCCATATATATACATTCTAAAAGCTTAATATTATAAATCTGACTGTACTTGAGTCTAATTAGAGCCAAATTTGTTATTATTGTGTCAAAATACTACATTATTTTTTTCTCCTGTATCTGCAAATCGCAATTTTTTTTCTATTTAGAATCAAAATATTTGGAAACTCATTCTTAAGTTCCCACTAAAATGGGAAATTTTAAGCGTTTTCGTTTAAGTTAAATTTCTCGTAGTTTCTACTTTTGTTGATATTAAAACGGTTGTCATGTTAATGCGTTTGCTTATAGGTATTCAGTACTTTATTACCTTACGCTACATACGCTACTCACTCGTAGCACGATTCATTCATTCATTCATTCATACATTCATACATTCATTCATTCAACATACTTTACATAACAAGAACACACACACACCCATACTGAGAACAAATATAAACTCACTAATATTTCCGCCTCGCTGGAAATCGAACTCAGAACCCTTGGTACGGTGGCCCGTCATGGTAACCATTACGTCACATGGGTCGCCTAAATATCATAATATTCGTCGAATAGGATAATAAAATTAATAAAATTCCATCCATCCATCCATCCATCAGCCCTTGGAGGTCCACTGCTGGACATAGGCCTCCCCTAACTTGCGCCACTCTGACCGGTCCTGAGCCTTCTGAATCCAGCGGATGCCCGCTGTCTTCTTCAGGTCGTCAGTCCATCTTGTCGGGGGGCGTCCTGTACTTCGCTTTCCGAGACGCGGGCGCCATTCGAGGACCTTTCTTCCCCAACGGTTATCGGTAATTAATAAAATTAGAAAATGGAAAATGCTTAATTAATATTTAAATGGTGTTTTTTCCTAATGACTGCACTGGGAATTGAAATTCCTACGGGTCTCATTTCTGTGTGAGACCGAGAGAAAAGTATTATTTAGGTCCTTAATATATAGTTCAATGACCTCGGTGTTTGATGACTGGAATAAGTAGGAATACCTACTAAATGTAGGCTATATACACATAGAGTTATTTTTTAATACAGCCAAAACACTATAATAACAGTTGAAAAGCTGAAAGACTTGTTTTGCAAAAAGTGTTTCTATTTTGTTAGAAGTTCAACGTGTTCTACATTAAACATTTGTGATCCACTTGACTCCCGACTTCGAAACTTTACCACCGCAGCGTTTAAAAGTCGACAGGTAGTAAATACACTTTAAAACCATTGTGCTTGTACTGGAACAAATGAAGAAATGCAATTAACGACGCAAAAGAAGGAAAAACTTTCCGCTAAACAAAGAAACCCTTTTTCGTAGAATACATAAATCTTCGCGGTTGAACTCCTCTTTTTAGGCATTTGAAGAGAGACAAAATATAAAATAGGTCGCGCAGGAAACTTAAGTATGATTTTTTTTCGTTCTAAAAACAATATAAAATATTATTGATTTGCTTATATAGCGCTTTAAAATTCATGAGCCATCAAATTGAAAAAAAAACTTAGCTAATTGTAAGATTAATTTTCATGTCTAAAATTTAAAAAGGATTATTCTACACTACATATGAATAAATAAATAACACCACTCACTCATAGCTCCACACTAGGATTCCGTGTGTCGTGGGCACCATGGACAACACACAAAGACAAGGACACACACATAGACCTTCAAATTTCCACCTCGCCGGGAATTGAACCCAGGACCCTTGGTACGGCGATCCGTGGTTACCATTGCCACACGGGTCGTCATAACGAAACGAAATGTTGCAACAAATATGAAACGCTTATTTCTTATTAGATATCTTAGTAGATTTCGTAGGTATCTACAACAGGTACACATTTAAAATTAACTTGTTAAGTGGTCATTATCGGCCAAAGAAATTCGTTGGTCAACAAGGTGAAAGAAAGCATAGCAGTTGCATTGTTGGCAATATACTAGATAAATTAATTATTTACTAGGTATGTTGGAATCTGGCCATGGATAAAAAACTATTGGAACGCCAGCGCCATCTGATAACGACCGTGAGAGCCTATGACGTGTGATTGGCGTCGGACCAGATATTCTCGATGGATTGTTCGAGACGGTCAGTGGTGAACTTACAGTTGAACATAAGTAGAAAGTATCGCTTTCCATGTTGTGTACAATAAAGCATAGGTGTAGCCAGGGGGGGTTTTAGGGGTTCAAAGCCCCCCCCCTCGAAAAGTTAAGATATTAACATGTACTATTCACCACATACATTGTATCTTTAGATCTCTTAAAACATAATAAACACTGCTCGAAAAATTTCTCCCTTTACGAGGACTCCCCCAATTCTCAATTTTCTTATGAATATAAGGGTTATTTTATGTACTTTTAGTCTTTATATTTTCTTGAACTAACCCGAAACGAAAACCTGGCTACACCCGTGCAATAAAGTGTAATTTAATTAATTATACTTGTGAATAATAGAGTAGAATACGTATAGAATAGTATAGTATAGATTTCTTTTATTTCGGTGGCCATAACACACGAAAATAAATTACAAAATATAAAATTTACAATCAAAACAAAGAAAATAAAACAGAACTAGGCACTCTATAGTAAACAAAAGTAAGTAATATAATGTTATTGTTTGATAAAAACACTTTATATTGGTGATTGTATTGATTGCTTTTATTATAAATTTCTCACGTTACACTCTCAAAGGGAGCATGAATACTGACAAGGAGAGGTTTCTTTGCCTCCCCATTATAATATTATACCAATGACATTGCTTTCATAACGCGTCTATACATTCGCGATACTTTTTCTGCCACGTGTTTCGCTTTGATAAGCAAAGCCGTGTCAGGAGGCTTTAAGGAAAGTAAATTCCCTAGCTTCTCGTCGAATCAAAACGAGTAAACAGTAAGTGTCAACGGGGACAGCTCAGTAATCGTATACCGCGAAGAAAAGCTTAGACTGCATTACAAACACCTTACGAATGAAACCGAGTAGCAGAGCTGTTTTACGCACTCTATAACTCTGAAATGCTTTTCTAAATTTTCTTTTATATTTGTTTATTTAATTATTAAAAGTATTTAAAATAATTATATTAACACCAAGGCTACAACCCCATCTGAAAATAAATTCTATTTATATTGCGCTGATGATCCGGTAGTTGGATGGGTGGGTAACGAGCAAAAATTTCTTGATTACTTCCGTGCTTCGGAGAGCACGTATTTCAATCGGATATGTTGAAGCCTTTCGGGTGGCATAAAACTTCTAGCATTAGGGTTGGCCACTAAACCCTTCCAGTAAGTCGCGCTGGAGAAGCGTGGTAAAGTTTGCACTAAGTTTCCTTAAGGGATCCGATGTGAGTATTGCGCGCGCCATTAATGAGTTGAATTAAAATCATAAATTATGAAATTCCAGACGATAATTTGACCAACAGTGTCATGTCAAATTTATTATTTTGTGTTTTGTAATAATAATTTGTAATTTCAAATAACTTTCGTTAGAATCATGTTAATGAATTTAATTTCCTCAACTTGGTCCATTATCATCATCATTAGCTTAACGTGTTTGGTGGAAGATAGTTATGAAACACTAGTTAGGCTGGTTAATCTATTCGGATAAAGGAGTTATGAAGAATAAAGAAAGTTTCGTCTTAATAACTAATTATTAAAGATTGCCAAGGATATTACAAAACCTTCTTTCAGATCAGAATATACGAAATGCTTTCAGTTAATTTAAATACCTAACTTTACACATTTACTTTAAATAAGTCTTCAAAAAACACCAAGAATTGCATACCACATTACCAACTGTTTCAACTCAGTCCTCATGACTTCTCTTCACTAATGAGTTTGCCACACATTGGGAATAAAGCAGACGACATAAACCAACATTATCCTGGCCATACACGATCAAGTAGGTATATTTTCAAGTTTGTAGCGGACTTGAAGGTATATTTTCAAGTTTGTAGCGGACTTGACGCGGCATCCAGTAATCTTGACAGTGTATGGCCACAGTTTGACTATCTGACCATACAGCTATCTCATGCAAACTGGATGCCACATCAAGTTAAACTGCAAACTTGACAAATACACTTGATCGTGTATGGCCAGCTTTAAAATAACAATAATAAAATCTGTCAGCAAAAGATCACTAAACTTGTAACGTACATCTGTTACCTGTAAAATATTTTTGCCTTCATTTCGTTGACATTATTTCATAAACCACAATCGCGCTCGCTCCGACAACGGAACGGAAATGCTCTTTCATAAAATCCAAGGCGTCATTTCCTTTGAATAGTTCGTTATATCGCAGTCTCAGGTTATTCAGGTTATTGCGAGTCGCTCCCTCCATCCTTCATACGACCCGTGTTATACAGGGGACACTAAATCATACTGCTATTGACAAATCACTCCCCTCGTTACAATACTGTGCCCATCATGCTTTATATTCTTTGGAACTTGTATCGCAGGTATACGACTGTACCTTTATTTATTATATTAAGGACCTCATAAAAATCCAGTTCTTCATGACTTTTCTTCTATTATGCTTTAAATATTGATTTAAATCCTGCTTTTTAACAGGTTTAAGACATTTGATCATAATCTTTATTGCTTTTTTAGGGTTCCAAATGAAATAAACGAAAAACGGAACCCATATAAAATCACTCGTGTGTCTGAGCGACCGCCCTTCACAGCCCATTTTTTCCGAAACTACTGGACCAAATGAGTTGAAATTTGGTCCTCATGTGCTTTCTTGTTACTCAAAGACAAACCTAATAAGAAAACAATTGAAATTTGAAAAAAGATACTGATATCAAAAAAAAATCGTTTTGCAATCCGTATCGTGGTATTATAAATTAAGAATCTCAAATATATTTTGAGAATATTTGAAGAATATTTAAAAAATCTATAATAAAATAAAATAAAACCCTCTACAAACGAGTTTAACTCGCACTTGTCAAGTTTATAATTTAAGTACTGTTCTTTGTACGTACTTACAATAAAAAGAGTTCCATAACCATAACAGGCAAAAACATGAAATATGCCTGGTTCCTTCAGTTGGAGGTCGCACAAGGTACGGCGGGTAAGATTTGTTATCTATCTGGCTAAATTACACATTTTCTAGAATCAACAAAATATCAAAACATTTGTATGTTTTTTTCTCTCGGTTAATTTCTTGGATGGTTATTGCTAATGTAAAGCAGTAGTTGCTGCTACTTATCGTTTGCTTATTAGTTTATATAAAAATAATGATAAAGTATTGAAGTGTATGGGTTATAGATATTTTAGGATCCAATTATGTTACGTCCAGTGAAGCGTGCTAGTATATTATATTACATGACAACGGTCGCTTTCTTCGATTCAACCTACTCATAAATACTCTTATTCATCAAATACATTTATATGAGAATTGTATTTTATTGTATTATACTTTTCTTTGTCAGTTTTCTATTATTTTTTTTTTAGTAATACTTCTATGAATATTTGTACGATAGTAAGTTTCTTATTATGTATCTCTTTCCTCTTTAGATTTCTGCACTAATTCTATTTAACTTGTCTGTAAAAATGTTTTTTTTAGTAGTTACTAAGAATTACTACTATATTTTTGTCTATATTATAGTCGATACTATAGTTTTGTCGGTTTTTTTCTATTAGTTCTTAAAAAACAACCTGCACCACACCATAACTATGGAATTTGGGATATGGCAAGTCATGTAATTCTAACAATTTCTATATCAAAGATGGATTTGTAGTATAAAGATGGAATCAATTTAATTAATATTTTATTAGCCTTTAATTAATAGAGAACTGAAATATATTTAATTGTATTTTATACTAATGTTAATACCAATTAATGTTGTCATACTTTTTACCCGATTGAATTATATAACAAGCACAGTATCATTCAGCATATTTACAAGAAAACTTTGTCTAAAATATCTTTGTTTCTTATTTCCATCGGTGCACTGGCTCTAAGCCAAAATCCATTTTGGTGAAATATCCGTGTACTGTAAAACAAAAGAAAAATAGGCTAAAAGAAACATGCATCCAACGTGTCTCTAATTACTGGAAAAGTGAAAACACTGAGCTACAAATAGAGCTAAATGGAAACTGTGGAAATTTAAGTATTAACGTTAGGCGATCTATATACAATTTGAATAATTTGTCGGTAGTAAAAATACCTTTGGATAAAGGATATGGGTCATGTGGATACTCAACTACTGAAACTAATGTTAATTTATCTTAAAAATGTGAAGAAATGTCTCTATTGTTATCATTAGGCAACCTAAAAACTACCGATATCTGGGTTGGCCACCAATCCTGGATGGTCCCCACCAATGGAATACGTAGGAAGAGAAACCAGTGCCCTGATAGATTTTCCGGACTGTTCTTTAAATATGAACAGATCGATCATGAATAAAACTGCAAATATTATCTTAACTAGGTTATGAATATTAAATTCAATGGTTCTTTGTGAAATAAGACTTCAAAGAAAATTAAAACCAATAACACAAAAGAGTATCATGTACATTATATGTTACTTCCCGTATCTTAATGGAAAGAGATCGTATGAATGTGTTTATGTATGACCGTACTTTTGTCAAAGAAGGCTTGGGTTCTTTGGGGTGATTTACGACCCATTTCACAAAGAGCTTGATATATGTATGTATGTATACATGTGCGAAGACAGCTATTTATCGAGGCATAATAAATTTTTCCGTCTGTGTCACGTATAAGTAATACATTTCTTTTATTCACTATTGAAACCTGCTAGTTTTTCGGCTTGTACATGAACAGACGAGCCTAATAAAATTTTAAGTAGTAACTGACGTCACCGATGCTTTGACGATCAACTAGGAACCCAGTTCTAACTTAATGTCTGCAGTCTGCACCAAAACTCAAATATAATGTAATAGAAGTTAACCAGAAAGATGAAGGATTGCTGTCGGAATTAAATTACGTGGTATGGACACGCAATGATACGACTCTGGTAATATCGCACCCTCTCGGTGGAAAAAAGCATAAATCGTGTTACTTTGAATTTTGGTTATTAATATGATTGGAAAGAGGGACAAAAGCTGCATATGCTCAATTTTTTTTCAAATTTTTATCATTAATCTTGATGGTTTTGTGCAAGAAATCGTAATGTAAATTCCTTTGACTACTTGCTGATATTTTAACAGTTTTTTTTTGCTCTCTGTTAACAATTTTCATCGTGTCTTTTTTCCACTGAGGGTATGATATTTCCTCGTCTTTTGTACCCTGTTGGACGATCGTCAGCTCGTTCGCCGGCTAGTACATGAAAATTACTACATGAAAAGTGTACCTTTACAATTTTCTTAATACGTTTTCAGTTTCCTTAATACGTTTTAATATAGATAGATAATTTACATGAGTGATGCAGAGTTTTTAGCCGTATTGGGGCGGCTTAGTTTACTAACGCCACTCCCACCCCGGATGCGTGTCGTAAGAGGCGACTAAATTCAGCCCACTGGTGGTAGGGCCCTCTGAGGGATTATATTGGTAATATTGATTTAAATTTTTAATTAATACCATTATTACTATTATTATTTCTCCAAGGGATTCGCCTGGATAGCTGCCACCCTTGAGCATGAGTCAGCCGCCAAAAAACTCGTCGTGCTCATGCTGGGGCCTTGAGATCCATGCTGTTCTTTCTTTTTCTTCTCTCTTTTTTGGCCGGCAACGCATACGTGATGCCTTTGGTGTTGCTGATGTTCATGGGTGATGATAGCCACTTACCATCATGTGGGTCGTCAGCTCGTTTGCCAGCTAGTTCCATAAAAAAGGAATTGCGTTTTTATCGAATTTACAAAACTCTGGAAATAAACGTATGTAAAAATGTGCGTAACTTTGAAAATATATCAAATATATAAAGCATTCGTTTATACTCTAATATGCTTACTACTTGGAAACGTATTTCAGTGTAATGGAATAATGAAGTAGCCGTTCCCAATAAAGACAAATTGATGAAATTCCATCATAATAATATCAAATCATTGTATTATTTAGATAGGTAACGAATTGTTCCATTATGAGTATCGCGTGAGCTATTATGGAAACTAAATCGATCATTAATTTGGCTTAATCATAATTACTTAGGCAGATTACATAATACAGTAATAGCGGAATACTGTCATATTCACATTACAATTCAGTCTGTCCTACTTATAATTTTCATCATTATAGAACTCAATCTATTTACTATTGGTAGATTGGTCATTGTGCGATAGGATTCAGCGGGACTCCATGTTTGTATGCAAGCGAACCTTCCCTTCTAGTAGACCCTTCTTAACGAGGAACAAGACTAGGGTAAACGGTCCCTTCTGATGAAGGTCACTGGGTTCTGAACTCAATAAAAGGTTCACTCGAAATTTTTTACTGCACATGGTGGTTTTGATCAGAGCCGGTATTAGAGGGGGAGGGAGGGGGGCAAGTTTGGGCGACGGCCTATTTGGGGCAAAGAGCAAAAAAAAGGAAAACAAAATTCTTAATAAACGTTCCCATTGGTTCAGCAAAAAAGTTCGATTCTGATTTTCTTATGTCGGCGCCGCAATATTATTGCTTGGTGCGTCAGTGGCTCGTATGTATGTAGGTATATCTTATGCAATATGGAGAATATTGCATTTTGTCTGACAATTCGATTATGGATGAGATGATTCAAGGACAGGAGAGTCGAGATGAGAAGGAGGTTTAACGATTAAAGTGTGATCGTAAAATGATCGAAGATTTTTTAATATTGTCACGAAATTATTTGCAAGATATATCTTAATTTTTATCGCAGAATTTGTATGAGCTGCTGATATAAGTTACCATTACCACTTCAGTAGTTTAAAGCCTTCAGTCTTCTGACACTCCATTAGAATATTATAATATTATTAACTCGACCTTAAATCGCCACTTGACCAGTCAAGTATTTCTCAATGATTGATTATCCTGAACTAGTCTGTAAATGGATTGGAGACAATAATAGGTACATAAATTCCTTAACATTCAATTGATAAATGATGAACAAGATAAATTTCTTGTGATTTTTTAATATGCAAGTTTATCTCAAGATGCTACAAAATCAACACTCGTAGGTCATCGAATGAAAGCTGCGTTTTCGACAAAAGCGAGACAAATGACAGGCAATTGCGCAAGTTTCTTGTCATTAGGTAGCCGCACACATGCAATAATATTGTCAATAAAGTACAATGTACCTAATATTGTCAATAATATGCTGTGTGTGCTGCCTTTATTTCAATATTGTTCAGTTTTATCGAGGATTTCCAGAAATTGAGATATTTTCATACAATATCGGGAGGAGGCAGGGATATTGCCATTATAATAATATTGTCGTGCGCGGGTGCCCGGCAATATTTTAATTCAGAAAAAGATTTCAAGACAGACAGACTTTCGAGGTGTGGTCGTGTTATTAAGGTAGAATACTTCAAATCTTCAAAACTTCTGCCGAGCTAAAGAGAGTGGCTGCTGACTTCTCTTCTGGTGTTAGTGATTTTCGCATGAGTAAGTTATATATTTTTTTCTATAAGTAAGGTAGAGAGTCTAAAGATAATATTTTTTGAAAGCTGTTGTCTGTCATTCTCATGAAATTTTTTAAATTATTTTCTTCTGTATATCATAGTTCATTATCTAGATTAAAATGATTTCACTCAGGTTTTTTCTTCATCCAGTCTTTTATCCATCGTTTCTTTCTTGCCTTCTTTTGTTAGATAGAATTAGTACAATAACGAATGCAACTACTTTTTTCTTTCTATCCATTAAACTTATAAATCTTGGACACGAATCAAGTAAAACTCCGTGACTGAATCAGATTCTACTACAACAAAAATTGACAAAAATATTGTATACTGTGTGGGACCATAATATTGTCTAACATTATTGTCAATTTTGCATTCACAATATTATTGCATGTGTGTGGCTAGCAATTCAGCATATTATTGGTAAACATTTTCTAGCGTATTGATGTGGTAATACGTTGGTATACAATACTACGTTAAGCTTCAATTGAGTAGGTATAATGGTCGTAGCGCACATATCAACTCGGAAAGGGATCGGCACCGGATCGCCTCGCCGTCAACCTAACGTAAGCGCGTTATAACCCGCCGTCAACCTAACGTAAGCGCGTTATAACCGACCAACAGCTCCAAATC
Source organism: Thymelicus lineola (assembly GCA_963932265.1). Lineage (NCBI taxonomy): Eukaryota > Metazoa > Arthropoda > Insecta > Lepidoptera > Hesperiidae > Thymelicus > Thymelicus lineola. Next base: position 7,305,971 of record OZ010682.1, on the reverse strand, counting down.
GACTCGGTTACGGCTAGGCGACGCCGCGCTTACGGCTCGCCGGCCGCTGGTTGACGGAATGAATGACAGCAGTTCGCCGACGCAGCGGTAGCCGCGGCGCCGCGGCGCGGGGCGTGCACGAGGAAACGGAAAGGCGAAGGATAGCGTACGGTGAGACGTAAGCGCGGGTACGGCAAGTCGTCCACGCACCGTACCGCGGTTCGTGAGCTTGTCTCGAGGCGAGGCGATTACGTTACGAATCCGATAAGTGTGCTTTACAGTAGGGAGTTTCATACAAAGAATACTGACATGCAAGAGTTGATACGTTTACGTTCCGTTTACGAGTTGATATGTGTGCTACGACCATAAGTCGCTACTGGAACAACATCCCGCGCCACAACCCTCCTTTTCCATAATAGCTTTACAAAAACATAATGGGCGTTGCTGTGATTTACGGTACTAAATAGAGAACTGAATTCTCTGAAACACATAAACATTGAAACCATTCTACTGTGGACTTGCCCCACACCGTTACATTTGAAAATAATAATTTGAAGATGGTTTTAGATCAATATAAAAAATTAATAAAGAAACCATTTTTCTAAAAAAAAAATATTTAAATTTTTAACGTAGTAGCATACAGCGGGTGTCCGCTAGTATGAACTATCCATGCCAGAGCGCTTTGCGATGCGGTTCTTCAATAGGCGTAAAAAGAGAGTTCCTTGCTAGCCAGCGATGCATTAGTGACCCCTTTAGTTTTCCACTTTGTCTTATTATGAACAAATCTAATAAGAAATATCTTACCCTGATAATACTACATATTTACACGTAATATAATATCTAAAGCATATACACAGGCAAATGTATCAATATTCTATCTGGTAAATATTTGATTTATATTCTATTTGTCATTTGCAAAAGTTTTATTTTATACTGAAGAACAATTATTATTTTGCATTGAAGTCATCATTCAGTACAGTTGAATCGTTCACAAATCCCAACTACTACTAAAACGTTATAGTGTTTAATTGCTGTTCTGTGACTACTACCAAGTTTTCATTGCATCAAATTCTTATTCATGTTGTGTCACCATTACTGCGAGTGTTCCGGACGTATGAGAGCGCGCTCTTAAGCTTGCCATTTTCCGAACGGTTGAGTTCTGTTTGCTTTCACAACTTTACTAATATAAACAAAACTCTAAAGTGTTTAGAGTGGTCTAGTACTTTGATGGTCAAGAAAATCCACCTTAAATTTACATGAACACCTTTAGCTGGAATCAGATAAGGATTTTTAATAAATTCAATCTCATTATGTAAAGTTACATGTGAATGCAAAGCGCAAAAAACCTTACCGTTCCTTGTAAAGATAATGCAGTGTGTGAGAAAGTAACGCTCTTGGAAAGATACATTATATTTCTTAAACTAAGTATGGCATTTTGAAGTTATACTTCTAATGCGACTTCCAACAAGGTTGCGTTAAACGTTTAATGCCGTTAAACGTTTAACGCTACTGATATTCGTCGCGTACTCTATAGTGCGGGGTATCGTTGAAAAGGTCTTCCAAAAATATTATGGGTCTTCTAAGACCATTTTTGAAATTAGGGTCCGTTTGCGAAATATTTGGCTTTGAATTGTGAAATATTGGAACGAAGTTCCTTAACACGCGTAGCGAAAGGGGGCTAGATGGAAAAAATTAAGACCAAAAGTTGTAACACAAAAAGTGTGAGAGGTAATTTTTTTGAAATGGTTTTTTTGAAATTGTTTTTTTTTCATGCCAAAGAAGTATAACTTCTCACATGTGGACATAAGTACACGTTTATGTTTTTATTTTCTACCCGCCTTTATACATGCTATATCATTGCTATCCGACAAATTAATATTAGTCATCCTTCATCTACTATTTTCTAAAATAACGAATGTGGAAGTTTATGACGATGTTTGGATGTGAGTATTTCCATCAGGCACTGACCTTTGTACGGATTAAGATGTCATTCAGAAAAACCAAACCAGACAGATATTCAGAATTTGGACGGAGTGGGAAAATTGTAAAGTTTCTATATTTGTTATTTTGTATATTATAAAACCACTCTTCCTAATTTTTGGTTTTGATTTTTTTAAAAGCGGTATTTATTCAATTTTGAGTATTGTTCACTGAAGGCGTTTCCAAAAGGTTTTGAATCCTGGTGTATTTCCGAAGCCGTCATTCTAACGTCTCACTTTTATTGATATGTCTAGCATTATTAAACTAACTAATAGGTAGGTACATTATTTAATCACAATAATTGGAGTGGTTACATTTCGCGAATGGTTTTATATTTTTTTTTACTTAGAGACTTTACTTAGAAAACAATTTCGAGTTTCAAGAGTCAGAGAATATTATTATAACCTTGACAATAGGTATATGTATCAGATATTATTTATGTAGGTATAAATTTATATTTTGTAATATATGTGTATATATTAATTTTATGTATGTATTTAGTAGTATTATATCGATATTTGCATCAATTTTATCTATTTGTAACATAATTTGTATTCTGCTTTCTCTGTGTGCACGCTGAACATACCTCTCGAAATTCAGTTTCCAGTCGCAGGTCTGCTGGTAGAAATTTCTTAAGAAATAAGCAGTGCCTTTGTACAAAGTTACCAATATGTTTTGTCTTAATGTTACCAATATGTTTTACTACAGCATAGCATCCCGTTCAATTAATTATTGTTACCGCCTACCACACCTTCTCACCTACACCATGGGTTGACTGGGAGAGAATGCCCCATGGCATTAAGTCCGCCCTTTGTAAGCCTAGCTTGTAGGTTTTACAATAAAGATTATAAATAAATAAATAATTCCGTTGTGTGTACATAAACAAATAAATAAGTTAAGGAAATTACCTCCACAGACGATCACCTCCACAGACGACTAGGAAATAAAGCATTAGCTTTTAGTCTGAAATCAAATTTTCAAATATCATCTGATTTGTCACAAACGTGGCTATCTTCAGTTTTCTCCGGAAATGATGAACGGAATCGCAAGTAAAAGGCATTAAATCTGCCTGAGGCAATCGATTTGCATTGGGAAAATTGCATTTCAAGGCGGCGACACGCAGGCGGCGCACAGTGGGACGAAAATCGGGTTTCATAGACTTAGGATTTTTATGTTAAAATTTGTTTGTTTCTTGTCGCAAACTGACGTAGAACCTCTTTAGAAGCCACAACATTATCATATTTATGCACCGCAGGCGACTATAACGCGAAAAAAATTTTTTTTAATTAAATTTGTATGGAACACAACAGAAAAACCGATTTTATTCGAGACTGAGGAGAGTGCCCCTAATTCCCTCTGGTACGATTATTGCCACTATTTTTCTCTATTTTTTGACATATCGCACGTTGCGCGCACTCGATAGACTTTGGGTGAAAAAAAATGAAATATATTTTTTATTTTTTTTTCACATTGTGCACGTTATTTTCTATGCTTAAGGGCCTTCAAGGCCCTATTTGGTACTTGACACGTTGTCTAAAACGAGCTACTGCAATGCCTAACCTATTTAATAACAGTTTACCGACTAACCTGCCCTTGTATAATAGGTTACATGGTTATTTAATCAGTTACTAATGACGATCCCTGTGTTCATCAATTTAGTCAATGAGCTCGACTTAATGTTGTCAGTACTCGGCTCATTATTGTTACTATTTTAATTATTATTGTACCTACTTATCAACCATTATCTCATAGTTCCAATTACTTTATGATGGGCATTACCTTACAAATCCCATTGCTTTTTAAGGTTTAAAATTAATTACCTACAAAACTACAAATGGTCCTACTTATACAATCTACAAGTTACTCACTAGGTAAATTACTACAACAGGCTAAATTATGTATGGTTATTTAAAGTTGGTCCCAAAAAGTTCATTTCTAAAATCTTAATATATAAAAGCTAAGGACCGTAGTAACAACACAAGTGACTATGTTAGAAAAAAAAATAAACACATTGATACAACTACCCATCCATTTCGTATTCTGAATCGCTATCTGTTTGAGGATCAATGTTAACTACATCGAAAAATTCTATTTCAATATGTTCTGTACAAAGTTTTAAAAGTCCTAGGGCTTAACTTCCTTTGAGCTGCATCGAGTACATGTCTATTGGAAGAAATTAATGGGTCAGATGAAAGAAGGATCATGTTCAAAAGATCTTGGTTAGTATTAACTCTGCTAGATTTCCGAGAATGAAACTCCCTGTACCTGCGGAAATCTTTATTTCTAGCTTCTGAGGCTTCTTCGGAAAGTTTTCCGATGGGTATAATTGCTACATTGTCTATGTCAGCACCATGCATAAGGATCTTATGTACCGTTGCTGTCATTATAGTACCAATTGTACAGCTTGACCTTTCCGTAGTTTTTCGAGTATATTCTTTGAATTTTTCTGTCAATAATTTCGCCCGATGCTATCACTTGTAAAATTACTGCAAATCTTCGTATGAGCTCTTCATCTAAGCCAATAATGGCAGCAGTTTTTTTGAAAACTCAAAAAACAAAATTCTTGCTGTGTTCCCATCGTTTGTTGCTCCTGATCCTTGTTTTGCTTTATCGACCAGCAAACCTAATTCTTCCCGGAATTTAGATTGAACTTCCTTTTTCTTTGCGTCTAATATAAGCTGGTTTTCTCCTCTTATACGAGTTGACAAAGTTTTCAAATATAGTCTGTATGAAATATGAAGCAGCCATTCCACACAATTGATACGAGCGTGCAGAGAAGATAATTCAAATTTGTAGAGATCAGTTTGCACGTCTTTGCGAAACTGTCTCCAATTCATTCATTTCGGAAGGTTTTGCCAAGCACAAATAACAAGTTGCAGGAGATTTAGCATCTGAAAGATAGGTGTATACCTCCCCATCGATCGTGGTCATTGTGACTATGAGTGATTTGATTATTGTCGTATTGGGTAACTTTAAGGCTCCTCATTTCGTCTTCCATTTTGGCCAACTGTTCTTGCACTAGAACTTTAGACTCTTTAAGAAGGGGAACTGTATTGGACGGCAATACGCCGAACAGGGTCCCGGGTTTTCCCATATGACTTCTTCCGCAACAGTAAGTTTTAGTGGAATTAAAGTTGTCATAAAAACTGATTAATCACTGTCACCGCTGCTTTTTTCCCCTTCGATCTTTTGTTTATACCCACTTTGAAATCAAAATCATACACTTGCCTTTAGTTTCTTGTGGTTAACTTTGTATAATTCTAGCAGCAGTAATATCTAAAAGTGCTTGAAGAGATACTTTGGCAATTACGTCTGTTATCATTTTTGCTTATTTTGGAGGGTAACAATCCAACTTAGCTTGTTAGACTTTGTAATACGAAGGATATCTATTTGTGATATCTTCACGAAGAGTAGATTCCCTCAAAGTCATATACTGCCACTACTAGATGATTTAAGTGATATTAATATGCCGAGTGCTTTCGCAGGAGTAAGTGTAAATTTCTTCGTTCCTTTTGTCTGTTGAACAATGTTATCAGCCTCTTTTGGTTTTTTAAAAGAATATCTATTGCTGCTGCCAAATTATCTTTACCTTCTTGTTTAAATTTAGCAAATGGCATACGCCAATTCAAAGCCTTCTCGGTCTTGATATTGTAAATTTTCAATCCTTCGTATCTTGTTTCGTTCCAATATCTGTAAAAGGTTTACGTGGACTTAGAGTTGAAAGTTGGTGTTCCAACTGATGCACTTTTAGAAGGTAGACAAGAACCGGGTTCACTCGTTACTTGAAGTCCAGTAAAAAACCACTGTGGCCGTAGATTTTCACGTACGCAAATTGGCCATTCAATGTTCTATTCCAACCAATCTGCGTAATGTTTTCGGAAATAGTCTGTGTTAAATTTCGCCAACTTCCATTTCTTCAATACAGACTGGCTAAATCTTCGACAGAATTCCTGGAGAATGTCTGTATCTTCTTCTGACAAACTTAGACTTAACTGAGACTGAATAGTCTCAAACATTCTTAAATAGTTTCCAAGCTTTCCAGATTGCTTCAGTATCAAATATAGGTCCAAATTTGTTTTTAAAATAGAAGTTTCCATATTCATAATTAATACTGGCACAGTTTTACAGAGATTAATTAAAATTTAACTAAAGTAAATATACAGTGCTCCCTGTATTTATACTTGTTTTACCCATCATAATGAGACTGGGACTATTAGGGGATAAGTTGATAAGTAGGTGCAATAATTAAAATAGTAACAATAATGAGCCGAGTACTGACAACATTAAGTCGAGCTCATTGACTAAATTGATGAACACAGGGATCGTCATTAGTAACTGATTAAATAACCATGTAACCTATTATGCACGGGCAGGTTAGTCGGTAAACTGTTATTAAATAGGTAAGGCATTGCAGTAGCTCGTTTTAGACAACGTGTCAAGTACCAAATAGGGCCTTGAAGGCCCTTAAGCATAGAAAATAACGTGCACAATGTGAAAAAAAATAAAAAAATATATTTCATTTTTTTTCACCCAAAGTCTATCGAGTGCGCGCAACGTGCGATATGTCAAAAAATAGAGAAAAATAGTGGCAATAATCGTACCAGAGGGAATTAGGGGCACTCTCCTCAGTCTTGAATAAAATCGGTTTTTCTGTTGTGTTCCATACAAATTTAATTTAAAAAATTTTTTTTCGTGTTATAGTCGCCTGTGGTGCATAAATATGATAACGTTGTGGCTTCTAAAACGGTTCTACGTCAGTTTGCGACAAGAAATAAACAAATTTTAACATAAAAATCCTAAGTCTATGAAACCCCTATTTTCGTCCCACTGTGCGGCGCCTGCAAATGTTTGTAAATGCTCGCAAAAAGATTTGCTTTAGTACGTATTTTTCTTCGATTTCGCAACGGAGTGAAAATAGTAGTAGGTATTTATTTACTATTGTTTTTTTTATACATTTCTGTTGGAGATATCAAAAAAATCCTAATCTTTATTATAATTATCAAAGATCAATGCTCAGATTTCTATTCTACTTGACTTCAACCCCTTAATGGCCCACTACTGAGCATGGGTCTCTCCTCTTGAGGAGGCCTAGAGCATACGTAGAGTACGTAGAGAATGCTGCTCGAATGCGGATTGGTGGCCAACCCGAGTGTCAGAAGTTTTTATGCCGCCCAAGGGCCTTCGACATGGCTTAACGACTGTTACCTTATGATAACAACCGGGACCGACGGCTTTACGTATCCTCCGAAGCACAGAAACGTTCAAGAATTTTTTGCCACTAGCGGTCACGCATCTAACTACCGACCGCACCCGCTGTTGCTTAACTTTGTTGATCACTTAGGATCAACACAAGCCGCCTAGATGCCGCAATATTGTGTTTTCAAATTTTTTTTCTCAAAACCTTTCGAGTGGGGTATTGTTGAATAGGTATTTAAAATTTATTTTTTGTTTCCTTTCATCATTTTTCATTCTAGTAATGGTTCGGGATGTATGTAACAATTTAACTGTTAATTCTTCTATGGTTTAGTTGTTCAGTATTATTATACTTTTAACAACATTTTAAATAAATTTTTTAGCTGTTTTACTTATATCAATCAAATTAAATAATATTATGCCACAAAAATATTACTGGCATATAAAACAGAATAATGATTTAAAAATATTCTGGTAGAAATTTTATTCAAAATTGACATATCAAAAAAGTGAACGACAAAGCTTGCATATTTTCTAAATTTTAGTTAAAAATAATATTATGAGATAAATTTACTAGCAGAAAAATAGTAATTTTAAAACAGTAAAAAAATGGCATACTGCTTTTCGGAAGACTGTGGAGACTTCGCTGTTACGCCGATGCTGGTTGCTCCTTGTGCTCCGGTGAAATGCTGCGAGAGTGCACCTATGTGCTATCCTTGCTTACCCTCGTGCCCTAAAGGTCCAATGATGTATTGTTGCGAGAAAATGCCTAGCAGCAAGCCTCGGCGTGAAGAACCTGATTGTTGTGAACCCCGACCACCAAAACCCCAAAGCAATCCCTCCAGTACACCACAATATTGCTGTCCAACCTGTAACCAGCCTACATGCAAACCAATAAAGACTAAATACGTAATACCCTGCTATCGATACGAAGATGGACGCATTGTAAGTACAAATATAATATTTATTGTAACATTCACGCACATATTTGGCATAATCTGTGGCAGTTTCTAAAACGTGGCACTGGATTATATTCGTATGTATTACAAATGATAGTTTCTGAAAACAACAACACACAACAATGTTATTAATCGTGTTGTTGATTTCAGGAACAATATAAACCAACGCGGCATGGGAGATTACCCATGTCCGCTTATTGTCGAAACGGAATGCAAGATCAAATACACGGCTATAGAGGTGCCATTAAATATTTATGTGCCGCCGGTGATCAACAAACATGTTCATGCTCAGTTTACACTGCAGTCGAACCTATTCGTAGAATATATCCCAAAATAACACAAGAAGTTTTGCCCATTAAAAAGCGAAAGGATAAAAAATAAACACACTCAGTATGCAAGCTTTGAAGTAACAATATCGATAGAACATAGCCAAGAGAAAAAAATATTCCCAACAGGTAAATCCAATACCTTCGTCAGCATTCAAACGAAATGGAATTCAAGATCGTAAATATATAGAAAGCGGGGGAATCTCATACATTCGCAAGTGCTGGCATAAGTCCATACGAAGCGATTACCCGTTTGCGCTACCTGTCCAACCAATGAAGAAACTAGCAGCTATTGTTTCTAAGAAGTAACTACCTCAATGGTGGGTTAATTAATCAATTTTACCGTTAAAGGGCGCCTCTTGACAGTGAATAATGATCACAGCGTGTATTTGCATGAAAATATGTAATATAATATTGGACTAGAAAGCAATTAAACGAGAAATCAAGTTAATTAAATAAAATTTTGATAGAATTGAGCACTAATAATTGAATCGTGTGAATAATAAAGCAGAATTAAATAGGAAATATCGGTTGCAGGTGCGCCAATTGCCTATTTCGGCATTCAAGCGGAATGGCATGCAAGATCAAGAGCACTCAAAGCCATTGGGCACAACAAATTATCTTCAGAGGTTTCCCCGTGACGTGTCCCTCGAGTGTGACATATGCAGCAATCCGGCTAAAGTGTGCGATCCAATAAAAGTGCCCCAATGCGATGCAAAATTCGTACTAGATTGTAGATTGCTGAAGAAGAAACCTATTGAAGTGACACTCGCGGAAGTATTGGACGAAGATTAACATAGAAAACTATTTGTTTTTCGTAATTCAGTGAATGCGGATATGGATACGGGTAATTTTAAAGCTGAAATATAATACATATTATAATAAATTATATGTATAATATTATAATATGTTCTTAAATTATGCACGAAACATCGATAAATATTAAAGTGATATTACAGTAAAACAGGATTTACTTGTAACTTTTAAAAACGAACAAATTCTTTAAAAATAAATTGTGGACGAGAAAACGGAAATTTATTTCGTTCTAAAATGACTTCCGAAGGTTTTACTCAACGTTTTGTTGTTAAATCGCACCTACAAGAGATTTTTACTTGTTGCAGGTCAACCAGCCAACGTTGCTGATGAGGCGCGCCTGCGAGGTGGCTGTGGGCGCGCGGCCGCGTAGGAAGCCTTTCGTCGTCTCATCGTACGCAGCCGACGCTGAACGCGAGGAACACCGATACCTATCTGAAGATGAACGGGTACCTGGCAGTTAGTGTATAGTCATAAATACTCCATTCGAATCTAACGTGCACAACCTTGCATATCTCCTATCTTTATCAAATTACATCAAATCCCCTGGTATGGTGTAGTAATTTCAACGCCTGCAGTTATTTTTCTTAAGATTGAACTTAATATATTAGTAGATACATGGTACCTACTACAATGTATTCTGTGATTACATTATAATATAGCAATCACGCAGAAATAATTCTATCGTTTCATCTTGCTAGGTAAATTTATTAATAATTATTTTAATAACACAATGCCATCTACCGGATTGTCTTAGAAATCCAATAGTTTCAGGACCTTAAGGATCACAAATAATTATATTAAATACCTATATAAGGATGTAAAGGCTACATTTTTCTAGTGAATTCAGTCTGCATTAAATTAATAGCCATGTATGAACATGGCTATGATTTCATTTCAACATGTTCATTGATGCAGGATCTCGTATAGTCTATTGTACGGAAACGCATTCGATGCAGATACGATTGTATGGCTGTAATTTTGGTTTCATGCAAACAATTTTGATGGTGCATACTCGTTGTATCATCTTTTTGGGCTTTTGATCAATGAAAATATCCGTTATTCTACTATATCTATAAGTCAAACACGTTCATATAGTGAAGACATAGTTAAAGGTTCCATTTTGATTGAAAATTTCATAAATTTTTCCTATTTTGCATTAAAGCGTGGTAATGATCATCCTTAGGTGGAATTATCATTCTTAGGCTAAAGCCAGTCAGAGAGCCAAAGAGTCAGTTATGAACGGGTCCTGCGTTTCCTTTTGGGTTATATTGTATCAGTTATAACTATGATATATAACATCCATGCATCTATTTAGGCATGTAGCTTATGTCGACAGCAAAAAAATAATTAAATGTTGTGTTGATACGTAACCGCTAGGAATATTATAAAAGTTTCAATTAATCCATAGAAATTCGCGTTGTACTTTTATAACAGTAACCACTGAAATCGTAAACGGAGTTAATTTATGAGAAATTAATATTCACCGGGAGATATGGAAAACCGCCGCCTGAATTGAATCTCACGCAATAACCTTTTAGAGCCAAAGCAAAAAGCCGAATAAACGCCGTCAGTGACGCTCAGAAGAATTTCAATTTTATTACACCGGCCCTCATGCTGAACTAAAAAAGAACCTTTAACTTCAAGAATTGAATATTCAATTTTAAATCATTCTTTTAGGTTCTGTTGGATGCTAAAAACACAAACACTTCTTAGCAAAATATACGTAAATTCGTGGTTTTCATAGTTTTCATTACGTTAAAATTCTGTAACGGTGATTTTTATCACTATTATGTA